>OU342838.1:10283807-10641607 GCA_910591585.2 Nysson spinosus
TGCGATAACCCGAGCTCATCTTTGTTTTTTCTGAATGGTAGTCTTACCATGTATCGGCCTGTTGTATCGTCACGCGTTGTGTTCTTCGCATACCAAACCTCACACTCACGCTCTTCGGGAGATAGTGGGGGTTCGCTGGGCCCATCCTCTAATTCCCAGAACCGTCGCACCCGTGCTTCTAAATCGGACATCGCGATATTGCATCTAATTCGATCCCTGTATGCTTTAGGAGCTTCCGTCAAGGTGCCGGCAACAACCCAGCCAAACGCGGTTTCTTGAAGCTTCGCGCGACTGTCTTCGATACGTGCTTGACCTGCGCGTATTGCGTCATAGAAGATTTCGGCTCCAATCAAGGCATCGATTGGTGCAGGTCTATCGAACGCGGGATCCGCTAATTCTATGCCCGCCGGCAGCTTCAATTCCTGTCGGTCTACGTGTCGTGAAGGCAGATAGCCGGTTACCTCCTTAAGCACGAGGAACCTTGCAGTTGTGGAGAACTTATTGCACCGTGAGCGTATAGGTAAAGTCACGCTGTGCTTGACGGCTACCCTCACTTCACTGAGGCCGCTGACAGGAATATTCACTGCCTCCTTTCGCGTTCCTAATTTGCTCGCGAAGCTTGCAGTTACAAAATTGGATTGGGAACCCGAATCGAGAAGAACGCGGCATTTGTGCGGGACGCCGTTGGTGTCTAAAACTTCTATTACTGCGGTAGATAACAGCACTTGAGAGGGTGCTGTGGCGTTCAGGCTCACTGCTTGCGCTGAATCGCTATGATTTTCGGCCGCGATTCCCTTGTGCAACAGCGAATGATGCTTGCGGTTGCACTTGGGACAGGCTCTGCCCTTGCAGGCGGCTACTAAGTGACCCGAACGCAAACAATTAAAGCATATCGCGGCCCCTTTCGCGATCATTCTTCGTTCCTCTAAGTCCATTGCAAGGAATTTCTTACACTGATATGCAGCATGCGATCCCTTGCAAATCGGACATTCTAAGACGCGGCTCGCGTACGCGCGTACCTCGGGATCTTTGTTATACCGACGATTCCGGTTCCTCGGTTCTTTGCTCTCGCGGGAGCACTGCGGTTCCATAATGGAAGGAGCGAACTCCTCGATGAGTCCTTTCCTGACACGCATGAAATCTAACATTTGTTTCATGGTCGGGAACTCGGTGCCTCGATGAAATTCCTTCCATTTAAGGCGTGACTCCTTGTCCATCTTGGACGTTAACAAATAAATGGGGAATGCCTCTAAGAATGGTCCCTTTAAAGCTTCTAACGCCCTATAATGCTTCGACGCTTCATCGCATAAGTTGATGAAGGCTGTTATGGGGTTTCCGTCACAAGCTGGCAGTTCGCACCATGCTTGGATGCGCTTATTTAGAATTACACCGGGCTTGTTGTATTCCTCTTCCAGAATATTCCAAGCCACGGTGTAATTGTCTACAGTTATCTCAAGCGATTCTATTTTTTCGGCTGCCTTGCCCGAAAGACACGAACGCAGATAAGAGAGTTTCTGGTTATCAGTAAAGCCAGTGTTATTGTGAATTCCCGATATGAATCCATCTCTAAAGGCGGGCCATCCCTCGTAACTGCCACTGAAGTTTGGCAAATTCATAATCGGCAGTTTGATTTGCCTTTCGCTTGGCGTTACGGATGCCTGCGGTTGTGGGCTGCTATTAAACGACCGCGATTCTACCTGTGTTACCGGAGGTGCTCTAAGGGTCTCTACCTGCGGCGGGAATTGCGCGACGTCGTTTCGTGGTGCAGCTACTCTAATATTCTGACCTTTGTCTAATTCTTTGCTAGCATGATCTAGCACTTTGTGGTAATGTTCTTCGATTTCACCGCGTTCGACTAGTCTGTCTTCATACTTGTCGTCATCCGCGACAAGTTCCAAATCCGTTTGGACCTCATCGAAGGCTTTGAATGCATCTATGACCGCGGTTACTCTCCTATCAATAGACCGTGTGTCTATTTGCACTTCGGATTCGATGCTATCTAAGAACTTAGCCAAGTTCGTAATTTTTGCTTTGATCGCGCCCCGTTTGCGGATCAATTCGCGTTCACGCACACTATTCTCTTGAGCCATTTTTAATAGGTTGGGTGTATGGGTGCAGGAGGTCTGATTCTAAGGATTATCGGTGACGCAAAGGACAAAGTATCACTTACAGTTCGATGTGCCGTCCCGATCTGGTTCCGTTCTCAGTGCTCCTTCCGTTGCCTCAGCCTTGTCGTCTTGTTTGACTCCGTTCGCCTGACGCTGGATGCTGCGGGCTCCTCCGTGGATTTCCGTAAATCCGTCGTTGCTGTGCCTCTCCTTTGATGATATAAACGCCCTTGCGTTATATCAGTCCACTGATAGCACAGCTGATTTGCCACACACACACAATCCGGCTCGAAGGACCAATGTTGCCGCGTAAGCTTCGATTTCCCTCGTGAAATGCGATGTGCTCACCTTGGCTTAAACTCGCGAACGGAGGGTTGGTAATTTGAAGTATTGAACTGTCCTTTTTGGTGTTATACCAAAATTATTTAATGTATTCTGTACAATATTTACAAGTAGATGTAGTTATGGCTCGAATAGCGCAAGTCTCACGT
Source organism: Nysson spinosus (assembly GCA_910591585.2). Taxonomy (NCBI): domain Eukaryota; kingdom Metazoa; phylum Arthropoda; class Insecta; order Hymenoptera; family Crabronidae; genus Nysson; species Nysson spinosus. The sequence goes on from OU342838.1 coordinate 10,286,407, forward strand.
GAACGTTTCTCTTGGTGTTAACTGTCTGATGTTTGCTGTGAGACTCTGATCCTCCTCGTGAGGAAGTCCCTCTCAACAGCTCGGTTCTTCCGGGGGAGTGAGTTTTGCACTCCCGCTATTGGCTAATTGCCGATGGAATTTTTGGTTGGTTCCTGGGAACTCTGATTTTTCCTATTGGTGGATTGCCTGGATTCCGGAAACGCACCAACTATCGCGGGCGGGTGGCATCGTGGCCGCTAGGACAGGCCCTAACGGGACGAGCACACCTCGGCCCTAATCCCTCATCCCTGAGCTCGAACACGCACCGTTTACGATGGTTTTGTACACGCAGTACGTCATAAAAAATGTGTCAAACTTCAGGGATGGCCAGTTTTAATTGCAGGACCTCGCACCTCAAGTTTGCGAGGCCATATGGCCGTCCGCCGGGTCCTGACCGTGGCAATCCACCGTTCCGCAGGAACACAGAGTCTATATTTTAAATAAAACGTGTACACTTCGGTTTAAAACATAATACTTATTTGGAAATATTATATCCTGTGGTATTCTGCCATTATAAGTATAAAAGAAATTATTTTGACCGCATTTGGCGTATTAAAACCTATTCGGGGAAGAATCATTCTTTTACTTAATCCTTTTGCTGAATAACCGCGTATTTGAACTACTAAGAGACTTTATTGTATCAGAAGATTTTATTTTGAATTCGTAACAATCTGAATTTCGATCGAGTCGCATCTCAGAAAAAGCAGCATCTACTGAACAACAAAAACACAAGTTCTTCGAGTTCACACAAGCAATTCGTCTTCTTCTGACTATTTCTAAGCTATTCCACTGCTTTGGTAGTCTCAGCCTTTTGGACCTATACTACTGAACACACTATCGTAAGCTTTCGTACTGCAAAGAAGATTATACAGCTTATTTAGTGTAAACTAGCATCAATTTTCAATATGTACCGGTATAACTAAGTAAAAATTACAAGATCAGATTATTGTATATGTAATACAGTGATTTAGTTACATTGGGTTGCCCAGAAAGTTCCTACAATTTACATTAGTTTTTTTAAATTCAATAAAAATCCCTTTCTATATATCAAAAACCACACGAACTTTTTGGCCAATCTAATATGTTAAGGATAGTTTCATAATATTAAGTTACTAAGATTAAGTTATATATTATAGTATATAATTAACAATTATCAATGGAATGGCAGTAGGGCATTATACGAATAGTAAGCTTCTCTAAATACACAAGAACGATACAACGACTAATGTACATTGTACGTAAAGCAGAATCATGAATTATGAGAAATGATACTTCAAACAATAAGTTATTGAGTAACGTTACACAAAACTAGGAATTCGTTTATTGTTTATATGGCAAACACTTCCATACGTTACTGAACAATTTCTTATTCTTTATTATTATTATATACACTGCCGCTCGTAAGTATTCTACTTGCCAATCAAGATTATTTTGATCTTCTTGAGCGCGTACAAGATTTTCTAAAAATTATTTGTAGCTGCAAAGAATATGGGTATATCGAAAAGAGTTTAATAATTACCAGTCTTGAAATATGAAATATTATGCTTTCTATAATATTTCTTAGTGTAAATATTGTACTACCAGTGAGGGGGAAATGTTAGAGGTACCGGAAAGTAATAAATTGTTTTGTAAGTCTTGAATCGATTATCCTTTATAAAACAATTACGCGCGGTATAAACTCAAAACTTTATGCTTTACCTACAGTTTTGCCAAAATTTTGCGGAACTTTTAGCTCATTCGGAGGAATTAGTAGAAGTACAGCTTTCGGAGATATTAAGGAGATCAATTCGGGAGTCCAGATTCTTTTCGTATCGAAGGATGGTAAGCTTGACACAGGTACCAGTTAAGAGAAATCCTCCACGTGGACAATAGTAACTAAATAGTGAAAGGGCGATGCCTGAAGACACTCCTTAACGCTTCTAAATTATGTAACAAGACTAATTTTAAAAAAAAGTTATGTTATCAAAATTTTAAAACCATTTTTGAAAATTCAGTAATTTCTTCAGAAATTGACCATTCTGCTAGAAGGAGGGTTAAATCAATAATGTTGGCAATCATTTTAGTATCATTAATTTTCAACAATTACTAGCACAAGTTAGAATTAGAAAAGAAAGTGGAAATCAAAAATTCAATTCCATAAGAAGTCCGATTAGATTGAACAGAACAGACATTGCGAGTTTTGCTCGATTTCGGTGGCTGATTGATATGAGAAATTGCAGCCTTCTACTCATAGTCCAGCACATCAGGCTTCACACCACTTCCATAATTGTATTACATACGCGTCTTCCTGTTGGAAAATTTTTCGAATTTTCCGATTAACGCCGGAAAGTCGCCCGACAGTGCAAACGGAAACCAGGCAACCTGTCTCGGACCCAACCCCCAAGGAACAATGCATCGTTGCCGGGCCCAGAGCGAGTCGTCTAGGTGTCTCCCGCCCAAATTTCGGTAGCGATGCCATCAGCTCCACCTTTTTAGTTACCACCTTCCCGAAAACCACGTTTTTTCTGGGTATAAAGAGAGTAGCCGATTAGGGCCTAGTCAGTTTCTGAACGTTATAAGGGGAAATGCTGGAAGTCAGGGACAAGTTACCCGCTACGTAAAATAGTTCAATACAGTCAAACCGACGTCCAATCGGAACCGCAAGGTAACACACTAAACAATACTTGTAAGGGCCAGGTCCTCACTTCACCAGGCAATTATTATAATATACTAGATTCTTATAATCCCTTGTATTCAATAATACTGACCTATCCTCTAATATTAGAGTCATAATTTGAGCACGATCTCATGAGTTCACTCCAGCCGCTCGGCAGGAACGATCATTTAATAAGTTTATGAGCAGCGACTCAGACATTACACGCTTAGATAAAACCACTGAGGTTACTACTTACAAGGGGAAGGTCGTACTTTGTATTCAGCTTTTTGGACGAGTCATAGCTCAAATTGTAGGTCTCGACGAGTGTTTTACAACGCAATAAAATTTGGCTGTAGATGAGTGACCTTGCTCCCCAAAAACGGGTTCAAAGGTCAAAATTTCGACCTCATCTAAAGTGAAAAAATTTACAGATCCTTGTAGTGCTCATTAAGGCGAATAGAAATGTGTAATATATTGTCTTTCTAGGACTTACCATTTTTGAAAAAAATACGTTTTTCTTCTTATGTGTGCGGGAAGTCAAGCCGTGAGAAAAACGTCACTTTCAAGTGCAGCGGTGGCTCTATGGTTAAGGCGTTGGTCTGCCGATACATCACACCAAAAATCACAAATCTCAAAAAGAAAAAAAGCCGAATAATCACACAATTACACAACCTCACGAAAATCCTAAACTACAGACCAGAGAACAACATACGCATAGCAATCCTGAAAATTCTCCTGAACTCAATTAAATCAGATATAAAAAAGGCCTTCCAAGAAGCAGTAAATAACCACTGGAAAAATAAAATGTCAAACTTGTCGCACAGCAAACCTACAAAATTATTTTCAACAGTAAAAAACATCTTTAAAACACAAACCCAAAACAACATAGACACTCTAAAAATACCAATAAACAACAGAAAATTAATCCAGAAAGCGGACATCGACTTAAACGCAACACCAACAGACACACACAACTTCCTGATACACGATGACGAGGACAAACTCCAAATCTTAGGAGCCCACTTCGAAATGGTCCACACGCAAAATAAGACCCTGGGGAAAACACAACTCACGAACATAATAAACAACAAAATAAACATACTAAAGAACGAAATACACATAGACAGAAACTCCAACACAACAATATGCACATTTAATGAAACAAACACCGCAGACAGTCCTAATCAAGAAAACATCCCCAACTATTTCACAAACACAACTAAATTACTAACAACCTTCCGCAAATTGAACAGTAAAAAATCAGCCAGCTTCGACAATATTCCAAACATAGTATTAAAAAACCTCCCACCTCAGTACATATTTTATTACACTATAATATTTAATAACTGTCTAAACCAGGGGTCTCCAAACCGTGACCCGCGCGCTACTTCATTTTTAACACACTGCATTCGACAAAAAAGGGCTTTCTAGAAAATTTTAACATTTATTTTTTACCACACATACATTACAAAGCAATATTACAAAATAAAGATTACAAAATAATGTAACGATTCCGGGACGGAAAATTATCCACACAAAACTAAGTGGCTTTATAGAAATTTCGCGGACTGTATATTGTGCTCGACTCAGTTGCGGCTTTTCTTCACTTATTAATTTAAACTGAGCTATAATGCAACAATTGCAACCTACAATATAAATACCTTGAAAGAATCGTCACTTATGATAAAAAATGGTTACTGCATAAAAAGTTCCTTTCTGTAATACGAATGAAACTATATAGACATTCTATAAAATGTATTTTATTCTTGGTTCATATTGGGTATGCGTCATGTTCGTGTTGCGTATGCATAAGTTCATACGATTTAGTTAAGAACGCTCGGCGACAGAAAGGCGCCTCAGAAGAGTTTTATTTAACTTCCCAGGATACTTTCAGTGAATTCAAGCGCCGCTCGAATTCACTGAAAGTATCTAAGCTCAATTAAAGTGTCATTCACCATTGTGATCTTGCCATAAATCAGCAATCGAAGCGGAGTGACCTATCAACGAGTCAACGAACAATATACGTCGTCGCTACTTAGGTAAGCGTTACACTCACACACTAAACACATTTGTAAAAGAGTCATTAATAGAGATTTGTTCGAATAAATTTGTAACTGTTCAAAAAGGGAACATCAACGTCTTGTGCATTTCCTTTACTCAAATCAATCACAGCAACGAGCCCATCACAGATTCACTCTAACCGCTCGGAGTGAATCAATTAATTGTTAACGGGTAGTATCTCGATTCGTCGTCACTCTCTCTCCCAGCCTAGGTGGTAGTTCTTAGGACCTATCCACAAAAGGTGCAATACAGCCTTCCGGTAATAACAGGTGACAGCAGTTCCTAGGACCTGTCTCGTGCCTGTCGCAAGCAATACGCAAGCGAGGAAGTAACTGCATTGTTATTAACGGATGCCTGCTGCGGTCTTAGGATCCCCAGTCAGAACCCGGTCTCATTTATCGAGAGAGGACGGTCAAACGAGGTACGCGACGCGATTCGATCATTGATAATTTGATAATTAAAACTCGCACGCCCCAGCTCGTAACATTCGAAAGAAACATAGTATGTATGCGGTGCTAGGTTTTGGCCCGCTCGGTCGCGTGACGCCGTCAGTACGACACGTCCGACAGCGTCAGTGAATGTGGCCCGCGTACGTAAAAGTTTGGAGACCCCTGGTCTAAACCAATGCTACTTCCCAGTATCACGGAAGACAGCTAAATTAATAACAATAAAAACAAGGATAAAGATAGTAAGGACCCTTCAAGCTACCGACCAATCAGCCTACTACCTAACATTACTAAAATATATGAAACAATATATTATAAACAATGCAATCAACGCATTCTGCACCGCGAACAATATAATCCCAGATTACCAATTCGGGTTTAGATATAAGCACTCTACTATACACGCTATCACTAAAGGGTCTAGCCGGGTAAGGTAGTCAAAAGTGCCCCTAAACCAAATTGGACTTGCGATAGGTCATTCGATAGCTTATAAAAAAAAACACAATCTGTGCCAAGTTTCAACTTTGTATCTCGACTTGGGGGGGGGGGGGGGGGGGGAGTAAAGGACAAAAATCGAAAATCACGTTTTTGCCCAATTTCTTCGAACTCAGTAAATGAAAAATTTTGAAAAAAATCAGGAACACTTCAGTCAGTAAGGTACATATTATCGAATTTTGACAGATTTTAATGTTGCAAATGCAAGCTGTGAAAAATAAAAAACGCAAAAAAAAAGCCGAAAAATGCCGATTTTGTATTGAAGGAGTCCCGGATCAGCGTTTATATTTTTTGTGTAAATGTGTATTATTAATACTATTGCTCTCCATTTTTTTTAGATTTTTTGTTACGGTGCGCCGTAGTTAAAAAAAATAAAAACCGTTTTTTTCTGCGTTTTTGCGTGTTAGATTGACTTATAGGTCGAACTTTCGTATTATTCTGTATTAAATAAGTGTTTGTGCCTACAGTCTAGGCCTAGACTCTAGGCTCTAATAGCACAGTAATTCCAATTTTCTCTATTTATTTAGTTTCCTTAATTGCTATATTGCTTTGCCGGATGCAAAAACATTGATTACTGCACAAACACTTATTTAATAGAGAATAATACGAAAGTTCGCCCTATAAGTCAATCTAACACGCAAAAACGCCGAAAAAAAACGGTTTTTATTTTTTTTAACTACGGCGCACCTTAACAAAAAATCTAAAAAAAATTGAGAGCAATAGTATTAATAATACACATTTACACCAAAAATATAAACGCTGATCCGGGACTCCTTCAATACAAAATCGGCATTTTTCGGCTTTTTTTTGCGTTTTTTATTTTTCACAGCTTGGATTTGCAACATTAAAATCTGACAAAATTCGATAATATGTACCTTACTGACTGAAGTGTTCCTGATTTTTTTCAAAATTTTTTATTTACTGAGTACGAAGAAATTGGGCAAAAACGTGATTTTCGATTTTTTTCCCTTTCTCCCCCCCCCCCCCCCCCAGTCGAGATACAAAGTTGAAACTTGGCACAGATTATTTTTTTTTTATAAGCTATCGAATGACCTATCGCAAGTCCAATTTGGTTTAGGGGCACTTTTGACTACCTTACCCGGCTAGACCCTTTACTTCCGATATCTGCTGGGCAAGAAACGCAGGCGACTGCGTGGGGGCTGTCTTTGTAGATTTAGAGAAAGCATTCGACACAGTGTGGCTGGATGGCCTTTTCTTTAAGCTCATCAATAAAGGGTTCCCTAGACATCTATAATAATTAAACTTATCTGGAACATGTTACACGACAAAAACTTCTTCGTAGCCAACGGAAGCGCAAAATCGCGTTCATCATTCGCAATAAAAGAAGGCCTACAACAAGGCACTGTTAACTCCCCCATCCTGTTCAGCATTTACATCAGCGATTTATTGCAAATGTATGTCCTAAACTCAAACCCCAATAAATACGCAATAGCCTTTGCCGATGACCTGCTTATATATGTAAGAGGTAATAAACCATCGACAATAAAAACAGGCCTACAAGAAATATTTAACAAAATTCAAAACTACTTCCACACCTGGAAGCTAAAGATTAACACCAGCAAGTGCGAAACAATCCTATTTAGGCCATACATTTCTACCACATCCAACGCAAACCACGACGTAAAAACGAACTCTAAACACTTTTCCATACACGACACCACAAACCAGTCAACAAAAATAGCCCGTAGTGACTTAGTCCGATACCTGGGAGTGTACATAGATTTTAGACTAAGCTTCAACAAACACGTGGACATCCAAATAGAAATAGCTCAGAAAGCATTCGCGTCCTACAAAAGGCTATTTTACTTAAAATACCTCCAAGCAACCGTTAAAATATTAATGTACAAAACTCTAATAAGGCCCATAATAACCTATTGTTGCCCAATATGGTTTAATGTTAGTGCGGGCACAATGGAAAAAATAAGAATCTTCGAAAGAAAATGCCTCAGGGCATGCCTGGGTAAATACAGATCCCAAGAATCAGCGTTCAAAAAAATGATCAGCAACAAAAAAATATACGAGGAAGCGAATGTCGGCCGTTGTTCTGTCGTGCTCAAAGCTGGAGAAGTTCAACGTTTTGATCGACCTCGATCTCTTCGCTGTTCGTCTCCTTAATGGGATGTGATTTAAAGCAATGTAGGCGTGCTTCAAGTGTTTGTAAGGCACTTTACCTTTTACCAAACTTAACGTATTAACACAGGTTCAAACTTAATAATTATGATTAAATGTGGTACGTCGATGCGACGTATAATGATCTTTCTTATGCGTGTGGACAGTTAAACTGTTGATGTTAATCTTTTGGTATGTCTTTGGTATCTCTTTCGTATCTGTTGAATATCTTATATTTATAAGATATTCCTAGCCGATGTGCCCTCCCATCACTCCCACCAATCTACAAATTGAGTCCCTTGACGCCCTTCAGGCCCACTGAGGGCGGAACCTAATCAGAAGTGACGGCCCATCGGTTCCTGGAATTTCACCCCCAGGTTGACCGTGTGGGTCCGTCGTGACGTCAAGGGTTTCGCCGGTTCTTGGAACCGCGGTGTGGAGGCACATCGGTAATTGGAGTTTATGATACGTCTATTTCTATTGAGCGTAGGAAGGCAAATCTGGAGGGCCTTGTCCAGGTGTCCTCCAACTGTTTTGCCTTCCGGAGAGAAGTTAATTACTAAAAACATGTATACTAAGAAATTCTCTAATCCTCAAAAATAGACATTTAGTCACGTCCGTATCATAAACTTCTTTAAACGGAGTCCTTTCTTAAGGGTGCTTGAAGATATTGCCTTATAGCACGTTTTTAGGAATCGCTCCGGGTAGCGGCACTTTAAACATATTCCGGTACGGAACAGCCGTATCGACTTATTTATAATAAAACTGATAAGGAACCACTGGGCTAACGTCCAAAAGGTTACAAGCAATAGTCTCATATTCACGTCCATTTATCCTAACCCACTTTACCTCAGTAAAACACTAACAACAGGATATACTCCTCCAGAATCCTTCATTTACTTAGACAGCGAAGGCTATATCCAAGACGATCAAAATATCCTAATCATATATCACGCCATTAGAAAAGCTAACGACAAAAAAATGTTATACGCAAAAAACATGAACTCACACGATAACGAAACCGACATGCGCTTCAATCGTTCACTACCACCAATGGACACGACCGACAACCATAGACTCAACACCAAAAAATATTGGTGTCTGTAAACAACACTCAACCAATGGGGGAAAAAAACATATTAAATTAGCTCCCGACATGTGTTCACGCGGATCAGTGTATGTATAGATACGTAGATATAATGTACGCATGGGTGTGTATGCATGTATGCACGTATGTATGAATGTATGTATGTAGGTATGATACGCATATGTATAGGTGTGTGTGTGTATGTATGTAAGTATGGGTGCATTTATCTAGTAATCCTAAGCATAGCCCTAGTTTAAACAAATAACCAAACCTACCAACCAAAGAATTAATGTACAGTTTTATCACAGCCTTTCTGTACAAATCTAAGCACCAAATAGTTAAGAAAATGTTCTTAGTCCCATATTTTTTCTTTGTTAAGTGTAGCAATAAGTGCAATAGCTATTACCAAAAGCATATAGATTACGAGTGCCCAACTGGGCCATTAGTCTAACGAGGAGAGGTTGTCAAGCGTCCGTGAGATTATTCAACGAGACTTTGGGGAAACGTAGTACAATCAGAACTGATTCCATTGCGCCCAAGCATTCCGCCTAACGACCCACGGTTTTTTCAGAAAAAGGGTTTAAAATTAAACGTGCCTTACATATGTTTATGCACCTTTCCTTATAGAATGTGACCCTAGCGGAACGGATAGCGCGCCTGCCTCACGCCGCGCAAATCCGAGTTCAAATCCTCGATGGGGCGAAAGACGACGTTAAACTTTTTTTTCCGCGAAAATAATTCAGAACGGTAAAAAACAAGTTTCTAACATTGGAAAATAATTTCTGATTGTACTACGTTTCCCCAAAGTCTCGTTGAAAAATCTCACGGACGCTTGTCAACCTCTCCTCGTAAGTAACCATAATTGTTTATGTTACCTTTTTTGTACGTTTTATGGTTTATTGTAACACCCTCTGTATATATAATTTGATCGGCTTTCAATAAACGTATGTTAAAAAAAAAGGCGTTGGTCTGCTACGGAAAGTATCGGGATTTCGACTCTCGACGAGGGAATTTTTTTTTAATTATTATTTCATGTGTTTTGAAGTATTAAGTTTAGTCAACAAATGAATCTTCTTTTTTATTTTTATTTTAAAGTTGATTTTCGGTTGGGCATAGACATAGTTGCAATGAACTCTGGTTTTTCTCGACAATGTAATTTCGTTTTTCGAGCGGATGCTTGGATATTGCCAACAAGAATGCGAAAGTAGCCTTACAATAGCTTGACGAAGGTTTCCGGTAATTTTGGTCACTGCACTGAGGCCTTCAGGAACTCTGGTTCTGGTCAACGCAAGGGTTTATTGGGGGTAGTTAACATATGTCGCACAGTGCAAACCATCTTTATAACTCTACGAAAAGGATAAAAATGGTCAAACTAACCATGCAAATGCGGATGAAGAGGATTTAAAATATACAATGTAAAAATAAAAAATAAAATTCATTTGTTGACTAAAAATAATACTTCAAAACACATGAAATAATAATTAAAACAAAATGCCCCCGTCCAGAGTCGAACTCTCGATACTTTTTGCAGGAGACCAACGCCTTAACCGCAGAGTCACCGCTGCACTTGAAAGAGACGTTTTTCTTATGCCTTGACTACCCCCACACGTAAGAAGAAAAACGTATTTTTTTTCAAAAACGGTAAGTCCTAGAAAGACAATATATTAGACATTTTTATTCGACTTAATGAGCACTACAAGGATCTGTAAATTTTTTTCACTTTAGAAGAGGTCGAAATTTTGACCTTTGAACCCGTTTTTTGGAAGCAAGGTCACCCATCTACAGCCAAATTTGATTGCGTTGGGAAAAACTCGTTGAGACCTACAATTTGAGCTATGACTCGTCCAAAAAGCTGAATACAAAGTGCGACCTTCCCCTTGTTAGGTCCACCTCTACGGGCGCGAATCTTGAGGTTCGTTATTAACGGGAGAAGGCAACGGGGTCACAACGCCGAAACCTCTCTCCTGGGTACATTAATCTGAGAGACAGACGACTTGGCTTACCGGGTGTGCTTTCTTCAAAAGATGATCACTTATGAAAACCTTATTTTTCACGTTTTTCTAAAAGTTGGTCAACTACTGGTACCGTCACCTTAATTTGATTTTTCAAAAGGAGAATTATGGCATTGGGGGATCGTCGTCAACGATTATAGATAACGATGGCGATTATCGAATAGAATAATGTTTGATATGAACAAATAAAACGAGTTTGATAAAATATGCATGAAACGATTTATTACTTTCCAGTACTTCTAATACTTGTAAGCGGTAGAGCATATCCGACCAAACATAATCAACTTGATGGTAACCTTTACTATTTTGTGTTACTGTAGTTTGTACAATACAGATCCAGAATGAATTAACGAATGGGATCGATAGAATCGACTATTCGTTGGTCTGATTTTCGTGGTGTTCTGAACGAGGTGGTCTGAAGGGGAACAATATACATACGTCGTATTCTCTCGCTTTGTCTGACGAATGCGCCACTGCATCGGCGGACCATTCTGATCATTAGAAATTTGATTTCACGCTCACCGCATCCATAACATACCCTCACTGCTACGGTAACGGCACAACATTCAGGTTCAACATGGAAAACAGGCCATGACGGTTCCATGTATACTATGTGAGTATAGAAAATAATTGCTACCACTTCCTCGTAAGTTAATAGGAATTGGTTCTGTATAGCAATGAGATATGCTTCCATTAGACATTGAATCGTAAATTATTCTCGTTCTTCAGTCACCATCGTTTGTTAGACCCGCCCCACTCGAACAGGAGAGTTCGGCAAGATATTTGGAACCTAAATTTAATAACGAAAATATTTACAAATACGACGGAGTGTTGTGTAAAGAGAATTTGCAATGTTTAATATTAATCTCGTTATACAATTTAGAAATATAAGAATTAGAGTTCTTTGGGTGCACAATTTATGAAATTCTGACATAATTGAAATATTAATATGTTGAATATAAGAATTATTCTAATATTCGTGGAGAATATTATTAACTTGTATAGCTAAATACCACAGGATTCTGCTATTCAAATGGATGTGAATATACAAAATTTTACTCCATCACATCCGGTCTATAAGCATCTGTTGTTTAAAATTTGTTTAAATTAAATGTTACTAATGCAAGTTGATCAAATTGATGAAAAGTTACTAGAAATATTAGAATTGAAAGAGCCGTTTAAATTCATTAGATATATTTTTTGAAAACAAATGTAATAACTTTGTTTTAAAATACAACTTAATAATATTTTTACAAATTAGTTTTACATAATAATTTTACATGGTATCTAATAATAGGTTGAAATGTAAAACGTAATACTAAATTAAGTAACAATAACAACATATGACGAGTTTAACAATAATTTACAAAATGCCTATTTTAACAATATAATTATTATTCAGATAATATGAGTACTATTAATTGCATAAACATAAGTTGTGTTCTCATCCTGAGGAGATTCTCAAACGGACACCCAGCTACAAAGTTTGAAACGACGTAGGACTACCTTACTCTTACTCATAGTCAGCTGCAGACTTTTAGGCTAATCGCGCGAAACTTCCGTTAGCCGTCCGCGATTTTTTAGGCGCGACTTTTCACTCGCGCAACGCGCGGCAAGACTTCCGTAAAAGCAAAATGGAGGGCTCTCCGAGGTACCTCTGGTGGACAGCCTAGTACTTTAAACGGCAAAGGCTTCCACCCACGTGTGGTTGCGGCAGTGAGTTTTGTTAAATGTAGTTAATATATTTAAATGTATTTACATATGCATCTCTTCTGGCCGTGCGCGGCGGTCTCGTCGCGCGTGTGCCGTGCTTGAAATCTTAGCCGCGTGCGGTCAAACAACCGTGCCACGTGATTGAGTTAAGCATCATAAAGGTATGTATATTGTATATACAATAAACGGCCGCGCGCGACGTGTCACGCCAGTGGATTATGAACCTAAAATGAGGTGCACTACGTCACCAGCACTCACAATCAGCTAAAGACATTAAAATGACGTAGGGCTGCGTTACCGGTTATGACCGCGTTAATATAAAACGTTTGCTCGGGATAATACTACTTCATGAATTAATTAAAATTTTTGCTCTAATGAAGTAGTTTTAATAGTTTCGTAAAATGACTGTTGCAATTGTTTCTTATTTCTTAGAATTAACAAGTCCTCATTAAACTATTTCAACATAATGCAGGTTACGGTTTTACAGAGTATTAATCTTCCAACAGTATTTATGTAGTACACCAGAGTATTCATTATGAAACGTACAACATATTGAACTATGTAGTAGTAAGCATAAAAAGTTATCAGCTCCAAATAAACCTCTAAATAACCATTTATACTTTGCAGTATATTTTCCTTTTATTTCAATACATTTCTCAGAACGATGAATCAAGTTTGCAAGGCCACTATAGATATATACCGATATGGTGTGTGTAAATATATGTTATCGGCAAGATTATCTGGAACTTTATATACTTTTTAAAAACGTTTGGTCTTTATTACGCGCCATAATACATTGCTTCTTTAATACGTGCCAATTTTTAGAAAAAATATTTGCATTTGCAAAAAATAAATAAATAAGCATTATGCTTTCTACTTCAAAGTCACCTGGAAAACCACCCAATTCTATCGATCGCACTTGTTGATCAATTCTAGATTTACAATACACAGATCTTAGGAATGAGCTCAAATATTATTTGGTTTAGAAAAGGTCTCGACTACTTCTTTCTATAAAGCAGTATGTAGAGGTGGGCATGTAGCTCTGCCGTGGTTTCATTTTCTGTAACACCCTCTCGCATCTAGCCGTAACGAGTACAGTGCCGACGCGAAATAACTCGTATAAATCACCAATGGTTGCATACACACATTTCGCGCGATTCCACTCGCCGAGCTGGCGATGTTTTAATAAAACGCGACGATGCCCAATTATTCAACTCGCTCGTCCACCAAAATTCTACCCTCCACTCTTTTATAACTCGCGCTTCAAAACAACGCCGGGCTACGCCGTGACTTGTTATTTCATAAATATGTTTATAGAATATAATCATATCAGGTACTCTGATATAATCTGAATCCTACAAATTTATGCAATGCATGTTCATATCTGTTGGCGCCATCATTTTTGACTGATATTTGTATTAACACCGTTAATGCGAAATGGATGATAACGGTTCTTTAATTGAGGGTTTTTATTAAATAAAGAAGACATACATGTATCTCATATACATAAATATATTTATTTGAGATATATTTACATATTTCCCTTATAATTAGGTATTAAATTATAAACATAAATAAGTATTCAAACAATCATTGAAAATGCATTATTAATTAATGGTAGAATTTAATATGCCAACTTTGAAAACGAATAATTGTTTCATGCGCAAATGAATACACAAAAGGATTACGAGATCCAAAAATAAAATATATTTCCGTCGTAGCGCGAAGTGGATGATAGCAGTAGAGAAATAGCATCCGTAAACCCGTATTGCAATCTCCACTTCTGCCGGATTTTATTCTTCCGTCATACGTGTATTTGCAGTTCTACGTTTCGAAATGTCCTTGCCCTCGGTTGTCCCTGGAAGATGCTTTTTCGTGTAGCCATTATCTAGAATCACGGGAATGAAACTAGACAGCCTTGAATATCGGATATGATTTTTCGGAATTGTTGTCTCTTAGCGCGGGCCAACAGCATGTGCAGAATTTTCGAGTACTCCTCGACCACAAAACATACGTCGGATGTCAAAAGCACGAGTGAAAGTTTGAGACGTTCCTGACACTTTTCCAAGGATGAAAGCTGTTTGTGAGAAATGAGAATCCAAGGGAATCTGAAATCCAAGTCTTCGTTCTTCCATCGTTACGTACCGAGGAAAAGAAATTCTCGATTCTTCGAGAGAAGGGAGAACTTTCCGACTGTTTCAGCTTTTCCTCTATTCTTGTTCTGCTTGCCTTTCGCCCCTTCCATCTCTTATTCTTTCGACTTACCCGTCTTCCAAATCCTTTTTCTGCGCAAAGAGTAACAGAATTTACCTTATTGAGTCACTCGACCTTGTACCGTGAGAACTTACCTTGATTTCCGTGTACGCCAATAAAACGTGCCGTAAAATTGACCGAAAGTAGATAGAATTGAATCTTCTGCACTATATTGTAGACGTGAAATCATTTTATTGGAATTATAATACGAATAAATAAAACCATCCGGTTCTTGTAAACACACATATATTAATTAATGTGGTATAAATAAAGTATATTAGCACAAGTAAGTTACAAAGGTATAAGACATACGCTCACTTTCGCCAATTGCCAGAAACTGCCTCCGCAGCTACCGTGTCGGCACGCTCTCCCTTCTCTCGCTCACATGCATTCACTCACATTCATTCACTTATTCTCGGAAAACAACGCACAATATAACCGAGACGCAGTCGGCACCCTCAAAGGAAGTTTCGAGAAGATTCTCGATACCACATTAATGTATAGAATATTCTATGAACGTATTTAATTAAAACTAGTGTTACCAGTCGCTACGTTGTTTAAAACTGTTAAAACACAATTCGCATGGGGCGAACTTTCACCCGTCATAGCTATTTAGGGTTAATACATTATCAACCAGAAATTAATAATCCATAATCGTCATTGAGGTCGAGTACGCAAGTAACCTACGCTTAACGAAAGTAGCTTATTCGAACAAAAGTTCCTTTGCTTGCTCCGGCATCCTTCCTATCTCTCTTTATCTCCATGTATAAAGGAAGCTATGAGGTAGAGGGACAGGGGTCGGCAGAAACTAGCATAGTCGATCCCTTCCTCTGGGCCACGTCGGTTTACATTTAAATTTATAATCCGCTCTCAGCACGATTCCATCCGAATGCCCTCGCTAAATTGATTTGCAGTATAACTCAGGTCGCTCTGAGACTCGGCTGTTTCCTAGAGGGAAGAAGGGAAGGACGTTGAGAGGGGTAGGCGGTGGTAGTAGGTACCATTGCCAGGGAGGCAAATGTAAAATACGAGATGGTCTGAGCGCAGTAAGCGATTTCCAGTTGACTGACTGACATCGGTTGCTTACTGTTGCCTACGGGCAACCTTTCTCGCCGGTTGCTTTGCTTTCCTACGGTCTCGAACTATCTATGGGACCATGGAGCCACATATATAACGAAATCCTCTCTAAATGTCTCTGTGCATAACACATAGATACATGTATATATAAATTGCACGTACAGACATACCAACCAGGATACGTACTCCATCTGCACCTCAGTTTTCCATTTGTAGGGTAGGCCACGAATAAGGTACTTCGCGACAAGATGCACGAAATTGCATCGTATGGCAAACAGGCGGTTCTACCGAACAGAGCTTGTGTCAACTTAAGGTTGCATTGAATGAAAGCCTCCAAGGTTTAGGGGAAGAATGATTTATCTACAGTAATAATTAATTGTTTTTAGTGAGTCATGTAATCCTAGTGCCACAGTCGACATATAGACATGTGACGTGTCTGTAAGCATGAGATTAAATTATGTACTGTCCAACCACAATATTATATAAGTTATATAATATTATAATGCAATAGAATATACCTATTATTTATAATATTACTTATCCTATTATAAAACAATTTGTCCTGGCTATCTACTAATTGCTGATACATAATACACGTTTTGTTAGTGAATCAAAAAATTTTTGATGTTAATTCTGAATAATAATTGAAGCCTGATTCACAAAAGTTCTGAAGTATCATTGATCTAATTATTATCTACAACAAACTTTGCCGAAAATTGTTTCATCGTTCATTGATTAATTGTTCTTATTAACGAAACATTTTTACGAAAAACACCCTTTCTGAAAGGTAAAATGCGCTTTTATAATTGTACAACCAGCTTTGAGTCATATTTCACGGACAAGGAACACGGGCCACGAGTTTCCATTTTGTAGTCCAGCGAGCCAGTACGATTATAAGGGATTCACAGAGACAAGATCTCCCAAATTGCACTAGTGTTACACAACTCTCCTCGAAACTACAAGGCATTCAAGCCTCAGATGAAGTCCTCAAAACATTACGTCTCCGAGAAATCTCGTACCAGTCTGCATAATTCAAAAACGTACTACCTCCTATATATGTATGTACATTGTACATGCATACATAAAGTAAGACTATTCTTAATGCATCCTGGGAACCATCTCTGCCATATACACGTAAGAGCTTTTTCTCCCTTACCAAGTCAGAAGTATAATTAATTGCGTCAGAACTTTAAGGGAATTACCATTATCAAAGACGTAATAAAAAAATACTAGAACTTTGCATACGCCTAAAACAATATAAACGTCTACTATATGGGAACCATTTTTAATGTAAAGCTTTACTTAAGGACCTGACTTACATCTTGTTAGAAGAATATTTTCATACCTATGAGTATATTAAAATTTAATAGTATTACAATTATTCAAAACATCCTAAATTGGTCATAATAGCTGGCAATCTTCTTCATTCTATTGTACTATGATATATCATACAAGAATTCCGTTTATTCGAATTTTTATTAAAAACCATCGTGTAGCATGACTTCCAGATCTAATTAATTTCAATATCCGATTAGCAGCAATGGATACTCGACAAGACTATTCTTTTATAATTTCTATTGTATGATTATATTTATATAACATAATATTATTAGACGATATCGAAATATAAATATACTTTCATAAATTCCAATCAACTTTTTCGACAACAGTTAGCAGAAATTAACGTTGTGATACGGATGCGGTTGAGCTTTAAAGAAACCTAGGAGAGAATGAAATGGAGACGTGGATGTGCATCCCAGTGCATTTGGGAAAACCGTGCTAAATAAAAGCATCCAATTTCCTGGAATTCCCTCGGCTGATCTCAACCTACTCCTCCATGTTCTTTTTCCTCCTGTGTCCAGCATTATGTCCAGGGAGGAAAAAGGCACGGAAAGCTGATTCGATGGAAATCCACCAAATAAAACATATGACGTAACGACCTGTAGGCCTACGTTTTTCGATGTTCCTGAAGAACTGGTAGAAACGAAGAGCTGTCACTTCCATCCTCATCTAAAACCGAGGTGACGTTTCAATTATTTGTGTCATTTCGCTGCCAAGGATCGTGCTCCGTTTATACCCCTTCATCGTTTTACTGTACGCTCATTTTCGCTGACACATTCTTCCCGTATAATTGTTCTTACTCTCTTTCAAGATTTTTCACTGAAGTCGCAATGCCACTTCCTCTTTCACTCTACAAATTCCATGTGTGTCCAAAGCTTTAATTATTGAGTATTTCGCGGATGAAAACAATTTGTTCATCTGTCACCGAATTTCATTATTATAATCTCAGTCTACTAATAAAGGAACTTATTGTAAGACTAAGCGGTCTGTAGGCCTAAACTATAATATATACTCTAAAACGCTAGAAGAGTGCTCGTGTTTACTCGTCGTTGAGCAACCATCGAATCCGTTCCGTCCCTCGTAGGCCCAGTACTTAAGGGCATCACCCCTGCTTCGGGGGTTTAAGGCCCTTTGGGCGCCACGATGACGGGGCCGTCGTCCGAAGGGGAGGCTTTATGTAGACTAATTCTAACATTATACAGTGGATATCCCACTAATATCAAAATCTTCATCTTCGACAATCAAGATAATTCGCATAATGTCCTTTGAAATATATTATAATACTCATCACAAAATCAGAAGATCTAAGCATATCATAAAAATGATTTACTTATTATTGATCATTTCTTTATCCACAATAATGATATCCTACTTGGATTTTTTAAACTTTTTATAAGGCTGTTATGCTTACGATCACGTACAAATTCTCATCCATCGACAAAGTAAGTCGTGTAATATTCGTACAATGATTATAAAACCCTCCATATATCTAAAGTCAAGTACAATGCAGTACAAAGGACTACGACCTGAATGAGCCTACAAGGTAAAGATACATTATGACACACAGCAAACATTCCATACAGGAGGATTACAAAACGACATGTATGAGGAAATGTTGATTTTGAAATCGTCGATAGGGCGACAAAGATTGAATCCGCGGGCTGAAGCTCGAGTGCAATTAATTCAAAACCGTACGTCCGATACAATTGTGAACTATGGAGACACGTATCCGACCCTCGGTGCAACAATGGGTCTCCAGTCTCCGTACGCGGAGCTGGCTGTATCAAGATTTGAATGAGCCGGTTTCAGATATACGGGGTGCACCCAAATCGGGTAAAGACCGCCGGGAAACGTGTCTCCGGGATTGTCTCGTTGATATGTTAATTAACGTTATCGATGTTAGAACAGGTCAACCTACATTCGAAGATGTATTCAGTTTGAACGTGATTTTTGTTCGACATAGGGTTTCTCAGATTTATATCCGCAACGATGTGATGTACTTTGAATTATAATGCAAGTGCATTAAACGGTTGATTTATTTGGATTGCAATTAAATCAGCTTATTAAGTCGTTGATATATGCTTGGATTAAGGGCATTGGGTTATGCATAATCAATTGCTGCCTTACTCAATAATCAGGATTTATCTCGCCGATGTAATAAGACAGAAGTTGGAGAATCATCTTGGTTTATGTTTTCACGTAATTGTAGAGAGGATTAGATTTTTATGGAATCTTTTTATTGATCGTTTGGATTCAACTTGAGAAAGTATTAATTTCCATAATTATCTTCCTTCCGCCGGAGGAACGGGCAGATGCCATCTGCATGCTGCATTCAGCTTTGTCGCAGGGCAGTTAAGAAGAAATGCAATTATAGAATTGCGTTATTTGCGTTATCTCTAAGCAAATGCGTCACCGCGAATAATGAAATGACAAAAGCGACAATAATAATTGCAAAAACGGTGCCGGAGTGCCACCCCTAATTAACGCGAAACTTGAGTAAACTAATTAAATCTTTTGGCTTCTTCGTCTAGTAGTCTTAATAGTATTACAATTATTCAAGAAATCCCAAATGCGCCACGGCAGCTGGCAATCTTATTGTATTATATTATACAAACACTCCGTTTATTCGAATTTTTATTAACACCCACCGTGTAAAATTATTTCTACTTTTAACTAATCCCAATTACTAGCAGCATTGACAAGAAATCAGAAAGGCTATTCTTCTATAATTTTTTATTTACTCGTTTCTTGTGGATACACATTGTATTCGTTGATTAAAGGTTTCATGGATGATGTTATTCCGTCTCGAAACTTTTACTCTTTTGTTAATAATTTATTACATATAGCACTTCGCTCACGATCGGGCAAACACATTGTTCCGTCTCAACACCGTCTCCTTTTATTTAAAACATAGCACTTCGTTCACGATCAGGCAAGCGCATCGTTCGGTGTATTGTCACGGGGACAGTGTCCTTAATCTTTAGAGTAATTATCCATAAAAATAACCGAACGGTCGTTTGCTCGTGGGACTGGCCGCTGTTACAGCGGCGTAAGGATCTTTTGTAGTTTTTTCCATTGTACGTAGTCACGTACGAATCCTTACGCCCTGTAATTAACTTTACCTAGTTTCGAGCGTGCGGCCCAGTCCCACATCTGGCAGCCAAATTTTCGACCGTCGCAGGCCATACCTGGAGGCGACACGCCGGAGTTCGCGGATTCCTGGAAGTTGTCGTAAAACTATAGTCGGGTCCCAACCATGGTTTGACCAATCACAACAGCGACGATTTCCAGGGTTTTCCGCGACTCCACGAAGGGTGGGAGTTTGGCCGTCACGAGATGGATCGTGAGCGAAGACACCTAAATCAGTCAGCAACGACATTCGCAAGAGACAAGTAGCATTTTTATAGAACATAGTCCTTTACGTTTACATCAAACAAACCCGCCTACTTGTCGACGATACTAAGTTCGACTCCGGAGATACCAAGTATTCTTCGTCACTGTTCACCACGAACAAATCTATTGTATATATCCAGCCTCACGGCCCTTGGTACAGTTATAATAAATAGTGCGTTGTACGGAAGAGTATTGGAGTCATTCGATATCCCAACCGATACAATTGGAAGCAGTTCAAGCCAAAGTCAAAGAATTAACCGCGACAGGCTTGACGTAACACACATTGTTCGGATCTTTGTTACCTAGGACAGTTTTCTGAACTCCTTTACGTATAATGACACGTCTGGCCCGTGGTGCCGATTCAAGGCCAAACATGAAAACCACGTGTATGACGCGCTCCCGGGACTTGTGGTCCTAATTACTGGCCAAAGTAAGTTTTTATTCGAGTACTTGACTTTCACAAGCTCGGTGTTTAATGAAACGGATTGAGCAAAAGACTACTTGGCCGTCGCAGGATGTCACTTACAAGGAAAGTAAGGGAACCCGAATATTTAAAAAATTCTGAAACTTTGCACAAACAAAGAGTAATTCATGCTGATTACGAAGCTACTTGTCGTTGCTACCCAAAGCAACATTTAAAAAAAAAAATTTTAACGCTTTCTTGTAGTGCCCAAAGTAACATTAAAATTGTGACTCACCTTTTTTTCGATATCTCCTACCGTTTTGGAGGTAATGGGGGAAAACGAAAAAATCACTTTTTCTTTGAGGGGTAATTTCACCCTTTTAAACCGTCTTTGGTCTTCAACGAAAAATAGCTTCGAAATCAGCGTGAATTACTCTATGTTTGTGTAAAGTTTCAGAATTTTTTGAATATTCGGGTTCCCTTACTTTCCTTGTTAGGCCCGATTCACGGGAGACTCTGCCAGTAACTTTGGCCTGCGCGGAGCCAAACTAACTGGTACCGGACGGGGTTAGTCACCTAAAAATATTATAAAACAGGGATTCTCAAACTTTCTTTTTTCGCGTACCACTCAGATATCTATACGTACAGTCACATACCACCAATTAAAATTAAGATGAATACTGCAGTGCTACACTTCAGGAATATTAGAACATGCAAAAAGAACTTGCTATGGACTTAACAGATTTATTGCCCACAAACAGTATTACAAAATGTATTCGAAAATTATATTAAATTGCATAAATCTGAAATCATATTATAATTACAGCTAATTAATGAAATAGATAAGTGTTGCAAGTTAGAAATAAGCTACGCGATGTCGGGTTCAACAGAACATAGTTTTAAACGTAGATTTGGCTTCAGGTTCATATTAGTACGAAATTTGTTTTTTATTGGCATTATGGCCGAAAATCCACTTTCGCATAAATAAGTAGTAGTGAATGGTAGTAGATTGACACGGTCATGTATATAGGTGCGTGATCGAGGTAAACTGTTTCTTGGTATCAGATGGTACATATTAAATTGGTGGTTGGATTTTGATGGCTGCGAGGTAGCGTACTAGTCCTTAATTCTTTAAGGAGTGCCGCTGGGGGAATTTGTGCAAACTGTGTCGTATGGGCATACGGGAAGCTGCACGGATTTGATCGATGTGTTGTCAAATGATCCTGTAAGGGTGTTACAGTACACCACGATGGAGATTTCGGTTCTTAGTGAACTACCAGTAAGATTTTACTGGGTGACACTGAAGGAAATGTATGGTCCTTTCGTGAACTAGCCGTAATGTGCATACGGTGTATCACGAGGAAGTCAATTGTTGTAATGGAGTATCGCGTACAGCCTGTGCTGGTACAGTGTGCCAGACAATATAAATTTTATTGTAAACTACACCGTATGAGTGGTATCGATGCGGTTTAAAACTAAAGAAGTGAAAGACTGTATATGATGCAGGACGATTACTGGGTATAGGGTTGG
This sequence comes from Nysson spinosus, assembly GCA_910591585.2. Classification (NCBI taxonomy): domain Eukaryota; kingdom Metazoa; phylum Arthropoda; class Insecta; order Hymenoptera; family Crabronidae; genus Nysson; species Nysson spinosus. The sequence continues at coordinate 10,309,022 of OU342838.1, forward strand.
TTGTAACCAGGTATTATTTAGCTCATATTCCCCTTGCGACTGAGGAGTATTGTAGGGGTCCGTAGATACGTTCTCGCAGCAATTATTTGAAGGCATATTTGAGAGAAGGTAAAGCAAAAAGACTGCATATATTAATATAAATAAAATGTTGCGTATATATAAATGTTCTTATGTGGCGTACTCGGTGTTAAGTAGTGTTCGTTGATTTGCCATAAGGTTAGTTTAATATTTTTAATAATTATTGGTTGAACCTACAATAATTGTGGGTTTCACTCGCTCGCCCAGCGGGGACTCGAGTTTGGGAATACCTAACTGGATCGAGACTTATATTCGAAGAATGAATTTTGTACGGCTACTAAAACGATCGAATAATTCCTAAGTATTTTCTCACTAATAAAACCTGGATGATCTAACATGCGTACCCTCCGCATGATGGTTGAGATCTAGTCCTGCCGTTTCATAAGACATGGCCTTTTTATATGGCTCAGACCGTGAGGGGTTTGCGACAGAAGCGGGGCGTGTACGCCCAGCACCCGGAAAAATTCGGGGGTTAACAAACTTACAATTAGACGCTAAAGTAGTGCCTGAAAGGGGGGTGCATTCATCCTGACTCCACAGACATAGAGTTTTAAAATCTGGATGTTAGATTTCGCAATAATATATTTTGCTACAATGGGAACACGTTCGAGCCCGAGATTACGAATCAACTGAGGCAAGCCTGACGATACAGACATTATTCCGGCTAATGGGATACCATAAGACGATCAGTAAATTAAAGTGGAGGTCAGTTTTGGGAAGGATATTTCGTGCAATCTTGAAGGATAATAATCAATGAGGCGTGTTATGGTGCATTTCGTCGTTTTCATCTCGAGACGGAAAGGCCAGACGACGACTCGGATTGAATCAGCATGATTTCCTCGTTGCGTATTACCCATTGCGTAACCGCTCGAACCATTCTCCTCTCCCCTTTTCGAGACCTTCTACTGCGTCCGACACCGCAGGAAAACGAACCCTTTGAAGTCTCTCGTAATCGAAGAAGCAATCCCAGTCCCCAAGTCTGCTCGGTGATCGTTTCCCTGTGGAAGGTCGCACGGCCAATATTGGGAGGCCCATTCCGCGAAACCGGGCTCCTCTTGATAAAGACTATTAACCGTGTAATCCCCGGCAGAACACTTCTCTTTTTCAGGAAACGAGCTGTGCAAGACCTAAGTGTAAAACCTTTGAATGTTCCGATTCTGCTGAAACGTTTACTAATGTGCTTATAGGGTAATAGAAATAAGTCAACTTTAATGCATCAGAAAAACGGATATTTATTGTATTATATTGTATTATATTATAAATATAATTATAATAGGCTTGGTGTTTCATTTCACTTTGTATACTGACAAGGGAACATACCGAGTGCGCATACGCCGATTTTGATAAAATTTATATGGGAGATAGTTCTCGAAAAAATATTTGACCCGTATTTTTCTTTATCGGCTGACATTGACTTTGAAGGGGTGAAAACAGCCCTCAAAATATGGAGTAAAAACGGTTTTTTTGGAATATCTCGGAAACGAGGGGTCGTAGGATAATGATTCTTTTTCAGGATTATGTGTTTTTCAATAGGGAATTTAGTGGCGTTAAAAATTACGAGAAAAATTAATTTGTTTAAAAAATATTTCGAAAAATTGATTTGTTTTTGCAATTTCTCATACTAAATATTAATATATTTTCATACAATTTGGTGTGTGTATACTATGGACCAAAATAAAGCTTAGGTGTTTTTGGAAATTTTTGTTTCTTGTCATATAACATTATTTATCACGTGCACAGTTTTCTCCGACGCTGCGCGAGACGGAGGCATGGGTCACGTATTATAGAATGCACTATAAGCTTTTACAATGTTTTAAGTAATTATATTGTTTTATATGCATATCTTTACTTGTCCTGAAAAAGAATCATTATCCTACGACCCCTCGTTTCCGAGATATTCCAAAAAAACCGTTTTTACCCCATATTTTGAGGGCTATTTTTACCCCATCAAAGTCAATGTCAGCCGATAAAGAAAAATACGGGTCAAATATTTTTTCGAGAACTATCTCCCATATAAATTTTATCAAAATCGGCGTATGCGCACTCGGTATGTTCCTTGTGAGATACGTGTATGATACAACAGATGATAAAAAGCTTCTCAAGATTTAAGTAAATCAAATTATAAGTACACCAAAAGAATCATCCCAAACAATTATCGAGACTATACATTATTTAGTAACACTTCATATTCAGACTCTGAGAAATGTATCTTGATAATTTATATTTTTACATTTAATTAAATGCAATTCCTACTATGAAACCACAATGGTACGAACTGCCATTGTAATTAAATTTAACGTACAATTTCAGAAATAAAGTTCTTCATTTCTTCCGCTTCAGTGACTTAATTTCTCGATACTAATTTTACGTAAGACGATGCTGAGGATACGTAGGAGCAAACGATATCGTTACCTCTTTGTGATAAGGAACAATTTAGCGCGACAAAGGAAAATACCTAGGTCAAATATTGCCAAAACTAATTAGCCAACGACGCCGAAGGGGATGCTTTTGTGCAGTGAGGAATAATGGTTGGTTACTAAGGTAGATCGCCTTTTTGTTGCAGGTGCGAGGGCGGTTGGCTTCAACTGGAGGGCGGTGCTCGAGTTTGCGGTCGTAACGAACGTTTCGACCGACCGGTGGTTCTCTTCTCTGACAAACCGGTCACGACCCTTCACATGCAGTGAGTAAATGCACCCTATCCAATACATTTTATCTCATCTCCTTCGTTCTCTAATTTTTATTGTGCTGAATTAGCAGCTGATATCTCGGTGTCGGTTCCAATACATTTCGTTATCGCTATTCATTATCTTCTATACTGTAGTTACCTCAATTAAGTCTGTAATTGATTTATAGAAAATTGATTTACCCTAAAATTCTAGGCTAACTAATAACATAAATACTACGTCGCTATATCACAGATTGAGCAATATGATATCGAAACAAAATATACAGTCTCCGAAATTTGTATAAAGCCACCTGTATTTTAACGTTATTTTAAACAATATTATCAGAGTATTATTATCATGCTTATGAATTGGTATCAGTGCCTTAACACTTCGTTTCGTTGAGAATTACTCTATTCTTATATATGTACTATACTTTTATTAATTGTTGTTAGAAGTGATATCAGAATCGAGAATAATTCGTTGAATAGTATCTTCGAAGTAGAATAATACCTTTGCTTGAAAGCCGAGCATTTTTAAATCTCTTTCAAGTTTAAATAGCGCTTATTAATATTGATATCATTCCGGAATAAATTTGCAACACTAATTCTTCGTTAAATTCTATCGAATAAGATAGTGTGTAAGAGGGAGATAAACGTATAGAAACCTAGTTACATTAGGAACTAGAAGCACGTTCTCTGCAAAGTGTTTCTTACTATTCCGTATTAGAGTAGGAATTCAGTTGCTGTGCCGAATATTACAATTGCAGCGGATATCAAGTTTCAAGCTTAAGTACAATCAGTGCTTTGAACAATGAAATTCCATCATCCCAAGAGTGTTATTCGTTTTTTTCATTAAGACACATTCATCTGACAAGTAACACATTTCCGCTTGGGCGTCATTCAGCAAAGAAATGCATGAGTTTGCTATAAACAAAAAGGAGTTCGGAAGATTTACTCCTCAGCAGGATAAGATTTCCGTAATTAATTGAATCCTTTTATCTCCTTTGTCCATCATTCAGCCTGCATTATAGGGGTTTTTGCGTGCCTTAATTAAAATGCAAATTAATTTACATTTACGAAATGAGGCGAGAATCTCTCCACCGGTTGCGATGCTCTTATTGGGGCAGTCAATTCGTCCAGCAGAAATCGTTTCTTAATTATCATTAATTACGCGCTCGTTCTGAGTTGGTTAATATTCATCCTCCGCGTGTTCGTGAAATAATTTTGCATTTATTTCCCTCGGGCGATTGGTGTATTACGCGGTAGATTTTATAGAAAGGGAAAAATCTGAATAATTGATTGCTACATATTGTCGAAGCCCGTGAACACAGTGGAAGGAGAGAAAAGAGGAGAGTCACAAAATTTTAGCTGGATAACCCATGAGGCGTCAGTGACCTCCATTATTTATATTTCTTAATTGCCGCTTGCACAGAATGCAGAAGCCACCAAAGATCCAGCCTACTTGGAGCACCTTCGTTACGCAATTCTATTGAAATATATACGCCAAAATCAGACTGGTTTAACAATGACATATAAATCCAATACCCTTATTAAATTATATTTCATCCTATAAACAGTTAACGACATGAAAACCATATTATTTATTGAAGTATAGAGGATCATTTTGTAGAACTATTCACCTTTTAATTCACATCTAGTATTTATTAGTATAACAGCTAAAACTTTGTAGATTTTAATTAAAATTTAATACTATTACGTTTTTATTGAAATAGATACTTTTATTTCCAATATTCTATATATCAAATATTCTATATCTGCTGCTTTTATTGAAACGATTCAAATAGATCCTTTAATATTGAAGAGTTTAAGGCTCCGATAGTTGTAATTTTATATGTAATTTTATAATTTTACAATTATACAATGTAAATACAATATGTGTCAAGTAAGAATAGTTTTGACATGACATATGAAGTATTAATCTATTAATATTAATTTAATTTCCTCATCGTCCGGAATATGTATTAATTACATGAATAACATTATGTATGGCTATCCCTTATTGTACATACTGCCACACCATAAGTATTTCAAAACAGTTTATATGTGCAAAAAATATGAGTGTATGATTATTCTTTCTATTTTCAAATGCAACTACTTTCAGTGAGCATGGGCAAATAGTTATGAGCGATAGTGTACATTTTGGCACAGATATATTTTTTATTATATTATATTATAATATCAATCCAATTGGATTCAATAAACTGATACCATTTTTAGAGCTTTAAACGAGCCGTTTTAGGCTTGGTTTAAGTTTTTTTTTATTTCTAAGCTTAAACTAATACAATAACCCTAACTTGTTGATGAAACTCTATGAGACTTAAGAGTAATGAACCGAGGAAGTCGAAAAGGATATTGCGTGAATCGACTTAGCTGAATTCTAACTATATTTCTTTTCTATTGGTTAATTTGTGGGAAAGGAATTCGTTGGAACGTAGGAAAAATAGAGAATGAACTGAAGGGCTCTATGAGTTAATTTATAACAGGGTGAGGACTGAGAAAGAATTAGGATAATCGAAAGAATATTTGGTTTATGTTACGGTGCTCGGTAGGATGAGTGGGAGAAGGGCCTTAGATCCTAAGTGGTTCCGTTGGGGTATCCAAAACCATATTCCAGGAAGAATAGAGTTCGATGTACGAAGTATTTGTTCCTGATTTTTATGTTCCCAACTATGTGTAATGATTAATGACTCATTACTTAAGCCGGTGCAGCAGAAGAAGGTGAAATCCAAGTTAAAAGCAAATACACTTTGATTTTAATTGCAACGTGTGGTTTAGCAAACGCAGAGTAATTATCCTCATTGACGTGTTATCGGCGAAACTTTCAAACATTTTCGATCATGATTCTGGCCTTCGAGTCTCGGTTCCAGGCCCCTGCCAACAATTCGTGGTTATTTTACGGACCCAAAACCGACATTGGACATTGATTGTATCTCCATTGTAATCGCTTTGATTGGTAATTTTACAGGTAGACTAACAATTTAGTGCTAACTACGGGGGAGCGCGAGTTGCATCATTCTCAGAATAAATAAATCCGCTTGATTGCGCGTGTACCGTGCGTCGGTTTTGCGGTCACACCGTATACACGACAGTGATGCACCCGGCCCAGTTCAGTTTATCAATTTCATAAATTGTCGCACGCCATCGAAACCCCTACATTGATAATCGAGATTGTCAAAAACAAACTTTATCCTCGTGAAGCGTCATCATTGCGGTAACAGTAATGATTCGAAAACGGAGACACAGGGGTGAAAATTGACTATATACAGGTACATATTAGAATTATTATTCCGCGATATTAAACCCGAGGATTTTTTGTCATCCAATAAACCTTGATGAATGTATTAGTAATGAATATTTCATTTAATCATATTTTATTATTTTGTGCCTTGATTCCCTTACCTTTGATTAAGTTCTTCTTATTCCTCCTATTTACCTTATGATGAAACTAGTATAATGATGTCAAAATATTTGTCAATACAGAAACATTCATAAGTTATAAAAATGAGCACACGACTAAAATATTACCCTAAAATATACCCTTTTATTCGACAATTTCATCCAAATTGATACAAATAAACATGCTGTTTGCGAATAAAAGCGTTTTCGGTCAAAATTACTGTTCAAATGTATTTCATGCCGAGATGTTTATTTTTACATGATTGATTTGGTAAGAAGTAAAACAAATAGAAACTCCTTTGACACGAAAATATCTCCGACATTATTACAAGGCACTTTTCGCGAGTGATTCACCAAAGGAGTTTTGGTCGGTTGAACGATGAAATTTATATAAGTTGGGAAGTCGAGTGTAATGTGGCAAACCGGTGGCGCGCGACTAGCATAAATGTGGCACGGTATGATTTATGATCTTTAAGTTCCAAACCTAACTCCAGCAATCTCCGTCTCCTGAATGAAAATATGTAAGGAATCGAACACGGTTCGGTGCCCTCAGTATAACTATTAAAAATTTGTTGATGCGAGAGTGTGAATTATGAACTTGTTTATTATGTTCATTGCAAGAGTTTCACAAATTTAATATTTCTCTTCTTAATTTTGAGAAATCTTCGTCAGATGTTTGACTATAAAATATGATAATATTCAATAATTTCAAAAATTAATCATTTTTATATATCGCGAAAAATAATGTGGAGTTTTGAGAGCTTAAAACAGTTGAATTGCGAACGGGCGATTCAAAGCGACCAAGCGAAGGAACTAATGAACGAACGAACGAGAGTGATTTTTTTGTGTACCTTTCTTCACCGATTCTTTTTTTAAAAATACATTTTTACACTTTTCTCGTCGTAATATAAACACTGTTCATTTATTTTCACATCCGAAATACATCCGTACAATAATTTACGTAAGGTGGTGATAAAAGATCTGAGACTGTGGGGTCATAGAATTCGCCAAGAGGAGTAGAAAATATCGAATCAACGTAGGTTCTAAAATCAATCCTTTGGATGTAAAATCAACTGTATATATTTGGGAACAAATTACTATCTGCATACAGTCAGGGACAAAGTTGGGTTTTCCTAAATAGTTTCTTATTTTTTTCTATTTTCTTACTTTTTATCGTAGGTAACGTTTTTATGAATAAATTTTGTACGTAATTTCATAGAATAATGTGGTTTATTTTGAGTAAAAATAACTAGAATCTAAGTACGAACGAAACAATGTGGAAAAAATTGAGTGGACACTTTCATTTCTTTCATATTTCAGGCTTTTTATCTTGTTTTAATACTTTGCATTTCACCTTTACCCTTAATGACTGCCTGAAACCGTCTAGGAATACTTTCCACTAGATGTTCGATCTTATCTTTTATTATACACTCCCACGAATGTTCCAACCCGTCGAAGACTGATGTTTTACTTGACCTGCTTTGGTACTTCATTGTCGAGTAGGGCCCACAAGTTTTCGATAGCAGTCAAGTCCGGACTTTGCGGTGACCAATTCAAGACCTTCACGTCCGATTAATTGAAAAGATTAATAGTTTTCTTTGCTTTATGTATCGGCGCATTGTCTTGTTGGAAGACAAAATCCTGAGCGACGCTCCTTTTCTTCACAGATTCTTCCAAATTTTAATTTATTAAATCGACATGTTTGGCAGAGATAGTGATTCCGTCGAACAATACTAAATTTTCAACTCTGAATACAAAAACACGCCCCTACACAATAGAACCTCCACCGTACATCATAGTATTCAAAATGAATTTGTGCCCGAGTGCTTCATCAAAGGGTCTAGCCGGTTAAGGTAGTCAAAAGTGCCCCTAAACCAAATTGGACTTGCGATGGATCATGCGATAGCTTATGAAAAAAAAACAATCTGTGCCAAGTTTCAATTTTGTATCTCGACGGGGGGAGTAGTAACGGGCAAAAAACGAAAAATCACGTTTATATAGTTAAAAGTTAAGAAGATGAAATGCAAAAAAAATTAACCTAAGTGGGATGCGAACCTACAAAAAAAGTCCGCAGCGTTTCAAGGGCCTGACACTTTGCCACGGGACCACCGAACCACTTGAAAATATTCTTTACGCTCTAGGCTCTAATACCACAGTAATTCCAATTTTCTCTATTTATTTAGTTTCCTTAATTCCTATATTGCTTTGCTGGATGCAAAAACATTGATTACTGCACAAACACTTATTTAATAGAGAATAATACGAAAGTTCGACCTATAAGTCAATTAGACACGCAAAAAACGCCGAAAAAAACGGTTTTTAATTTTTTTAACTACGGCGCACCTAATCAAAAAATCTAAAAAAATTGAGAGCAATACTATCACATATACCCACTTACCCAAATAATATAATTATAGTTCTGCAACTCCTTCAATACCAAATCGGCATTTTTCGGCATTTTTTTGCGATTTTTATTTTTCACAGCTTGGATTTGCAACATAAAAATCTGAAAAAATGCTATAATATGTGTATCATTAACTGACGTGCCAATAATTTTTTTCAAAATTTTGCATGCACTCAGTTGGAAGAAATTGCACAAAAACGTGATTTTTCGTTTTTTGCCCTTTACTACCCCCCCAGTCGAGATACAAAGTTGAAACTTGGCACAGATTGTTTTTTTTTCATTAGCTATCGAATGACCCATCGCAAGTGCAATTTGGTTTAGGGGCACTTTTGACCACCCTTAACCGGCTAGACCCTTTGCTCCAGGCTTTTTGTCTCTGTTTGTTACCAAACAATTCAAATTTGTTTTCGTTACAACACACGACTTTTTGCCAAAACAAAATGGGCAATTTAATATATTCTTTTGCAAAAACTTAGACGCTTTCCTTTATTCAAATCATTGATGAATGGTTTCCGTAACGGTATACGACTATGCAAACTTGTATCCTTTAATTTTTGAGACACTGTCCTTTTAGAGACCTTTAAATTGAGTCTATCAATGATTTCACGACGTTTAATAACACTGTCCAACACAAAAAAAATGTTGTAACAAGGAATATGCGATTCTTATAGATTTCGACGTGCTGAAAACGAATCCGCAAACCATTTCTTGCCAGTAACTACCATTTTCGAAAAAATCAATTTTGAAAAAAAAGGTACTTTTTTGTCCTTTGAACAAGATTTGTGACGTAAGTATATAAGTTAGACAATTTTTATTTATTGCAAAAAATTCTGTGGATCATTACGAAGAGAATGATATGAATTACTTTTGCATTATGAATTTGCAAATATGTTTAAACATTAGTTAAATTTGGCGAGACACGCTCCGCGCGCTCATTTTTCGAGATTCGTTTCAAATTTCCGGAAAAATTAGACCTCTGACGGGGATTCCATTTACTCTACGCGATAGAGCAGACATTCCTCTTTAAAAAGCACTGCCAAAATATGCAAAGCAGACTTTGGAGTCGTAAATAAAAGCCAAAAAGTCGAGAAAGTCACCCGAGAAAGGACCCGATCCGAGGCTCAGGTACCCGACATTTCGGGTACCCGTACACCGCTAATGGAAACATTTTCAGCTTCATTTTACATGAATTATTTAACGTACAAAACGATACTCCTTCATATTTTATTGTCATAAATTCTTGTTAGAATTAGTCTACATAAGGCCTCCCCTTCGGACGACGGCCGCGTCATCGTGGCGCCCAAAGGGCCTTAAACCCCCGAAGCGGGGCTGATGCCCTTAAGTACTGGGCCTACGAGGGACGGGACGGATTCGGTGGTTGCTCAACGACGAGTAAACACGAGCACTCTTCTAGCGTTTTAGAGTATATATTATAATTTAGCCCTACAGACCGCTTAGTCTTACATTCTTTAATTCTAATATATCCTGGATACATTATACAAATTACAATTGCAAAAGCTTGTCAAAACTGTATGTAAACATTTAAATCTGTCCCCAATAAAATTCAACAGACTCTGAATATAAATTCTGCAAGATTCAGTAAGAAATAAATTTTTAATTTAAAGAAATGTTATTATATAGTATCGTCGACTTTGCATTCAGATTACGGAAGCTTATTAGCTGCATCATGTAAAATTCCACGGTGTTTCACCTCATTTCTATAAAATGGTGACTCATGACTTTGTTTCCATAACGACGCCCTTTCATGACACCATGAAACATTGAAATAGACTGAATTATTCGACCCCTAATACGAGGCTCGTATACTCACAAACTTTGCCCGTTATGTTTTAATGTGCTGCATAATATGTTTTAAACTATAGCCATTGTCCGCGCGCAATATGAGCAGTAATAAGACCTATATATGATCAGAGTTTGCAGCGGAATGGGGAAACTTTGAAGACATCAACTAAAAATATAATTTCGTTTGTCTATTATAGAGAAGTGTTTCACTCAAGTTTTAAGTTTACAACATACCAATAAACTACCAGTAATAAAATTACTGGATCGCAATATTTTTAACGCACTCAGTGCCAACCACCAGTATACTCTTGATATTAAATCTTGAATGTATTAAAAGAAAAGAATATTGTAAAACTTCTTTTTTTGTTGAACTATTGTCGATAATTATGTGGGGCCGAAATGCGTATCGGAAGGCATGAACAATGCGACGCATTCAGTGTGGTCAGAGTTTGGACGAACTCTTCGAAGGAGGGGACTGTTCCTTTTTTCGAGTGTGGTGTACGAACAATATAAAACTGATTGTAAGTGACTTACGAGTAAGATCAGTCGGAGTGTCTTTCTAGCACCAATAGCGCCGAAGTAATGAACCATCCTGTAAGCATTTGCGCCGGACATATGGATCACGACGTTTTCGACTCCTCGGCATATTGCAATTCAAGTATTAATTTATCGAAAGATATTTGACAGTCGACCCCCCCATCTTCAGAGTTAAGTAACTAATGATAGTTTTGTAGAAGCATTGTCTTAATTTAAAAATTAAAAGTCGTTAATGATACCGCCGAAAGAGCCATAAAATTAATAATGGATTACAATAGATGTTTGGTGAGAAACGGGAACCAGAGGCAATTTATTGTCGATATTATCAGCGATTACCGCCGACGATTTGTTGATGCTTCAAAGTTTGTAATTTATAATTTATTGTAGTTTCATATTATTTATATAATTTATTATTATGAATTATATTTGTAATATATTCTGAATTTGTCGAAAAAATGTAACGATGTAAATAATATATCAAATACTAGAAATTTTAATTTAAATCCGAATTTATATAGAAAAATATATTATATTTATATTGTTAAAGCTATAGCCTGTTTATTGGTAATTACCATGTCTCAGATTTACTTATATATAACGTTTTTCATAAGTAGAATAGGTAAATCAGTACCATTGCTATGAACGCCGCGAGAGCATATCAGCCGCTCGACCGTGCACTTATGAACAATAAAAAATGTTCTAGAGGCACCGCTTCCCGTTATCCGATTGCAATAAAATTTTACAGAACTTATTTTTTGGCATTAGAACGGATTGAGGGTGATCGATGATAAAATTTCCGAGGTTGCAAAATAAGGACCACCCTATTGCCCACCGGCGTTCATACAACTCCTACAATTGTATATTCAACAAATTATATTTTCTGTTAAGTATACTCGTGGTTGGTTTTACACATGCAAACAATTCTCTATGTCAAACTATACGCGTTGAGTCAGTAAGACCTACTATCTAAAACAACTCGTTACTTACTGGTTGTGTCAAATAGGTTTTAAATGTATTATGATACATTTGAAGGGGCTGATCAGATGGGTGCAATTTGATTTTTGTATATCTTATATTTTCTAAAATATCAAGGTGACCTTGAGTTTTGTGTAGGTTAATGCGATTTTCTTTTAATGCTGCGTTGTAACCGACGAAAAAACGAATTGCAGTGTACCAATAAACTATAAATAGTAAAATTACTCCATTGCGCTATTCATGAGTTCCATTTTTGTACTAATTTTGTGCTAATTTGACAAGAAACCTTTAATCAATTCATTAGTCATTATACGGAAGTACAATTTCTCCCTTTCTTTAGAATTCTGTTCTCGTATGGCATATGTGTAGATGTAGAATAAGTAATCGTCGTTATAATGATAAAAATGCCTAAAAATCAAAGTTGATTCATTATTGTATGCGAACTGTGCCTAGTCAGATAGGAATCAAATGAGTTTCGGGGTGGCAGCGGAAAATACGTTGACATTAATTCAAGATTTCATTGCTACGAAATGAAACCGCCATTTGTAGCGCGCTTTACGTTCAGGTATTTTTGTGGAAAAGGGGAAATAAATTAAGCGTATAGAACATAAGCTTCCACGCTGAATTTTAGACGAGTTTTGTTTCCACGGTAAGCTCGTGAAACCGAACCGTTTATCTATTTGGATTCCGTTTGTTAAATAGCACTCATTTTCTTTAAAGGCACCTAAGCCACCACCAAATTATTCATCCCTCCACAACCTCCTATTTCGAACCTCCTATCTTTATCCATTATATTCTTCGTTCTATAATCTATATATAATTTGTCGATTGCAATTTTCTTTTACAAAACCTTATCTCCAATTTGTCTATATAGACTATTAATTTTTCTTAGTTTCTTAATACATTTCACGAATTTATTAGAAGCTTTATGAGCGCCCAAAACCTGCGGTAACAATTCTGTTTCACAGCATATTGAAAAGTTCAACAGGAATTAGCAGTCTATCAAGATCCAACAATGAACTCATACAAGTTGCCCTTAAAATTTGATGTTTGAAACCCTATTTTATTAATATACTCTGCATATGTATTTAAGAATTTTAAGGAAAGTAGCGTTTAAAAAAAGTTTATCTTAAAGCTTCGACATGAATATAGAAGATAAAGTAAAGTTTCCGATACTCTTGATCTTAATATTACGAAGTCTTAATGTTAAGGTTTAAGATTAAAACTAGATCAATTTTCTGCATGTTATATGACTTGGTATGGTTTTATTATAAAATATGCAGGATAATTGCAATTTTTGTTCCACATTTTAGTTTATGCATTATTGTATTAAACTATTATTTTGACAGAAATAATAATACCGAATCGAATAGACTGATATTGGCGTAAGGTGACTCATCTGAAGGTACGCCTAACTAAAAAGGCAAACTCTCATTTTGAACATCGTGAAAGTTTGGCGACTTTAAACTCAGCCTGATTTTCGGTTCGTTTCACACTACCCACCAGTCATTTCGTACTTCCGTGAAACTTCGAAGACCAAAAGGTCGATATTCCGACAAAGGGCCAACCTTTGACCCAACCGTGCATTATACGATCCACTAGACAAATCAAAAGACAGGCTAGATAGACCTCTTTCTTTCCAATCAGCTTTGCCATCATTCAGCCATCAAATGCTTGATAGGTTAAAACTCTACAGTAACCATATAATATTCTCGGTATATTGTACATTCTCACAGCGCGTAAGTAGTATGCATTACAAAAGTTATAAAATTAAGTGAACACTAATTGAATACCAATTGTATTTTAATGTAAGTTAGGTTGAGACAGAGATTGAATACAAATATTGTGAAACTGCCATTACAATATGTGTTCACTACTTGCCTCGATTAACCACTTGACATAAAAATACAACGGAGTACGATGCGTTCCAAAAAAACTGTAATATTTAATTTGGCTCAACTGAACAGTTATGTAAGCTTAGAAACAGAACGAAATATCTACATTGCTAAATATCATATAATGAGGTTGATACAGAATATTAATGGACTATGATTAAGAAACATTATTACATAATAAATTAGTTTCCCAGACGTCATTGTATGAAAAGGGGTTATGATATAATCACAGTCAATATAAATATTAGAAAACTAACCGTGACAGCATTGAAAAACTTATAATAATTTAATAAATAGGATGTAGTTAACATAAGTAGGGTGACCTAAACCTAAACTTCAATGTAGTTAGACGAAAATGTTTAAAATACTACTATAATATGGTGGTGCAAAATGTTGGCACATCATATATGAACCACCGAAAGAGCAAGCTTTAACAATTCAGCCCGTGTAAGGGAAATGTTGGAAAAGATTGTTTGTAAAAATCATCGAATCATGAGTTTAGTTTTGCGCGTAAGACCACTTTCGATCCCCATAGAGGCATATCTCGAGGAAGAACATACTGATTGGGCGGATGCGGGTGATGCTGTGTCTGCATCTTTCGATTCACGATTGTCGAATCTGTCGCAGGGAGAAATTGCTCGATGGGCTATCGTATAAATGATGTAGAAGAGGGAAACGGAAGAAAACCAATATATGATTCAGTATGGTGTACTATAAAATCCGGAATGATTTCGCGTTCGTAAAAAACATGGAGATATTTCATACGTCGTAAAATATGAATATTTTTTTGCGAATGTCAAGTTATTTTTATTCTTGTTATAAACGTTATACGAGTACGTAGATGTGAAATATGTTTAGTTTCTCATATTTCAGTTGATCGATCGAATCTTTGACACTATAAATTTTTACTCGATACAGTAAGTTTCAAAATAGAACCATAGCTTGACGGAGACAGAACTTTAGTAATTTAATTTCGTGATCTATCCTCAAGCATATAATATTCCCAGTAGACAGATATCTAAAAAAATTATGTGATTGATTGACATGTCATATCAGCTCAAGTGATGTCCTTGTTATCTGGATGAATAGTAGATTCGACGTTTTCCTATTTGCTTTAATTGCTTAGAAAAATTAGATTCTTTTGAGATTTGGGTATTGATTAGCGGATTAGACTTATCGGGGGTGGAATCTATGCTCATGATAAAGATGGACGAAGATAGAAGAAAAAAGGAGACGAGTTCGATTTCAGAAATCTGTCTCATATTCGAGGCAGGCCTTCTTTTATGGGGTTGGGGATACATTTTTCGAGATAATTTCCCGTCAGAACTCCCCTGGGATAGTCGTGCTAGATACTGGGATGGGTCTTACACTGTTAGATAAGCTGATGTTAGCTTCGAGTCTTATGTTCGCTACTTGGATTCTTTTTAAACCTCCAGTACATTTGGAACTGTCTGCAGACCTTACAGTATTCTGCAGTACTTACATATTATTTTAATAACCAGTTAGAATAATTTATAAAGATTGATGAATTAAAGAGAAAATTGACGTGTATAATAATTTAAGTAGCCAAATTATTCGAATAATATTTTTATTCATGTCTGTACAAAGAATTTATCTAAGGAAGTTGTTAAGGCGAAAGCGCATAAAGGAGGATCCGCTACCTTGGTGGGACCTACAGGCCAAACCAGATGTTTTAATTAGTAAGTTCCGAGTGCTGAGCCACGGTCACCCATTTCTTAGAATGGTTGTCCGGGTTCATACACTCTGAGAAATAGTACACAGAGTAATAAAACATCTGGTCGCCAAGCCAGCGCAACCCCCTCACACCTGGGGTTGGGACTGTCCACGACACAGGTAGCGGTTACCCGACGACTTGTACCACCCTCCTGACTCTAAGAATTCTTGGAAATTCATCCGCGGAATCCTCCGCAAGCCAGGGTATGCAGTCAGGAGAAGGGGCAAAAAAGGGCCTTATAAGCTGCGCCTACGGCCAGCAGAAAAGGGAGATATACGATAGATTCGATAGATAGAACATTGCGAGTACACAGTACGTTGAGGAGAGAATAAGTCAATAGAGTTGTTCCTGCGGAATGGTGGGCTTGCCTTGGTCATAAATCAGGGACTACCCGAAGTCCGAGAATTTGGTTAATTATTTTGCCACCCGAGTTTCGATGCCTTTTTTATGGCTTAATTACCGTTGTTACCGGTACGTGCTCGAACTCGGGATCTTAGGATTAGGGCTGAGGTGTGCTCGTACCGTTAGATCGCGATCCAGCGGCTACGATGCCATCCGCCCGCCTAAATCGGTAAAATGTGAGGGACCAAGGCAATCCACCAATAGGAAAATTCAAACCGGTAAGGAGCCAATGACAAATTTCGACTTGGCTCCACCAATAGAACTGGACAATTACATGCTCTCCCCCGCGATGCGAGCTTTCGACAAGGGATTCATCGCGGCGAAGAGACAGAATAGAAACAGATTTGAGTACATTAAGAACAGAGCAGAAACATTCTTGAATCTACTAAGAATACAACAGTGTAAATAGTTCCGAGACCTGTTAACAAATAGAAGTGTTATCTGTAACCCCAGTTTGTAGTAATAAACGATATACGTTAAAGTGAGACTTGGTGTCCAAGTGATTATAAGATAGATTCCCCTGAGTGTGGGAAATTAGGCAATCATATTTGGTATTGCCAACTATACGATTGCCCGAGCCGGAACACGTCAAACCTGACCAGCTTCGTGAGGGAGACGTGCGCCGAAACAAGAGTCAAGGGACAAAAACAGTGTAACCCACATACATTCAGAACGATAGTCGGTCTGAATCATCTATTAGAGATAGGCTTTAATAGAACATACAACTTGTAAACCAAAGTACCTTTCGGTTCCCTCACCGTAAACGAGGGTGGTCCTTCGAGAAAAATAAACAGGCACTTATCGTGCAATATACTGAGCACTAGTTAATTTAGAAAAGTTATTGGTGCCCAAACAGAAGTAGAATATAATACTCTCTTTCAGAAGATGATGTACCTACATATTACCTCCCATTGATTATCTAAATATTTGAATGAAAACAGTTCTGAATAAATTCTTTTCGTATTACTCAAAAGAGTAAGATAAACGTCCATCTACAAAGTTTTAATGACCCGCTAACAAAGTTACATAGTACGGAGTCAAGAAGAAGAACTAATGGCAACCTCCAAAGTTCACGATTCAGATATTACCCTATTTACTTTTCCTTGCGGATACATTCGTCATCCGTGTAGTCAAATTTACAACATGATATATGTACTTCAATATATAAATCTTCTTTATTGCATTACTTTAAAATTTTCCAAAAAGGGAATATGAATATTCACGTCCGCACATAAAATTCTCTTTTTATTTAATACAACTACACATTAATTATGTTAATATACGTAAATTGCGATAAAATTAACATTTCCCTCCTGCCATATACATTATTCACCACAAACTGCATATTAATACTCGTACATTAACATTCAATTAATATATAATGCCTCAAATTTTATTTCATATTTCATATTAGAGTCGAGTTTATTATTAGAGTCCCCCGTGAAAGTATTTCCGCTGGTATCCACGCATCGTGTTTCTCTTTGTGATCGCAATCAAACGGTCCACCAAATTTTCGCTCTTAAACCCGCAAGTATCCCGTTCACGATCGACATAAGCAGCCAATTTCTCATAGCACAATCCTTCTAATGCTCAGTTTCGTTGCACTCGAAAGCGAGGCTGCATTAGGAAAGCGAGGAACGATGTAGTATAACACTTCATTGCGAAAATTACTCGTGCCATTCCGTAATAGCATCGTCTCTCCTTGGGCTCTGTGCACCAAGAGAAGAGAAAGGAAACCGGTGTGTGTATGTAAGAGGATGGAGAGTATAAAATAAGAGAGAGACGAAGAGAGAGACAGTGACAGATAGACGGGTAAAGAGAGGGAGTGAGAGAGTGAGAGGGTAAAAGAGAGATACGATGAAGAGGAGAGGGTTATAGAAGTGGATCCAGAGTGTGCAAATTATGGGACTATAGCGCTAATGTTAACTACACGCTTTAGTAGCCTCGTTACGGGACCACCCTTAGGTACCCGCCTTTGGAGAGAGGGACCAGGACGTCGTTAATCGTGCTACTTTCAGGTACCATTGTAGTCCGGCACATACTCCACTCATATCTCTTCGTCGTCTTTAAATACGTCATCTTTCCATACATATTTTCATAGGGAAGTTTGTGTTAAATTTGTGCAAATCACTGCGTTTAAGGAGTATTATTGCGGACAGTATATCTAGCTTGCACTTAGCTTGATCCGGGCTTTTGGTAATATAACCTATCATGGAATCAGGTTCATAATATGTTTCATTTAAAAGGATTATCCCCGAAGTAGCTCAAATTTAGAATAAAGTATGAGCATTTGGTGTGCAATAATTATATCATTCTCATAATAACATATATGCATATGACTGATCTAATTGCTGGATCCCTATAATTTGTTTCTCCGTGATGTCTAAAATAAAGCATAATTGAATATTATAATATAGTACACTAAATGTTTCATGTGCGTTTATGTAGATAGTTCTTTCGACGAAGCTTTATCAAAATTATGCAGCTACATTCATTACCTATGTCGGCACTTTAACAGTGGCAAGAGGTCATAAGTAACGCGGAAGTGTTTTAAATTTAATATAAATTGCACTTAAGTAATGGTATAAAATATGCAAATTGAATAGAAGTGAAATATGCAAATTCCTTTAGTGAGACTGCAATGTTAACCGCGTACACTTTAACAGCGTCATTAGAAGGTCACTTCGATGCGCCGGGTCTCGTCGAGGGAAGCGGGGCATCGTTAATCGCGGTACTTACGGATCTTTCGTTTTCCTCATAAAATCTACCGTTTTTACTCGTTAAAACAGGTCCCTCGCGATGTCATTCCACGGGTCTTTAGATATCCGAATAATACCATGAAAATGCTGTCCGTTATTTTACTCCTTAATTACGCTAATATCATTTTTACACGTCGTTACATTTAGCTTTATCCGTCACCTTTTTATCTATATTAAATACCGCGGAATCTCCGGAATAATTATATGCACGGTGAAACTTCTATCTAAATTTTCTATCTGATATCACATTTTCTGGTAAGAAATAAATAATACATTTCATCGTATAAAATATTATAAAAAGAAATGTGATAAAGTTACATATATCGTTTCGAATAAAGTTGACAAACCAACCTCCAGATGTCACGAATGAAGATCATGATGTCACCTTGAGGGTTTTAAGAAAGTAAAAATGTTCGATCATTTGTCAGGTCCGTAATCCTCTCCGTCGAATCAAAGATGAATCGACTTCCCCCTGGCCTCCCTATCCCGATGGAATGCAAATCGACTGTAATTCCTTGATAGGAGATAAAGGATGAAATACTGAGGGAGTTAACGTTCCTGTCTGTTGGCCGAATAATCGGAAAAGTGTTAAAATGTTTCATCGTAAGCCCCGTGTTTCCGTATACTTCAAGAAAGTTCAGGGACCGTAACCGACATCCGTGAATCGACAGAGGAGGAAATTGCGAAAAACGTTGAAATGTTCGATAAACGTGTCGACATAGTTCACGACCGAATCGAAGATGGACGGAAAGGATGATTGAGAAAAAAATATTGGGTTTTTCGTACGATATCGTCATATTCAATTTTTTCATTAGTATAACATATCTACGTATAATCCGCTTCATATTTCAGTCGATCTCTCGAAATTCAAATACAATCTACACGAGCTCGATATTAAATAGAAGAACGACACGAATCCCATTCCGATTCTTTTATCGTGAACTAATTTCTATTTGATTCCGATCATCTAAATATATTCTTTCTTTGCTCTTCCCCCATTCTATAGAATTTATTCCATATGCTATCTGCATATTATAAAGTGTGTCTCTATAAATGAGATGTGAGTAAATGTAAATTATTAGAAATGTTTGATGCACGACAACTTCATCCTTAATATTATAATTGAAACGTAAACGAAAAAATAACGTAGCTTCATTAAAGTGTTCCACAGTTTCGAAGTTAAAATCTATCTTAATTACGATACATATGTGATAACATACATATTGGGTCGAATTATACATGAGTTCCATTATTGGGAACAAATTGTAATGATGCATTAGTGATTACAATGACTTATCATATTCGACAAGTTTGGTCTTGTGTTGAAGTAAACAAGTATCCCACAATCTTCTCACAACAATAACAGTTTATACATCGTATTAAAATAATAAAATATCAGCCGTGAATTGGAGGGATTGAAAGTGCATATTCGTCATGTAACTTTGTGGGAGTTTAAGCAAAGGAAGAAAGCTACGGAAACGTGTGAAAAAATATGCAATGTGTATGTTGAAGGAGTCATAAGTGACTAGCAAGTACAAAATTGGTTTGCAAAATGTCGTTCTGGAATTACTTCATTGAATGAGGAACCCAGACCAGGGTGCTCATCGGACTTCTCTAAAATCAATCGTTGGTTGCAGTCCATGACAAAGTACTCGAAAATTAGCAGACAAGTTAAACACGTCACGATCCGCCACTCACAATTAGAAAAAATGGAAAAAGTCAGCAATCTGGGTGTTTGTATTCTAGAGGCAACAAGGCACATCGTTTATTGATAGCGATTTCTTAAATGTCTTCTTTTAAGAAAGATAAACGACCCATTTTTTAATAAAATCATCACAGATGATGCAGAATAAATCACATACAACAATGTTGTACGCAAAAAGCGACAAAGATAACTCTCCACGGCTGGTCTTAAAAGCTGTGCCTCACGTGAGAAGAGTATTGTTGTTTGTGGTGGGATTGTCGCGGTATTATTAATTTCGAGATTTTCAATCATAATGAATCACCAAGTGCAGAGTTATACGCCCAGCAGCTATAGCGCCTCCATCAAATTTTGATCGAAAAAATCTCTGGAGTCCGTCAATCACGAAACTGTTGTTCTCCATACAACGCAAGATTTCATACAGCAAGAGTAGCGCAGGAAAAAATGTTGAAGCTTGGCTGCTCTGTTCTACCCCACACAACATACTCATCTAACACTGCTGCATCCGATTATCACCCGTTTTGATCGCTGCAAAACGCTTAAGGAGGGACAAATGTCTATAATTAAAACCAGGTTCGAGGGTTCGAGGGTTCGTGGAAAACTTGTTCACATAAAAACCAGCGGAATTATACTCAAAAGTATCGAAGAGCTACGTAACTGATAAATGGCAACAAGTCATTGTAAATAATGGCGAATATATAATTGAGTAAACTAAATTTTTGTCTTCTTATTGAAAATTAAAGTCAACACACAAAAACGAAAGTTATTTATGACTCGACCCAATAATGTAAGAGTCTATAGACTTGTTATACGTATGAAATATTTATAAGATATTAACAAAAAACGTGGTGGCTTTATAGAAATTTCGCGGGCTGTATAATTTAATCCTGTACGTGCCTTATTTCTATTATTTGGATAATTACGAGCATCAAAGGTACGCGGCACCTTCATAATTATCATAGCTAATCATCGATTCCTTTCAAGCATTTCCACATATTCGGCTAATATATCGACGGCAACGGGAACTAATTTCAGGGGAATGATGTAATCAGGTATATCAAGGATGTAACGAGCCCACAAAGCACAGTCTAGGCTGGAGTTGCTTTCGCGTCGGCAATGCCAACGGATTAACGAGACCCGCGGCAAACTTCATCACGCGTCACCGTGTTATTCATGACGATTCCGTCAGGATTTGCTCGGCAGATGTTTGATCTCCGCGGGCGATCCGGTGGCGCGTCGACGCGCACCCAGTGCATTTCGATACTGGACGAACTAATAAACCTCCTGTGATACGAATGAGTACACACACACGTCGAACACACTCATTCCGGAACTGCATACGGGTTCACGTATAGATCGCGAACAAATAAGCGAATCCGCAAATTTCCTAGATCGAACCGGACTTCCTCTTCCCCTATTCGGATCGTTCACTCTGAACCACGATACGAGGGTATGATGCGAGCTAAATTGCCCTCACCAATAAATCCTCTGCATGGTTTAAGGCTTCACTTCATCTCTCAATATTGAACTTCCTTTTCTATTTCTCAGATAATAATGCAGCTCTATTAATTGTCGAATGTTTATGCCATTTATTGCGATTTATGTACCTATTAATCACTTTTTATTATTGAGGACTCATACGTGTGTTTAACACTAGAACTACCAAAGGGGTCAAGATTACTTGTTTGCCATTTTCAGTTAAATTATTCGAATATACTACGATGTATTGTTTGAGATTTTATATACTTTTATCTTATATACATAACGCAAATGATTAAATCCATTAATTAACATAAATCCTCCAGCTATAATTCATATATAAATAAATGTGCAAGCGTAACAGAGTATATATTCGGAAGTTCTAGGGTTAAGTATTGTTCTCGCTTAAAAAAATAGTGATACTAACTCTTACAATATGAGTATAGTAAGGTCAAGTGAAGTTGATCTTAATTGACTACAGTTTGATTACATTCGCTAATTACCTATACTTATTAATTATAGTTAATATCAATCCTCTCAAAATAAGTAAAATTTTTAATGAGTGGTTGAAGAAACTGTTGGTTAGCTTTTTTGTACACCAGAGTTCAAACATAAAACTGAGGATAAAATACTTTGAATATATCAGGAATATAATAAATTGTGCAGTAGTTTTAATAAAATTCAATAACGCCAAATTAGATAAATATTAAAGACAATAAATATAGTAAATTATAAGGATCATAAATTAAGAGATAAAATATCTTGCATAATAAAAGTACTATAAATAGAGGATAGTGAAGATTAAATTAGGACATGCAATTAAGGATCAAGGAGAATAGTAGAAGTGCATTAATCGACGTCATTGTCGTGCATTGTTATTCTCGTTAACGGACAAGGCAGGGTCTTCCCTGTAACTTAGACTAACCAAAACCACGGAAATCCGTTTCCCATTCCCCGGAGGGAGAAACCACACTGTTCTCCAAGACGTGGCTACTGGCTACTCTGGATAACGTTTTGGTCTGGCGATTGTGAGCTTATACAAGTTCCAAGTACCTTGTAAACACTTAAACCCTCTCCTGTATGCCTCGTTTAACACGAATGCAGTTCCAGTTTCCACCTTCAGATAAATAATACTATGTTCTCTCTCCTTTTCTGTGTCTCAAACTGACCATAATCCTTGTGCAACGGTCATCTATTGTTATCACTTTACTGATTATCAAAAAGTCCACTTTCACTCATCATAAACTTGGCCATCTTTGATTTCTTTGGGATCAACATTATAAGATATCGAAGCCAATATTTCTGAACATTTCAACATAGGTATATTTTGGAAACATATCTGAGCATATTCTGGATTTATTTACCTTTACTTCCTTTCCTTCACTCTCTTTCCGTCAATAATTCCACAATAAAAATACTGTTAATTTCCGAATAAAAATTGTTTGGATATCATAATCTATTTTATCGAGATTCAGGTTTCGATTGGATTTAGGAAGTAATTGTTTGTAATAAATTGTTGTCGAAGACTATTAATTTTGATTGGTATACTCTATCGGGTGGGAAGTATCATCAAGAATTTACGATAGTTTTATCTGGCATCAAATACATCCCAATATCGTGAATTCTGTCTTTTTATACGGTTGGATCGTCAAAGCGTACGGCGGCGATGCACTCTTGCATTGTAAACTAACGATGTCCACTTTGCGAACGATCGAAACAATATAAACGAGTTACACCTCCGCCGGGTGACAATGAACACGACTTTTTCCGTTGTCCCGCATCCGGTTTTTGTTGTGGGAGTCACGTACCGTTTGCCATGGGACGACTGGAATTTTCGTTCTAATTTTTTGCATTCAGTTCTACCTTTCGTGAGCGCAACCGTCGCTCCTACTGAATTCTATGTCGTGTGCATCTGCAATAACGAAAACAGAATTTTTGAATTTCCGAAAGGAGTATACAACAAAATGGTGGGAATGTTCGATATTAAACTTGTATCTTCAGTAGCATTTTAAAGTTTATTGTCACTTGTAAACGTTACTGTATTACGTTCCGTAGTAATATTTTGTTTAAACATCCAATTTTCGGTTTGAAATTTTTTAATATGTGTTGATAGGGATTTGGAGTCTAAAATCGCAAGATCCGTTTGCCGAAAAATATTTATTAATATTACAATAAATCACGACCAAGAAAGGTATAGAGAGAAGAAGGGAATAGCGGCGAATCGAAGTCTCATCGGCAGTCATCGTCAGTCAAAAGAACCGCGAGGATAGAACACGATCAACCGTACGGGATTTAAGTTACTGATATGTTGATATCTACTTCTTATATGTGTATATAATGTAAATTAACTTATTATAATTTGTACACTCTAGATCTAATGTGGGGATTCTACCTTTGTATTAGTCTGTACGGATCCATAAGTTAAATTCATCGGCTATCTGTGGAGGTTGGCCTTTCCGGATGACGATGTCAAATGCTGCCGCCGAAGATACAAAGTCGCCTACATATCCAATCTTATATCCATTCTAAGATTACAAAGTCTTGCACCCAATAATTCAATACCACGTATGAGAACATAATGTTTTTATTTATGAATGGATTAAAAATTCAGCAAATGAAGTGATAAAAGGATAAATTTATATCGCCCCAGAAATCATAAATGAAAAGGAGTAAAATCTTTGAAAGCACAAGTCGCGCCAGTTCACGTTCGTAACCCCTAACTCTAAATCAGTTCGCGACCTCGGGTATAAAGGATGATCATCAAGCTGCCTGAGCTTGTACCGACCGAAGGCTGTCGCAATCCAAGCTCTAGATCATACCTACGTGACCAACGAATGTGGACGCAGAAGGAATAGCACGTTCTGACGTCATTACTAAATATATCAAACCGATAAAAGTTCCTACATAGGGACATTGTATCAAATTATTCCTGAAAGAGCATAAATTTCCTTTTTCGCCGCATAAATCTCTCAAGGCATTTGAATATTGTGATATATTTCCATGACCAAAGAAGAATAGTTTTATGCGAAATAACTCATGAAATAATTCCGTTTCGTATTAAATTAATAATTCTAAAATAAACTGAGTTTCATTTGACGTGCAGCACAAGATTAATAAATATTTATGGTTGCTTCATGTCGTGTGAAGAAATATGAAATCTAATGAACGTAAATATTATATATTAACAAATCCTATTTTCGTCAAGTTTAGATAGTAACAAAACATATTAGTGTTGACAAGTTTTAACAAAAATAATTTTAAACTAATATAATAATAATACCTTTATAAAGATTTGATAGAACTGTTATTACGATGTTCGAATGAATTAGAAGTAGCGTAATAATTCGTGCTACAGAACAAGAATTTATGTTTCGGGGAGTTGTTGAAATACCATATTTCTTTATCATCGTTGAGAAGGATCATTCGGGGTTTTCAATTCCAGCGTACCGTATGTTGAACATTTTTCCCGAATGAAGCTGAATAAAGACACACACGAAACGGGGACATCTTCTATTATTTCGAGATTGCCCTCGGCACTCGCGAAAGCAGTACAATATCACCCGTCGACTTTCGAGCTTCCCCCGAGAGTATTCACCGTTTTTTTAAATATAGCACACCACGTAGAATATTGATAAGGTATTAACATGCATATTATTGAACACGGCTACGATACGCCATAGGTGCACCGTCGATACGAAGGCATTCATCAGATAGTATTACCAAACTTGTAATCTGCCGTACAAAACTCACTTCGCTTCACAGGTTACTTCATCAAACATCAAATTTTTTATAGTAACAAAATATACCAGTGTCAACAAGTTTTGACAATAAAAATAGTTATGAACTTATATAATAATAATAACTGTTAAGATCTGGAATTACAGTTTTATTCTATCATTCCACGCAACCTATATTATTAAATTGTTTCGTAATCCTTCTTATTGTTATTATGCAGGTTATACAGTTGACATGTTCTCATCGATTTTTATATCCTATAAATTGGGATAGAATTAGAACATTCGAATTGACAAAGCCAACATACACAACATACGTGCTTCCAAAATATCCAGTGGGAAATTGTTTAATATGCCTGTTATTGTTAAATATTCTGATTATATGTTATATAATATTGGTAGAGCAATAGAATAACTATTTAAGAAATGTTAAAGGAAATTGTTCTACTGTTGAATTTTGGACAGAAGGTGCTCGTAACAAAAATGCATATCTGTCACGTGGAATTTCGATCCCCCCTGGGTTGTTACTATTATGTACATATACGCTATGTATGATGCATTATAAAGTTATATAATATGTATTCTTTGTTATTGCTTTACTAAAATGTTATGTGACTCCTTATAATGCTTTACACACTCGGATCAGAGAGCTATTCTTTCTTAACACATTGTGTGCGGGAGTCTACGGGAAGCAAACTAGTACGCTCTTAACAAAATTGTGTTTTGAATGTGATTCCTATGCTGCGTAACTTTTTTTAAACGGACTGAACGTTGAAATTGAAATTCTTATGTACTGACGAGGAGAGTGCATGAGATAGTATTCGGGTTTTTCGATGAGACTCTGAGGAAATGTAGTACAGGTTGAACTAATACTTTTCCCAAAGGATTAGGTTCCACTACGCCCTACTTTTTCCAAAAAATGGGTTTCAAAATAGACGTCGCTATTGTACGTCCATGCGACTTTTGCTATACAAGGTGGCCGTAGCGTAATCATTAGCTCGCCGACCGCCGAAGGGTAAGGACCCCGTGGCTCATAGCGGCTAGTATACCTTAACCCCAGCAAATCAAGGATCGAGTCAAAAAACTGTGCAGTGTTAGTGATTTCGTGCCGTGAAAATTTACAACTAGTTTCAGACTAGTCAAATAAACTAATATACAAAATAAATACCAAGACGGCACCGGCAGCATCAGCAAAAGAGCCTTAGGAGATGAGCGGCCACAGACCCTACGGTCACCCTAAACGAAATTAAGAAAATCCAGGCCATCCACTTCCACAAATTCACGCTGGAAAAATTCGTATCGAACAATTCGGTAAGCCAATGTTACCGATGCCGACACTTCGGCCATGGCAGTAGCAACTGCAATCTTAAGACAAGATGTGTAAGATGCGGCAGCAACCACGACATCAAGGAATGCAACCGAAGCACAAACGAGCTCAAATGCGCCAACTGTGGACTCCAGCATGCCTCCAGCTATAGGCACTCTAGTGCCAGGCTGGAATACATAGCCATAAGAAATCAGGCTGCAATACCAAAGCCCGCACCCATCACCAGAGTACACGAAACCAGGCAAATCATACCTGGCTTATCGTACGCCGAAGCAACTAGCACACCACGTGTACACACTACCGCTTCACAGCAACCCTCGCGGGAGGTGCCTGCCCCCACGCTCAGGCCCGCTATCGCCGAGAACAACAGACCACCATTCGACACAACAAACTTCATGAGCAGACTAGGAGACCTTTACCAGGAACTGCAGGCACTCAACATATTCAGGCTCATTGAAGACATCCGGAATATGGTTACGGACTTAAGGGCGGCTACCTCAGGTATGGACAGGGTAACAATTCTCATGAATTACGCACACCTTTTTGAACAGAGCCACCCGTAAAAAGTATGAATCAACTCACTCTAATGATATACAACATCCGCGGTCTCAGAAACCAAACCCTAGAACTCCTACACACGCTAAACCAGCACAAAATAGACATAGCACTGCTCAACGAAACACACCTGTCCAACAAAATCCACATAAAAGTACCCGGGTATAAAATCTATCGCAAGGACAGACCCACGAAAGGTGGCGGGGTCGCCATAATAGTGAAACAAAACATAACATATGAATTAGCACCAATCGAAGTCGAGTCCAACCAAATAGAAACTCTAGCCATTAAACTCAAATCACTCAATAAACGAATAACAATAGTTGCAATATATAATCCACCCAAAAACACAATAAACACCAATACAATTAAAAGCATCTTCCACCAAAATGGCGACGTAATTGGCGACATCAGCTATGGAACTGCACACAGAAAAACAAAAGCGGTTCAATAATATACGACCTCGTCACCCAACAAACATAACAATCATCGCGCCACAAGACAGAACATACACACCGCTCACCCCAAACCGCACTCACAGCGTAATAGACTTCGCACTAATCAATAGGGCAGGCATAATACATAACGCGAAAACCATTAACGCCGGATCCTCAGACCACGTAATGCATCCATTCAGCGCTCGAAAACAGTCAAACTAACTGGAAGAACTTTAGATCCGAGATAAATGACAGATTAACATCGGCAAAACCAACATTAAATAACACGAAAGACGTAGACAAGGAAATAGAAAAACCACTAACCACTACTTCCGCCACTTCCTCCACACCTGACTCAACTTTTAAAAGAAAAAAACAGGATTAGATTAAACTGGCGAGCTCACAGACACAAAACCGTTAAAAAGGTCTACACAACCTCACGAAAATGGTCCAAAGGGAACTAATTAAGTGGAGAAATGAACTCTGGGACAACAAATTAGCAAACTCTAGTATAAAAAACAACACCTTCTGGAATATCACTAAGCACTTCAACACTAAAAGCAACAACTCCATTGCCACACTCATAAAAGAAAACACAACAGCTCGCTCAGACACAGATAAAGCCAACATGCTTGCAGCCACCTACAGCAAAACAGCATCAACAGCAAAACTACTACCTTCAGACTCCACACAACCTACTCAAACACTTGATTCGCAAATAAAACGCACTACTCCTAACGAAGTATTAAAAATAATAAAACAACTAAAAAACAATAAAGCTCCGGGCAACGATAACGCCCCAAATATAGTCCTGAAAAATCTGCCGAAAAAGGCCACCGTAAGATTTCACTACACCATCAACGCCATACTCAATCATCAATACTTTCCCACCGCTTGGAAATGCGCAAAGTTATCCCACTACCAAAACCGAACAAAGACCCGTCAAATCCAACCAGCTACAGACCCATAAGCCTCCTGCCAACACTATCCAAAATCACGGAAAAAATAATTCTGAACCGACTTAACAAAGCATTACACGAACTCAACCTAATCCCCG
Organism: Nysson spinosus; assembly: GCA_910591585.2. Lineage (NCBI taxonomy): Eukaryota > Metazoa > Arthropoda > Insecta > Hymenoptera > Crabronidae > Nysson > Nysson spinosus. The sequence goes on from OU342838.1 coordinate 10,337,983, forward strand.
CTACGCAATTTGGATTCCGCAAAAAACACTCGACCATACACCAACTGGCTAGAGTCACCAATGACATCAAAGTACAAATGGAACACGAAAAAACCACAGCACTCTTATTACTAGACACAGAAAAAGCCTTCGATTCAGTTTGGAAAGAAGGCCTCATTCACAAAATGACATCCGGCAACATTCCTATACCACTTTGCAAGCTAATTTACTCATACCTAACAGATCGGGTAATACAGGTCAAAGTAGGTAACAGCACCTCCATCGCAGAACAAATAGTAGCCGGTGTCCCACAGGGGTCAGTTCTCTCCCCGACTCTATTCAACATATACATCTCCGACATCTTTAACAACCTTCCTCCCCACATACACATAGCAGGATTCGCCGATGATCTAGCACTCTAAACCACCAACAGAATCCTGAACGCAGCTCACCTCATCACAGACAAACTATCCAAATGGAAATTACAAATTAACACTAGCAAAACCGAGGTCACACTAATCACGCGAAAGATTAAATTACCGAAGGAAATCCAAATTAAGAACTCAATCATCCCCATAAGAAAAAGAGTAAAATACTTAGGGGTGCACATAGACTCAAGACTATCCTGGAAAGACCACTTAACATACGCCAATAACTGCGCCCTAAGAAAAATAGGTCGGTTTTACAATCTACTAAGGTCCCCAGCTCTCAGCCAGAGACTAAAGCTACTAATTTATAAATCATACATCAGGCCCTCGCTCACGTATGCCTGCCCTATGTGGCACACAGCTCCTCCATCACTCACGCACAAACTGCAAATTACGCAAAACAAAGCAATAAGGATATCCGGAAATATCCCCAGAGTCACGCCAATAACAATTATTCACAAGGCATCCCACTCCTCCATGAATACAGAGACCCAATCACACAAAAATTCCACACCCATCTACCTGAACACCCAAACTCACTACTGCACGACGTACACACCCGCGCCAAAGCAAAATGGGGTAGCCGCACGTAAGCACTCAACAATAGCATCGTAACCTAACGCATCAAGAGGGCTACTAAGAACCCAACTGTACACCTTGTAACATACTGTACATATTGTATATAGTGTATAATAATAAGTACTAACAATCCTAACATAACATAAGTCGCCCTACCCCACTAACATACTACCCCCCCTTCTCCTCTCTTATTAAGTATAACAATAGAGCGACAATCTTCACGTAACAAAGTTTTTATATAAGTTTTAATTTTCCTTGAACAAATAAACAACTGATACGCCACCATCCTCACCCCTTGAAAAATTAATAACATATAATTAGAGTAAGGCCTCCGGGCAGGTATCTGATAAGCTAGTCTTAAGGCATAATGTTCCAACGAATATTGTAAGTCAAGTTAATAAACAAATTGGTAATTGGTAATTGGTAATTGGCCGTAGCGTAATGAATAACGCTCCTGCCTCGTACGTACGCTAGCGGACCCGAGATCGAATCCACGCTCATTCGCTCAATACAATTTTTGTTCAAGTAAAATATTTAGAAATTAACAAATCTGTTAATTAATTATGAACAAAACTGTTGATTAATTATTATAGTTAGTAGTTTATTAATAAGATACATTTCATTATTTAAGATATTAGCGGACAGTGTATTTTATTTTAAGACATTATTGATTGAAAATTACATTGTCAGTAATAAACCAAGTGGATATGTAAATGAAAAATCAAAACTAATTGCAAATTTGATTGAATATTTGCTAGTTAAACCACAGATACATCGTCTTCAGTCCTTATATAATACCAATATTCATTGCAAAATGTGATAGAAACAATGATTAAATTTACGTTACAATAATATTTAAAAGTATGTAAATGCAAATTATACAGAACCTAATCTTTGTTGGTTTTTACTCTGGAAGCATTTCATGTTCGAGGATTAATAATCACAGATATTATCAGCGTCTTGGTATATTATACACTATACAAAGTTGGTAAAGTTATTCGAAAAAATAAATGGGAATGTTTATTTAGGTCATGCCAATGTTAAAAAATCGTAACATTATTCTGATAAATTGCTTCCAGAGTGACCTTTGACCACCCTTCTCCCATGATTTTTCAACCAAAAAGGGTTGAAATATAAAATACTTTTAAAATATAAAAGGGCCATCTTTTCCTCAGCCCAGGAGTCTGAATTCATCCTTTAAGAGAAGTGCTGCTAGTCGATTCAGTGAGATCGGGCATTAGATCCCTTTCGAGCATTATACCGCGAGTTCAATTTTGTCAATATCAAATCTCCGTTCGCCCTAGATTAGTAGGCACCTCAGCACTCGAATCACTAAACAGCTTTGTAAGGGATCATCCCGCCAACGAACTTGTAGAAGCCTTTCATTCAATATATTAATGCACACATTTTTACACCATTCAAGAAATCCGTTCCGATAAGAAGATCATTTCCAAGTTCATTATGGAATAAAATTGTTGCTTTCTCAACATCTCATTCACTTTAACGATGAATAATAATAAACCTTGAAATCAATAAAATTGATGTATCTAGTTTTGATGATGAAAAGGTTTCATGGGATAGAACAGTATCCTTTTGCTCTCCGGGACGAATCATTGAGTCGAATTGATTCCTTGCCGCTTCCCTTGACGTCACGTAAATTCTCCCTGAAACGAAGAGTGATACGGCGACAAACAAAACGCCAAGATTCTCTATTTTTCCACGGGGATTCTTGTTGCTCGTAGCAACGTCTGATTTCGCCTGAAGGAGTTGAGCCTTTCGACTTTAGAGCGTCCCACGAGAACTGCGCGAACCTTGTAAAAGCACTAGACATAAGTCCCTATATACTTTCTTACACAGCGGCGCCTTATCTAGCTTCGTTCAAGCGAAGCAAACACCAGGAAATGGTATATTGGCACAATTTTGTAATACATATTCCTGGGACATAGTACTCACTCGGGTTGGTTTAATATAGTCAACAATTCGAGGAGAAACGGTGCCAAAGATCAACACACTTCGAAGTTATATTGTGACAATATTTATATTCAATTATTATAGAGTATTTAAAAAGAAAAGATAATGTGTCATATAAGATGCAAAGATATACTCATATAATAGTAAGTTTGGAACAAATATATCTTTTCCTCATCCTATAACCGGGACATGTAACTTCGTTTGTATTTTATGTGGCTTCATTGACTTTTTCTATGACCTCTTGAAATCTCTCATACACTCGATGCAGAGAGCTATAGTTTTTTAATAATTCCATTTTTGTTATTATTATTTCAAGGAGTTTGGATAAAACGGGCGAATATAAGATTTTAAGTTTTGATGAAGCAGACGGCTATTTACGATTTTAAGACAAGGCTTAAACCATACAGTTATAAAAAATAATGTTTCAGCGACTGTTTCTCGCCATTTACAGACAGTTTTTAAAATTCTAAAATACAAGAAGCATATTATTATGACTTCAATATCATATTTTTTTCCTGGTATCGTTATTATTACAAGCTATCATCAAGTCAAGGAGGTTTTTACCCGTAGACAGTAAAGAAATAAGTTATGTTGTGTAAGACGCTAACAAAATGGCGGCCGGTGTACTAGGTCAAAGGCGTCTGTATCCTCCGAGTGATAGTCTTAACCTCTTTTTCATAACTGCCTTTTCTGATGCTTAGAATTAACCAGAGCTTTTTTGGAGGGGGGGGGGGGGGGTGGAGTTTCGGTGCAGTACCTGCGGGCATGACCCATATAACCTGCATTAGTGTGGAGGGGTAATTTAAGTTTTGGGTGGTTGGGTTGGAGTTTTTACATGGTTTGAGAGGAGTAGGGGAAATTTTTCAAAAACCCTGTGCGTCTTGAGTGAGTTGAGGGGGGGGAGTTAGGGGATTTAGAACATTTTTGGGATTCTGGTGATGAGTTTAAGGGGTCTGTCCTCTGGTTCGTGCCGCCAAATGTTGGCAATGTGTGGGTTGTAGTGATCGGGATCTGGGAATTTGGTGATTACATTTTGTATGTGTTGGTATGAACCAGAGCTCGGGCGAGTTTCTGTCCTTATGCGCCGGTCCCCCACTACCATTCCTTTTTCCGAACATACACTATTAGTCTTACATTAGGCCCACTGTAGCGTCACAGAAATCGAGCATAAAGCAGCGGTAGGAAGAAAAGGTGATGGAAACTGCGCAAGCTCTGTGTAGGTTTTAAAAAGGTTTTATTAAATTAAAAAAGATATATATATAAATGTAATTATAAAAGAAATAAAGATAATGTCTTTGGGAAGGGCGAGAAATAAGGAGACGTCTTCGTTCGCGTTCAGTCTCAATCGTCGCAGAAAAAACACTGTCTCTCCAAAAGACGCAAAATGCAATCCACCGCTCGTTCGCTGCCGAAAAAGCCCGAGCATCCTCGAACTGTAACGGTTCTTTTTGTTTTAACCGTCGGGCCCATCTCGGCCACCTCTCTCATCCAATCACACACACACACAACACGCATACTCTTAAAAATACCCACATCTGTTATATATTATATGTACTGTTCTGTCGTGCTGGGAACTAGAGATTGTTATCAATGATCGGCCTCGATCTTATACCGATAGGTCTCCTTAATGGGATGTGATGTGAGCAGAAAGCAATGTGTTCAATTGGTTGTAAGCCAATTTACTTTTATCGAAACACAACTACTATGTACAAGTTTTACAAGTACGTCAGGGCGACGTATGAATCTGATTACACGATTCGCTGGATTCTACTTTTTCCTTGACATCTCTCTGCGCTCGAAGCCTCGTACTCCCACTTATGCCGAAGGAAGAAGTAGGCAGTACTTCGAGAGGGCTGGGACGGTGGCAAGGATCACAATGTTTTTGGCATGGTTACCGATTTCTAACGGTAACCTTGTGATTATTTTGGAGGGAGGTATGTTTTGCAGATGTCGGGAAGTACAAATAAAGCTTATAAAGTTAAAACTGCGAGGTTTGGTATGCAGATCTTTTATAGCGCACTGCCGTTAATGGCAGTACACTATTGTTTAGTATGGGTCTGTAGAAACCGTCCTCAGGTAGGCCGGTTAGGGTATGACCCTACGGAACATATACTAAACATTTTTCGGTGAAAAGGCAACATTCCCTCGACTCCACTCTGGATCCTCTTGGGGCCTGTAACGAAGACGGAGCTAAGCCTCCCCTGCCATTTTCCCCTTTGAGAAATCTTCGCTTTACAATTCGGGCATCTTGCAGCGATGCTGGTCCTCAAGTATCAGCTAATCACCGACATTTTTACCTGGTCGTTGACCTTCTTGTCATGGAATGATAATCCTGTGGCGATTCGACGACGATGACGATGTATCGCCGTCGATGACGGTCCAGTGATGATTCGTCTTCTGGCGTTACACAGTGTCGGCTACGTCATAAGATCCCGCTGTCATGACGCCCACTCAGACAACGTCGGCTGCACCAAACACTATCGTGAGAATACCAAATGTGATATCACCCAGTGGCGTCCTGAGGATGTCTCCACCATTGTGATACTCCGGATCTATCTCACTTAATGACGTCCTAGAACCCATTGCTGTGCCGACAGCCTCCGTGTCGTGTCGTAACGTTTCTCACATCACTGAAATGATGAACAGAATCAGCATCATCCTAAGGCGCTCTCTACGCCGCTATACTGATGATCCAAGTTCGCGTCATCCAACGACGTCCTCACGCCCACAGTGACGATTCTTCAAGACTATATCACCCAATGGTGACTAATACATCGCTGCAATGACATCCAAAAATCCGCATTATCCAGTGATGTCACCGCGGCACTGCGATAATAATTTGCAACTCATGAAAATACATTGACAACGTACCTACGTCATGTCAATGACCTGAATTTTTTCGACCTGCACGTCTTGTAACACCCGCTCATCCGCGGTATGCCCCGTCTTGTATCCCATCAACGCTTTCATTGGTGTGTGCCAATTCCTTTACTATGCGTCGTGTTCATCGCACATTGTATTTCTTTAACGCGATCGTCCCATGTCCTCGGATCATTTTCTGACATCGTTGTAGCCAATGTCGCAACAATTGTCCGATTGTACCCGTTCGTATTATCCACCAGCTCGAGGTATAGCGACCGCGTTTAGCACGTGGCGTATCCCATACGGCGAAAAGAAAATTGTAAACCATCGCGGGGTAAGCGCCATACTTCTACCAGTAATTACTCCGTTATACATATAGTGAGTTGTGTAAATGTGTCCACAATAGGTACTTATTTTTCCCCCTTTTTGATTCGGAAGATCCCATGTGGTCGACATGCACTGTATGGAAAGGCATAGCAACTTTATCTATGGGATATAGCTGCATTTGGCTTTCGTTTCGTATTTCTCTTATAATATACAGTTCAAACCGGCTCGTAAGTACTTCTTTCTAAAGGCTATCATTCCTGCGAACCAATAATTTTCCCTGACGCATTCAAAAGTTGGACCAAACCCAAGTGTCAATTTACGCTCTAGTCGTTTTTTCATAACAAGAATAAGTCGTCCCTGAGCTTCGTCAATTGTTTTCGATGAAGTAATAATATCGTCCATATAGGGCATGACTATGGTGTTCTCAAGTGGTCCTAAGACACTTAGAAATAAATTCTTCACCAATCGGTACGTGTTAATACCCCGAAGTCAAGTCTTGAGCCGCGTTCAATTTATGGCCCCTCAACCTGTCTATTTGGTCTTCAATTAATGGCAACGAATATTTGCCCTTAGCAATTGTCGCATTGAGACGACGATAATCCACGCATAACCGATAACCACCCGTTTTCTTCTCTGCCATGACTATTGCAGTCCGGAAATACTTCTTCAGGTGCCCTGCACCTGTGCACCTTTTGCATCCAACATGCGGTTTTCTGCACTGTCGCGTGTAATGTCACTTTTCCTCGCAATTGTGACACACACCTACACAATGTTCGTCCCGTGACTCCTTCGAACTCCTTAGATAATCGGTCCATCTGGTCAACCGTCGCAGGAAATCCGCATGATCTCGTGACGGATCAAAAGTGAGCATACGCTATTCATCGTTTCCACCTTGATCGCGTACTTGCTCGAGCCTCGTGCCTCAGCTGTCGGATGATTTCCCGTAAGTCATCCGACAGTGAACGACCCGGGGAATTTGGTGAGCGGTCGAATCGTTGTGTACGATTTCGCGAGCAATACCGCGAACGATCTTATGAATAGTCGCGCAAGCGGTATTCCTCCGAGGAACAACGCTGCACCAGCTGCGAGTGGTATCGAGAACGATCGTGATCCTGTCACCTCGTATGTTGTCGTAAATGATCCCGAGATTCCTTACGGGAACGATGGGCTACATCAGTAGTTCCCAAAGTGGGCGCCACCGCCCACTGGGGGGCGTTGCTTTAATGTAGCGGGGTGAAACCAAACGAGGAGGCGACAGGCGGGCGCTAGGGGGCGCTAGGGGGTGACTGAACGGTAATCATAAGCGATTGTTTTTGGCAACCTTCCTTTACTTTGAAAATGCATTGTTCTCCACCCCTCTTGCACAAGGCAAACATTTGAAGGAGATCAGACTCATTCCGTCCGTCATTAAAGCAGTTTCGGTACTACGAGTCCTTCTGCAGTTGGGATTAAATGTGTGTGAACTTAAACAGGAATCAATCTAATAATCAGATTTGATGATTTTACTTGAAGTAATTACTCATTTTACAAACTGATCGGTTCGGACGGTGTCATCAAGGCTGTATTGGGTACGTTATTTTTCCGTCTCTGCTTTTAATCCTACATTTGAGGTTCCTAAATTTCGTGTTAAGTACTTTTCTACAGTTGTATCTAATATGATGAGTTGGTCTTTGGGACGGACCCCTAATTATTTCAGACTTTTATATAAGGATGACATAAATTTATTGCATTTGCATATTAAAAATGTCCAGTGATTCTGAAAAAATTCTCCAGGCTATAATTTCAATAAAACTCTCAGGCTGCCCGAAATTTAAAACGAAACACAGTCTCAGAAAAAGGAAATAAAAAAAAATCCTTGTGTCCAGATCCAGGCCATCCTAGATATGCAAAACAAATGAAAACTTTGAGCTTTTTAAGTCTATATTTGAAATTATGGGAAACTTTATATAAACTTCATATGCTTATCCCATAATTTCATATATAGACATAAAAAGCTTAGAATGTTCATAAACAAAGTAGTGTGAAGGATTTCGTTATCGGACGTTGAAAAATTGGTATCATCTCATGAAGCCCATCCATCGCATTAAAACTTTAGTTCACAAAAATTTGTTCCTTTATTGAAATGTAAAAATAAAGAAATTAATGAAGAAAAGTTCTCGGCTAATTCATTTTTTGTTAAAATATGCGCACATAAGTTCTTGCAAAATATATTGTTGCCTTATGTGTTGCAAAATGAATGCAGATTAACTTCCTAATTTGTTCGTGTAATTCGTATCTTTTTTTTTAGATTATGGGTGGGGACCGTTGGGCATGCGTTTGTGCAACGAAGGGTGCTCCGAAAACTATGGGAAACACTGGGCTACATGCTCCTCAGAACCGCCCATTTTAAAGATTTTTTGTTAAATCTTTAGAATTTTAACGCAAAAACAACTTGCAATTTTACAAGTCCACTCACATGCAAACTTTACGTGCACAGGTAATCGAGCACATCATATTTTAGTCTCCACATTAATGAAATTTTATTTTTCCACGTATCATTAAATCCATGTTATTAAAATTAAAAGTATCCTTAAATTGTATACCCAACACCTATAACCGCCATGTATTATTAAAATTAATTAGCTATTTATGTATCTGGCCGACCTGCCGTAGCAATGCTTTGGGCGTAGGTCGGGGTGAGTGTTGAAAGAGGCATTAATTGACAAAATGTTTCCGCTTCTTCGTCTTTATAAACTGTATATTGTCACTGGTACACTTATATTTACAGAAAGAACACACTTAAGAATATTGGTGTGTTAAACAGGAATCAACGTCGACTCTCGGAGTTCAAACTTCTATTGGTGGTTTTAATGTTTGCTACTAGAGTAGCGGATGTAACTACGATTCCTACTCTAATCGCGAGACTTTCTTTCGTTCTGTTACTCTGTCGTTACTTGTCTTAAAGTTGGCTTTGAACTGATTGTGTGTGATTCTCTCGTGATACATCTTAGGGTGACCAAGTTCCCCACCTGCTTAGTTGTCGGAGGGACTCCTGGAATTTGCCTCCTATACGATTGGTCAAACCCTGCCGGGACCATGCTATTAGTTGTAATTGTTTTTGACAAATTCCAAGAATCTGTGACACCCGAAGGGTCACTACAGGTACCCAACGCGGATGTGCGGAAGTCTGGTCGCCAGCTGTTGGGCCTTAGTCGCTCGCCCGGTCTTATAGTCATAAAACACCACGCGAGGGTTAATTGCAGGACGAAGGAACCCATGAGTCGCGAGGTTATTTTGTCTAAAAAGGACAATGGGTCCCCTCGCCGCTGCCGAGGATTAGGAGCGACAGCCCCAAAATCCAAGCGACTGTCCGGAACGCTGCAAAAACTAATGATTCTTTATGTTGCTATGTGATATGTTTAGACCAATAAATATCCGAATGGTACGCTGGCTTGATCACGAGAAAATAGCTATAATTGAATGGGCCCGCTGATTCTAAGAGGAAACAATTTAAATGATTGGCAACCTAATATTTATAGAAAAGTTATGCGCCTTTCGTTTCCCCGCAGCATTTACCATCTTGACATTATCTTGCATTCCATGCCTTTCGTTTTACATTTTAAATTGGAAGCATATAAATCCCAGGGAATGCAAGATTTTCATTTTAAAACACGTCATCGTAACGTCGTACCTGGGGAAAGGTGCGGAGAAAAATTCAAAGTCGTAGCCTACCATCCCCCTTCGTCTGTCCGCAGTGGTTAAAGCAAATCATATTTAAGTTTGGGCAGAGCATCTGAGAGTGCTAGGCAAAAGAGAGTTCCCTTTGGGATTATAATCCAGGAACCTCTTAGCTATCCTGTTTACGACGACCACCAAGGTAATTTCGCTTAATCCTCTCGAGCCACGAGTCACCGATCTTAGAAGTACATCAAAAAGTACCACGAAAAAAACTGCATAAAGTGTTCCCCAGCTACTTAACTTTCAAGGTTTTCCTCCTCTTATATATCAAACATTTATAATTCAATGCACTCTCTGCACTCTGCAGTGCTTCCTGATTTATACAATTTTATATTCATATTGAAATTACTCCAATCTTACCGTACTACCATGATCCGTGTTGAATTCATTTTTAGAGTGTGTCTATTATTATGGTATTATTACAAATAAGGATGTGTAAATGTCTTATATTGATTATAGGATTTTTTGAGTAAAACGAGTAATTTCGCTTATCTTAAGATACACATTACCATATATATATTAAAATTTTTAATTAAATGATATGTGTCGGCGACAGTTTCTCAGCTTCTTCGCCAATTCTTAAAATACGTCAAATATACGAAATTGAAATATAAACCAAGGTAGAAATCGTCCAGTAATAAACCGGCGATATCAGCAAATATTTTAGGGTAATTCTATACCTAATCGTCCAGCTGAAAAACATCGATGTCACCGAATTTGCTGATTTTTTGTGTATTCGTTTATTACCACCTAAATATAAGAAATCTAACTTATTGTATTTTGCCCGGCCTTAAGTTTTCGAGAAACTTAACTTTGAAGATTGCTAAAATTGGATCAGATATAAGTTACAAAGTTGATAGATGATCTTCTCTTAAAGCTGAAGAATAGTAATTTTGTATTTCATGCATTGAATAATTATGTTGATCACTTAAAGTTCACGGTAAACAAACATGTTCCGCAGCCAACCCGCGGAATCATATCTTACAAACTATTTATTTCCATTTCTATGAAACACCGAAGTTATTCCACCCTTTGTTAAGACGACCTGCCGTTCGTCGCGCGGCACTTAACATGTGCAAGGGATAACTTCGTTGTTTCAATTTTTGAGTAAAGACGATCAACAATCTGCCCAGAAAATAACATTTGGCGTGTAGATGGCTATCACATTTATGACACGCAAGCCAGAAAGCCGACTTTGAGAAATTCGCTTTTATTTCTAATCTGACAATTTTAGTTTTCGAGTTTCTTCCACGATCCCAAAAGATAATTGCATGTGTCATAAAACGTGTATTTACAAAGGGTCTTCAGACTAGGCCCAGCGGCCATCGACCAGATCATGTCTCGAAACCCAGGCCTGAAGAAAATTCCGTCATGCTGCGAAACCTTGCGTAGCAACCTTACCCCTCTCCATGTAGTACCCTTAGTCCTCACGGACCGCGCTTCGGGCGCGGAATAAGCTGGTGCTAATAAACAAATTCCTGATTGGCTAAGGCAGTCAAGAAAATATCCGTCGCAGAGTTATTCTCTTTTCCAGAGAACTCTTCTAAATTCGGTCTAAACTCCATATTCAAACGGAGAGCACCTCCTACTTAGACTCCGGAATATCCGTCCTCTCCCGAGGTGTGACTTCAGTCATTACAGCCGATATTTCGTCATATATTTTCATTCTTTCACTCACATTTCTGTTTCTCTCATTTAGTTCAAGGTTTAAGTGCTTTGTTTTTCTTCCAATGTATATATCTTCCATTATCATAAAACTCTCTACGATCATTGATACATCACTTACATTAATAACTATCCCTGGTCTCCGTAAAGATCTCAGGGGACGGCCAACCATACGCGGTGTGACAAAAGTCTGTACAGAGATTTACGACCTCTGTTTGTCTTGTCGGCCCTGACCACAAGACTCAACGTGTGTGCGTGGCAAACAATGCACATAGTCACAACATGGACTGTACAAATTTCTTATATTATAGTAATGGAAAGATGGAGCATTTTGCTGCCGCTAAGCCAATTGACGGCGCCCGCCCTAACGTTAAATCGTTGCATGACCTGTAAAAAAATTATATTTGGATATAATACCATTGAGATAACATCTTGAAACATTGGGGAATATGTGTGAACTTTTTCAAAGTTTTCAAAAGTTTCAATTTTCGCAAATTGTAAAATGTTAGTTTGGAGGAGCTTATAAAAAAATTATTTATAAAAACCATACATATTATATATTGAATGAAAGCCCTATTCTTCAGGTTTAAGAGAAAATCAGCACTTAGCTCTACAGCTCAACCAAGTCTCTCCGAATTTGCATTCAAAGTTGGAGCGCCATGCGGTTTCGGGTCATTTTTAACAACTTTCAAAATTAAATTTCTCGAAAACTCGGCGTCGGAAAAGTAAGAGGGCCTTTTTTATGCTTAGATGGTAGTGAACACGTACACCAAAAATCAGCAAAATCCGAGACATGAATGTTTTTCGCTTGTTCGATTTGGCATGGAATTACCCTAATATATGTTTCAATATGTATTATTGTATCATTTTTATCTTGGTTTATAATTTAAATTCATATACTAGCTGTACTTTAGAATTTTTAAATCCGACTGTAGAAAGCGAAAAACTAAATCCTGTTATATACCAATTGTATTTTGTATAAACTGGGTGAGTCACGAGAAACAGAACACCTGAAAATCTCTGTTGAATTTAAAAATACAAAATATGCGTACATCAGAATTAGAATGGTTTCGAGGGGCGGACATTGCCATCATGACATGATTTTTGTTCAATGTCATTTTTTATGCATTTATACATTTATTTTATACATTTTATACATTTATTGAATCGCAGGCTAACAGAATTTAATGCTCTGTAATTCATTTCTGAAGGAATGAACGCACAAGCCCTGATGATTCTTTCTTTCATGTCCTCTCCAGTGGATGGTTGTTCATGGTAGACTTCGTTTTTGATTTTTCCCCACAAATCAAGGGCTGTAATGTCTGGCGAACGAGCTGATCATAATATTGGTCCGTGACGTCCAATCCACTGATTTGGAAACTTTTAATTTAAAAATTGTGTGGCAAGACGTGCAGAATGGGCCGGACATCCATCATGCTGATACCACATTTCTTGACAAATGTTCAAAGGTACATTTTCCTAAAGAATTGGCAACATTTGTCTTAAAAATGCGGCGTATTTTTTGCATTTAATGTGCCAGTGATAAAGTGAGACCCAATTAACTGGTTATTTAAAATTCCGCACAAAACATTGACAGACCATGATCCCCATGCTTCCCTAACACACTGTCGACTTTCTCCATAAATGAAAATCATATCAATTTTATCTTCCTTCGAGTAACGCATTGCGAAACGATCATCGATAAACTGATAAATTAGATATTTTAGGAACTTTAGACATTTGATGGCAGGAAAGGCTTTAGAGTAACTGGTAGTTGCTAAACACGATTTGTAAATACGCATAAGTGAAGGTGATTTATAAATCCCTTTCTGACAACACTGAATCTGTCAATAGTGTTGTATATTGTGATACGTTTAAATGTATCGCAGCTCAAGGACATAATTTCGAACATTTTGCGTAACACAAGTAAAGCAAATAGAACTTACACGTTGAATTTCATTTATTCCATATTTCCGGGTTGAAGGTCATTTGAAGGATATGTTATGTAACGTCCTTGAACTTGTTTAGATGTCAGCTACAACATGCAAGGGCAAAATTTATGCAATCCCATTTAAAAAACGTTGGTGACCTTGAGAAAACAAGAAAAATTACATTGAACAAAAATCATGTTATGAAGGCAATGTGTGCCCCTCGAAGCCATTCTAATTCTGATGTACGCATATTTTGTATCTTTAAATCCAACAGAGATATTCCGGTGTTCTGTTTCTCGTGACTCACTCTGTTTATACCAATTGTAATGAATTTGCGAAGAAACAATTTCACATATTCTGACAAACTAAACGGCAAATATTGGCTTCTGTATAAAATAGCGTGCAAGTAATTAATAGAGAAATTCAAATTCAGCTTATGTCTATTCACATAATCGGATACGATATGCATTTATCTATCTATGGATACGTATATAGAAATATATAGAAGTACCAATATGTGTAAGGATTGGAAAGTTACAGGTCGCTAGAACCTCCTCGTAGCAATGCCGATGATTATTAACGAGCTCAATTACGCAATCCTGAATCGTCGAAGGTTCAATATAATATTGAACTAAGTGTATGTGTCTGTATATGTTGGGCGTGTAAACCTATAAGGGTAAAATGGGGCTTAAGCAAAGAAATTATTAGCTCTAAGACCATAATCGATTATAATTAAATAACCACTGTTTAAATGGCGTACATAGTTTTCGCAGTTTTCTATTGTTTTATATTACGTGTTATACTTGCAACGCGTGAGAATCATTGCATATTTTTAATTACCGAATACAGTTGTTAATTACGACACGTATAGGGACACTATAAAAAGGAAAGTTATTAAATATATAGTTGAATAATCTGCTAAAAATATTCCGCAATAAAGGTACTCTGTTAATTTAATTCATTTATTTATATTCAAATAACTACTCCGCTTTTCGTTCATGTTGAATTTGAGTAATTTATTAATTAACCAATGGAATAACTTTCGAATTTAAGTTCCTAATCAGTTTTCATATTTAAAACGCCGCAATTTTCTTCTACTTCCTTGTTGCTTTTAATTTGAAGAACCCTCCGGTTTAAATTTCCTACTTTAAAACGTCTGTGCCAAGACTTACACAGACGCGCCTTTTACATCCTAAATTAGCACTGAACGTAATTATTCTTTCCTATTTGTTGCGCCCCTGGTAATTATACACTTGTAACGCACACTAGTCTGTACTTTACGCTATCAGAATTGTCCTAATTTCTATCACTCGCAATTACACACATTTGTTTTATATTTTTAATACTTAATTCTCAAGAATACTACTATTCTAAAGTAATATAATTCTTCATATATTTCCTCGTATCAATTCGATTTTCTATAACATGTAATTCTATTAATCACAGTAATGACCCCAAATAAAACTCACAGCATATCTTTAAACTTGTCGTCCCTTTAAATTATGCATTCACACGATCCCCTTTTTAATCAATTTCCCAGAAGGAGGAAACATTCCGACACAGCCATTGAAGGTAAAAAATAGTAAAATTCGTCGATTAAAGTTGGCGGGGTGGGTGTAAATTTAAAGAAATCCCGCGCCGGAATCTTCATATTCATCTGGTTTAATATCGAGTTCCACGGATGCGTTCTGAGAATCGGAATGGCAGAAAGTGAGGGGAGGAGGGTCGGTTATGATGGGTAGCTCGGTGGCTGCATCGAACTTTGGTTCATCCCCCTTGCGTCTCATCGAGAGAGTGATATTGTCGGTATTCTATAAGTTTGATTGCCGGCCCCTTTCCATTTCCTGTAATTCGAAGGATATCGACACCTTGTCAACCGAATTGCGCTTTCATTCGCGCCGATGGCCCACTTACCCAGCCGATTCTCGTTGAACAATAAACAGGAACATTCAGGAAAACGTTCCAAAGCCTTATCCATCTGATCACGGTTCCATCTTTCGCAATTTTGAATCTACTTACACTTCTCCAGAAAGCACGCACCTTTTTTGAATCTCTGGTGTGCCATTCGTAATACTGGTCTTTATCATCGCAGTTGCTAAATGAAACGATGCGGTGATGATTTACGGGAATAAATAACTGCATACGGTTTATTTACAGGAATTCAAGATACGATTATAGAAAATACAGCGTAATTAGTAAACGGCAGAGATTAATTTGAACCATCGATGGAATCAACTCTGTAATAGACACTCAACACACTCTCGTGTGCAGTGTATACAGGGTGAGTCAATAACTATGATCACCTCAAATAACTTGTTTTCTATTGATCGTATCAAAAATGTTTATAACGCATTTTGTTGTATTTCGAGCGCCCCATCAGATGGACGCAATTTCATTTTTGAAAATTTTATATGTTCCCAAATCTCAAAGTCACCTTGAGTTTTTTATAGGTCAATGTGCTTTTTTTTACTGGTACCATGCAGCCGATGAAGAGCTCAATCCAACGACCTATAATAAAATGACCTTGATTTCGATCAATCCATCGATTGGGAAACAATTTTTTAACAGGCCGTCTCGAAATCAACGCATAATGAGCGCGACAGCCGTCCTGTTGGTACCATATTCTTCGGCGAACATTCAATGAAACTTCTTCCAACAATGGATGTAAGGTTTCCTTTCGAAATGCTACGTATTTTTGAGCATTTAATGTCCCTTCGATAAAAAATGGACAAATCATACGGCCTAATTTTGAGGTTCAAGGTCAAATCAAGGTCATCTTATTATAAGTTGTTGGATTCAGCTCTTCATCGGCTACATGATACCAGTAAGAAAAAAGCACATTGACCTATAAAAAACTCAAGGTGACCTTGAGATTCCGGAAAATATAAAATTTTCAAAAATGAAATTGCGTCCATCTAATGGGGAGCTCGAAATACATCAAAATGCGTTACAAACATTTTTGGTACGATCAATAGAAAACAAGTTATTTGAGGTGATCATAGTTATTGACTCACCCTGTATACGTATAATGTACAATAATGTATAGTATCGTCTGTCAGGTTTAGGTTAGACGGACGGTATTCTGGCTGCTGTTCCTATTTATTCGAAAAACTACCTTAAGTTTCTCATGCTTCTAAACTTCTCAAAGTTTCACACAGACATTTAATCTTCCGTGCGTTTTCCTGGAATTCGTGCACACCGGATACTTTTATTCCTTATACCCAATCTATTCTACCCAATCCTACATCTACACTTAATATTAAAAACGCGTATACTATGTAGAAGTGTATCTCCAAATGACATTTTTCTGTTTTAAGTTTAACTAGTTTGGTTCATATTTATGTGGCAGTGGGTATATATATACATGTATATGACAGTAGAAACTGTAAGACAACTTTGCTATCTATATTTACGTGAAACTCTTCTAAATGAAATTTTCTTTTTCGCTTTCGAGGGCGATTGGATCATCAAATCCACGCCACACTTTCAGTTTTCGGTGACCCGTTCCTCAGTATAATGCCGCCATAGCTCGTCATTACAAATCGGGTTTCAAGTTAGAACACTTCTAAATCCTAGAACACTTCGAAAAGTATTCGATCTGCAAGGTTACAGGATGAAATCCTAGTGGAATACTTTATGAAGGTCATCAATTTCGCCAGAGATTACATTTACATCGTTACTACTGCTTCTCTGTGCAACCATACGGAGCCACATTTTTCACGGGGAACTTTCAAAGTTCTGTAGACTTTCATATCTCAATAATAATAGTGGCAATCCAAGAACTATATTCCTTTCATTGGTTTCACTAACTTTCGCAATAGGTCGATAAATTATCTATCATATAATCATGCCAGCTTCGATTAAACAACTGATTTATGTTAAAAGCTGACGTTACTTTTGCTTGCGAAACGTGTGCAGTAATAACTGGAAAAAGCTTTAATGCTTAATACACGTTAAATAAAAAAAATATAGGAAACGAAGTCAAACAAGAGCGTTAAACTTATCGAATTAAGACAAAATATAGTATAAGTTTATACAAATTTAACTCCTATTAATTAAAATAGTAACGTATTCCTTATATTTACACAATAACCAAGAATTTTTAAAAAGCCACAATTGGTTATTATTTATTTCATGATGCATATAAAATAAATCGATTAACAGTCACTCTAACTGAATGTAGCATATTTTACAATAGGAGTCAGTATGGAAGGAATTTTTAATCTGACGATTATTGTAACGTCTCTGAATTTCTTCACTTCGACATATTATGAAATATCTACCTTATCAGGAACTACCTGGCATTTCATGAAATTGGACTTTTATCCCGCTTTATTCGATGTGATTTTCTATTTAGAAAATCGTTTGCATTTCTGACGCCAGAATATGGACTTTTATTTCACATTGTTCGATGTGATCCAAATAGAAAATCCTTTGCATTTCCGACGCTAGAATTTCAACAATACTTCCGGATCCCCGCTTGTAATATCTGATGTCATACAACACGCAGAACCGTGGGCTTTGTGTGTTAAACTGTCTCATTATGCTTTGTTGATATATACAGGGTATTAAAAAAACAGGGTCTGATGTTTAAAGGGCTTATAGTACTCACCGAGAGGAGTGCAAAATGCCTAATCAACATAGGTCCGAAAACCAATCCTTTCCATGCAAAATCAGCTTTTACTGGTTAACATTCGGTATCGTGAGTGAGTCTCCTCGCATCACATTTATTACACATACTTTATAGACACAAATGATCCGAAACTGTAAACTTTGTATAGAAATGGAAAGAAGACATATCGAACATCTACAAATATGAAGATTTGTACCACGTTTGTGTCTATGAATTGCGTACAGTTAATGTGATGCGAAGAGGGTCACTCATGATACCAAATGCTAACTAATAACAAAAGTTGACTATACATGGAAAGGATTGCACCTTACTTTTTAACACCCTGTATATGATAGTTAAATGTGCAAGACGACTTTACCATCTATATATACGTGAAATTCTTCGAAAGGAAATCCCACTATAATCAAATCTATAGCCCATATTCTTTTCATCAATAGTCTTGCATGTCTGCGTCTGTTTTGTTAGACCTTCTTCTAATTTCGTCAGTCACACTTGTAATTCTAAGAACTACTTATATTCCCGTGCCATGTGTTTACAATGTTTCCGAAAAGATTTATTTAGAGATGTAGGTATTCCAAATTCCATCAAAAGGAATATGGATTGAATAGAGGACGACAAAATATTTCGAATGCAAAGGAATTGACAGAGTTTCTCGTAGACCTTTCGCCTTTCTGAAGTTCCCGCTTACTTCCTCGTGTACCATCTCTCCCTTTATTTCCTTCACATGCGGACTACTTTTCTATCAGAAGTTGCGTACCCTTCGACGTAAGACCGCTGTCGAACTAGGTCGTAATCCTAGAAAATGATGTATTACGAAAGGAAATAGATTTTTCACACGAATATGTCCTTTCTATGTTGTTATAGCGTTCTTCCCGATAAAGTTATATATCTCCATTTACGAACAATTCATTGTTAACTCTGAGCGTACAGAGATGTGAAAAGGTGTCTTATTTTTCATTTTTCAGTTGTATTAATATAATTATTCTATTTATGCAAGTCAGTTACGTTAGTAGATTACTTGCAACGGTTTTCATTCTATCCAGAACCATTAGATACATTTCTGCTGATTCACTCATTTTAATGCCAAGTGAGGTTACCCTTCACGAGCGTTCGTAATTAATCAACATGAAAATGAAAATGATAAATCCTAGATAGAACTTTACTTACGGTTTCGCATTCACCGCGTGTATTTGAAGACTCATTTATTAAATTTCGATCAATATCATCCGCATTTGACATTTATTTCATCCGTATTCTCAACAACCTATAGAATAGAATAGTTTTCATCGTATAAAATATACATAATAATTGCAACCCATACTGCTCTGTGATCCACATATTTAACCAAAAGTAAACTCATATCGAACAGTGCTTTATAGTCGAAAGTTAAAATTGTTTCCCCGACGTTGGTTTTCATCCTGTAAATCGGAATCGACCCAGCATCAGTTTCTGGGGTAAGGAAAATAGTCAGGGGCAGTGATAAAATATTTAAGATCGAATATCGACACCGAGCGGCATTAGGTATCAGATGGACCATTCGAAATTTACAAAGAGAGGAAAGTTCAGTATAAGTAATGCATGTTGCACGAGGAAAGAAAGCGGAGAAAACCGTCCTCGGCACTGCGGGGAGCCGCGGCTTAACTTCCTCATTCTAGTCGCTTCTTTTTTAATCTGCAGAATCTTGCAAGAAATTCGCTCGTTGATATTCCGTGTCTGGAACCCGTTACGGTACGACCGACCGGTCTTCGTCTCCATGCAAATAATGCAATTAAGATATTCGAATGCTACCTCAGATAACGTTTTTCGGCATCCTACAACAACCAGCCTTTTCTTCCTGTATCGTAATAAAAACAAAAGCGTTCAGCCCCTCCCTCCGTTCTAAGAAATTTGCATGAAAAGATACCAACGAACTGCACACCGGCATTAGAGTTGTATAAAGCGTGTGGTTTCATCGATTTCAAGCCATTTTTCCTCTTCATTTCCAACCGATGAAAGATATGGAAAGAAGCATCGAGAACGCACTTTTAAAGAAACCTCGTTTATCCACCTATTCGATGAACGGGAAAGAAAGGGTGACTGGAAAGAGCGTGGGTGAAATATTTCAAAGGGAATAACCATTTTGCGGGTAAAATGGAAGATGAAGAGCGAAATGAGAGAGCATACGCGGAGCGGGAGGTGGAAAAAGAGAAGCTGCGAGAAGGAGGAAAGCTAGGTAGTTGATTCTCTTTATAATGAGCAGATGATGCAGGGTTCATGAATTCAACGATTCAGTCTCTTTCCACATTGCAGATATTTCCCTGTGACCTATTAACCCACCGCTAATGAGGAGAAACCACGTTATGCGTGTGCCATGCTTATTATTTTGAGTCACATGGTAGACCATCTCATCAAACGTTTCACTGGAAAAGAACCTCGTCGAAATATGTTAATCCGAGCTTTTTTTAATTAATTCTGCTTGCGTTTTGAATCTGATTATTTTGTAGGTAATTTATATCACTTATTAGTGATACTTAAAATTAATCTTTCTTTACACATAATTAAACTTTGTTAACAATGACAATACATGCCATACAATCTTTTAATAAAAGTTACATTATGCTTTATACCGTAAAGAATGGATAACAAATTATTTTCAAGTAGAACAACTGTAACAAATAACAGTGAAAATTATACAATTTGATCAACATTAATAAGCCCCTGTACAGTACAATACTACTTTCTAATAGTATACCTACTTCATTGTAATATACCATCATTGGTTTTTGTACTTTTCTACTTTCTACAAATAAGATGTGCAAACCCAATTGTTTGTACGTATAAAGAAAGCCTCACGCGAAAAATAAAATCCTATATTGTACGAAAAGTTGATTCCCGAAGACTTTGAAACGTGATAGGAATTGGAATTGGATCCGTCGAAAGAAGTTCGTTACACTAACGAACGCACAAACCTTCGCTCGAGCGAGAGTGCTCGAATTGTTCTTAATTTTCTGTTGAAGCAGTTGCACACTTGACGTATTAAACCATGAACTTAGGGATTAGGGAATTAAAAGTGAGCTCTGTAATAAATTCGCTGTATTTTTCGTTGTTAGACTCTGTTTCCCATGTACGTACGTGTATATCGAAAGGACAGTATTACACCTCTTGCGCTAAGAATCTTTCCTCCGTTTAGCCTTTGCTCATTTTTGCGCTCTGGTAAAGAACCGACTGCGCCTACTTTAACAGCAATTTGGTGCTGATACGAGTACTCTACCTGCTTATTACTGCACTGCCAATGAAATCTCTACATATAAGAGTAAATTAATTTGTCATTTACTGGCCTATCAAGGAAACACAGTATCATCCAGCACAGACAAATACTTTGAATTTTATGTTTCCTCGGCAATGTATATAAACCCGGCAAAGGTCAATAAATACTTTGAAGGCTCCCAAGGAAGTCGGTGAATGAAACGTTTAAACTCTACCGAACTGCAGATGAACGACTTTCAAGGAGTTCCGTCGTAAATTCTACGAACAGAAGGCAAGGATCTATTTTCGCGAATTCCACCAATCAAATATTGCTTGGAGAAGTGAAACTGTGGATTTTTGATAGATGATTTTAGATCGAGATGAGTGCCGATGAGGTGGGGAAGAAATGATAAGTGTTTAGGATGTAGTAGATGTGTATGATAGTAGTAGAAGGGTATGAAACGGAGGGTGGATTGGCAGCTAATCACATACAAGGTTGGCGAAGGGCCGAATGTGGGAGATTTATTGTAAGTAAATAGAATTAGGAGTTACGAGTGCCTTGAGTAACCTCTGGTCCTAGTTGACGTTAACCGAGCTAGAGGTAACCTGTCCTAACTAGATAATTGAATTAGAACCACCTTCTCTGGCACGGCAGCCGTCGTGTGCAGTATCCAGGTCCACTTCTCCTCTTCTGTAGAGCCAATTTGGACTTGCGTTCTACACCACCGCCGTGATCCTTAACCGAAGTTTCAGGTATCGGTTCCTTATCGACAAATTGACTGCGGTTGGAGTTAGTTCGTCTAAGTTGTATGAAACATTGCAGGTCTACTTATTATAGTCCTTATAGTTCTCATATTATTATCCATAGTATGAAGATACTTTGGATGTTGTACAACACGAAGATTATTTTCTAATTCGTTGTATTACAAAGAATAAAGTGTTCCTAGTTGCAAAAGCGTTTACTAGGATGTTACAGAACTACTGTCTCGTATGTAAAATTTTGCATATGTTAGTCGAGTTGCTTGCGAAGCGAAGCACAAAGAGGAAGAAGCTTGTGTGGAATTAGATCAGAACACAGCGTGAACTATACAGAAACTGTTTATATTAAAGGCGTAGTGATACAAAAGAGGAGCTGCATAAGCAGTAACGGTTACACAGAATATAAGGTCTACATACTCTATGGACTAAGCGTCCCTCTGCCGGGGCATACTAGCATTACCATTCTAACACTTCCCCTTAAGCTTTTATGCATCGGGTTATAACTTTCCGATATTCTTCAGTCCTAAGAGCTTGACAAAATGTTGATGCTTAACGCTCTGTAGCCCTTTCGTCAGTATATCGGCAACCATGTCCTCGGTAGGAACATGCCCAATCCGTAGTTCCTTATCCTTAACCAGGCTTCGAACGAAGTGGTGCCTTACGTCGATGTGTTTCGACCTTCCGTGGAATACGGGGTTTTCTGCCAGTTGCAAGGCCCCCATATTATCGCTGTACACAACAATGTCGACCAAATTCTTCAAGCCAAGTTCTAAGAACAGTCTTCGTAGGCAAATTGCCTCTTTCGCGGCATCTGCAAGCGCCATGTACTCCGCTTCAGTGGATGAGAGAGCGACGGTTCGCTGCTTTCTCGATTCCCAGCTCACGGCTCCACCGGATATCATAAATGTGTATCCCGTGTAGGAACGTCTGTCCATGATGCAGCTACCCCAATCCGCGTCAACGTACCCTGTCGGTAGATTGTTCCCCTTCTCGTAGATGATTCCGAGCTCCGAGGTCCCCTTCAGATATCGAAGTACCCTCTTCGCGGCGATCCAATGTGCCTTGCCGGGGTTTTCGCTAAACTGGCTCAGCGAGCTAACAATATGAGCGATGTCCGGGCGGGTAGCGACCGCCATGTACATAAGGGATCCAAGTAACTCCCTGTACGGTACGTTACCTCCCTCGTCAGCGTGATGATCTTCTTCATTTATCTGGAGCTTCGTTCCCGGATCGCTCGGAGTGAGAACAGGTTTCGAGTTCGTCATTCCGAACCTTTCTAGGATTGTTTCTAGGTATCCTCGCTGCGAGATACTTATCTTGCCGTTCTGTTTCGCGAATTCCATCCCAAGACAGTACCTTACATCGCCTAAGTCCTTGACTTCAAATTCTTCGCACATCTTCCTTTTAAACCAGGATGAGAGTTTCCGATCCTGTGATGCGATGAGAATATCGTCAACGTAGACGACTACTAACAGTAGGACTTCCCCTCGCTTATAAAAGTACATGCACGGATCAGCTGACGTCGGTTTCAATCCTAACTCCTTCAGCTTCTGATCGAGTTTTTCATGCCATTGGCGACCTGCCTGGCGTAGTCTGTATAACGCCTTTTGGAGTTTGCATACTTTATTGCCTTGCTTGTATGCGTCCAGCATTGTCCGAGCCTTTCTACCAGTGGGGCTCTGCGTCTCGCGACAAATAATCTCTTCAAGCGCTTCGCCCAGTAATTTTGGGGTCTCCATGTATACTTCCTCATCTATGATTCCGTTCAGATAAGCGGTGGTGATGTCCAGTTGGGTGACCTCCATGCCTAACTCAACAGCTAAGGCCATCAATATACGCACCGTGCTTAGTCGTGCCACGGGAGCGAATGTATCATGAAAGTCCAAACCGGGTCGCTGTGAGAAACCCTGGGCGACTATTCGCGCCTTCCTTCGTTCCAGTGTTCCATCGGGGTTGTGCTTGTTTCTCAGCACAATACGACTTCCTATTATTTCGCGATTGCCGGGGCGAGATTTCAGTTCCCATGTGTCGTTACGTATCAGGGATTTAACCTCCTCGATAATCGCATCTCTCCATTGTTGGGCGTCGCTTCCCTCGATCGCTTCTTTCAATGATACTTCGGCGCTGCGCGCATCATGCACAGGTTGTTCTTCCTCGAAGGTATCTTGCTCGTCGTCTTCACGTACGTGGTAGTAGGCCTTTCTTGGTCTTCCTCTACTTCCCGTGCGTATTAACCTCGGCCGTCCGCGACCTCTTCTTGGATGCCCTTGCTCCGGAAGCTCCGAGCCTGATTCCTCTCCTTCGAATCTTCGATTTTCCTCTCGATCATTCCGTTGGCTTGATGCTGGAATGTTCAGGTATATCTCCGATGTTTCCCTGCCATGAGATGTCTTATCCACGCCGCTCAAGTTTTCGTCCATGTTTAGGATCTTACGACGTCCGTTTCCCGTTTGATCATCGATGAAATCGTCGTGTTGACCAGTATCCGCGAATTCAGGAAGAAATTTCACGTCTCGTGTGATCTCGATATTTCTCGCGGTAGGTATCCACACTCGGTAGGCTTTAGATTCCTCCGAATATCCGACGAAGTACCCTTGCATAGATCGCGACTCGAATTTCCCCTTATTTGGTTTTCTGTCGAGTGTGAGGACTTTTCTTCCGAACGTTCTAAGGTGCCTGACATCTGGGATCGTTCCGAACCATTTTTCGTACGGTGTTCGTCCATTCAGGCTTTGCGTAGGACAACGATTTCGCACGTAGTTCGCTGCGCTTATGGCCTCGCCCCAAAACGATGTAGGTAGGCCAGATTGCAGAAGAAAGCACCGACCCATTTCGACCAGAGTCCTGTTTCTTCTTTCAGCGATTCCGTTTTGCTGTGGGGTGTAGGAGACGGTCAGACGACGTACAATACCAGCTTGTTTCAGTAATTCATCGAATCTGGAGTTGCAATACTCCTTTCCGTTATCCGATTGCAAGCATTTCACTTTCTTTCCAGTTTGGGTTTCTGCGTATTTCTTGTACTCCTGGAAAGCTTGGAATACGTCGCTTTTCTGCTTGAGAAAACGTACCACGCACCATCTAGAACAATCGTCTACAAAAACGGCAAAATATCTCGCTCCCCCGTTCGATCGCGTCCTCATCGGACCGCACACGTCCGAATGAACGATCTGGAGCAGATCCGTTGTGGTTCTAGTAGACCTTGGAAATGGGGCTCTCACCAATTTTCCGCGAACACACGTTTCACATGTTGGTAAATTCTCCTTCGCTCCGAAATTCACGCCCTTGACGGCTTCCGTTGCTGCCATGCGTTTAAGGTCTTGTTCGTTAAGGTGTCCGAACCTCTCGTGCCACATCACTAATTTAGAAGTGTATTTCCCTGAAACGAGTTTGCACTCGACGGGAGCTCTTTCGCGCACGTAATAGAGCTCATTAATCCGATCGGCAATCATTCTGATTTCCCCGCGAATAGATATGGAGCCATCCACGACACGTGCTTTGTCCTTGTCGAATATCACCTGGTAACCTTTGTCGGTGATTCGTCCCACGGACACTAAATTTGCCCTCAAATCCGGAACATGTAGAGTTTCCGTAAAGTTGACAAGGTTTTCTTCACCGTTCACATCCGCGGTAACCTTCACTTTACCTCCACCTAGGATTTTGGTCGATGCATTGTTCGCCAGGTTCAGTGTTCCTTGCGTAGACACGTCATAATTCTCGAATGCACTCACATCTCGGCACAGATGTACGCTACATCCGCTATCGAGACACCATCTCGGGCCTTCGGAACCGTTTGCCACTTTGAAAGCCGCATTCGATCTTTCTAAACTCGTCGACGCGAAGAAGTTTGACGCGTTCGCCCTTCTAGCGGTTTGTTGCGGGCATTCTTTTCTTAAAGGACAGTCCGCAAACTTATGACCCTTTTTCTTGCACTTATGACACTTGTATTTAAAATTCGACGTACTCGACTGTGTGTTTTCAGATTTCATATCACTCCATGAGTTATGTTTATATCCGTCACGGGTGAATCTCTTCGTGAACATGGCGTTGTTTTCGTTAGCACACTTTTCTTGTCGAATTTGATGTTCTGCTACGATCTTAACCTTTAATTCTTCGGGCGACAGTAGTGTGTCCCGCGCTTCTATTGCGCATCTGAAATTTTCAAAGCTGTCCGGTAGGTTGCACAGCAACAGTGTCGACAGTAAGTTTTGATTGATAACTTCTCCCATGTCAGACAATTTATCGACCGTGTTAAAAAAACGTTTCATATGTTCATGGATATTGTCGTTCTCCTGCATTTTTTGTACGATCAGTTGCTTATACAGTGCTGCCATTCTCGCTGGACCTCTGGATAGATAGATCGATTCGAGTTTCTTCCATGTCTCGTTCGATGTTTTGCAGTCACGAACGGAGCTAATTTCCGATGATTCGACCATCATGATCAGCATCGACATTGCTTTGTCGTCCTCTTCTATCCATTTTCGTAGATCTTCGGCGTTCGTTGCGCTTTCCTGCGGTTTTACGCATTCGCCGCTTACGTATTTCCACAGTCCTTGTATTTTCAGGAATGCCTTCACTTTGACTTTCCATGAGTCGTAGTTCTCGCGATTCAGTGCCTCCAACTTCAACCCATTCACGTTCATCTTGAATCTCGAGCGTTGGTTCTCTAACCTCAATTTCACATGTGCACGTCTTTATTCTCTTTTCGGGACTCCTGGGCCCATAACCTGTTAGTCGAGTTGCTTGCGAAGCGAAGCACAAAGAGGAAGAAGCTTGTGTGGAATTAGATCAGAACACAGCGTGAACTATACAGAAACTGTTTATATTAAAGGCGTAGTGATACAAAAGAGGAGCTGCATAAGCAGTAACGGTTACACAGAATATAAGGTCTACATACTCTATGGACTAAGCGTCCCTCTGCCGGGGCATACTAGCATTACCATTCTAACAGCATAAAACATCGGGAACTTTGTCCGTGGAAGAAAACTCCTGAAATCGATTCCCATCCATTCGACGAAATACTTGGACGTGCTTGCTTTCTAAACAGCATCCCTGCGCGACAAACGATTGCCCCGAATTTCGATTGGCGTCCAACCAATCTCAAGGAACTATCCTACTGCCCGGTGTTTTTTTGACAACACTATCCCTCCGATGGAAAGTATGCACTGGACTATCCTTTCACTATCCTTGTCAATCCTCCTAAATGGAAAACTTTTCGCGTTTACAAGGGTGGAAACTTTCCTTGAGTACCGAAACGATTCGACTCTTCTCACTGTGCACGCAGATGTCCTTGCGTAATAACACGTCGATAGAGTTTATTAGCCCGAATTCGTTCTTTGTACCCCTTTTACTACTTCACCGAATTGCACCGAAATATAGTTACAAGAATCTTGATAAAAACATATGATATTTCACGATTATAATTCTGTACTTCTGTTTCGAAGCTGAAACAGCAGTTATCATAAAAATTATTATACAGATTATGTATGAGTGGTTAAAATTGCATAAATTTAAAGGGAAAATAGGTATATTGAATTAGTTAAGAAATTGAACATTTCGAGAAAATAATCTGGTTTTTCCATTCAAAGAAAAATACGAATGGAATTGGACATGGAAATGCAAAAGAAGATATATGTATGTAGAATGATGGCTGCACATCGGAGGTTGGAAAATCCGCGAACACTACGCCTTTCTGCTACAAAGAGTATTCCTTGAAAAACTTCTATTGATTTCAAATCTAAGCAAAACACATAATACTCAATTAATATGTCCATTTAGTATGTACATTGAATTGCAGTTTTAACGATCAGCATAATTTTATGATAATTACATAGAAAACCTTTTTTTTAACTGTGCTCACTTGTTAATTAGCTAGCGTCTTTATGAACGTCATTCAACAATAAAGAATTATTACCAGAGTCACAGGAAACGAATATTTCCAAATTATATTTCGAACCGCTATGAAGGTATAAAACAGATATTTTTGTATTCACGTGGAAACGTTTTAATATCCGTTCGAAATAGAATGTTTTCCATTCATCTAATACATTTCCTCCGATAAAAGACACGCGAATCGACATGTATAACAAAACTGGTCAAATAATAATTTCTATGAAAGGCGGCAATAACAAATCAGTTTAATTTTCGAATGTCCTAAGCGTTTATTGTTATTCTAATATTCAATTACATTTGATCTTTGCATAAAAGCATACGTGTTTCTTATAAATATTAGATACATCTATACAAAGTAAATTTATCTCCGATATCATTCAGCTACAAACTTACTTCATAAATATCCTCTTTCTATAAAACTTTATTTCTAATTTATTCATTTAGAGATAATATCAAATTTCATTTAGAAACACTACACAGTGCAACCATAAAAATTCAACAGCATAAATCTAGACAGTATATGGCTCGAAATTTCTTATACAGGGTGAGTCAATAACTATGATCACCTCAAATAACTTGTTTTCTATTGATCGTATCAAAAATGTTTATAACGCATTTTGTTGTATTTCGAGCGCCCCATCAGATGCACGCAATTTCATTTTTGAAAATTTTATATTTTCCGAAATCTCAAAGTCACCTTTAGTTTTGTATAGGTCAATGTGCTTTTTTTACTGGTATCATGTAGCCGATGAAGAGCTGAATCCAACGACCTATAATAAGATGACCTTGATTTGACCTTGAACCTCAAAATTAGGCCGTATGATTTGTCCATTTTTTATCGAAGGGACATTAAATGCTCAAAAATACGTAGCATTTCTAAAAGAAACCTTACATCCATTGTTGGAAGAAGTTTCATTGAATGTTCGCCGAAGAATGTGGTACCAACAGGACGGCTGTCCCGCTCATTATGCGTTGATTTCGAGGCGGGCTTTTCAAAAATTGTTTCCTAATCGATGGATTGGTCGAAATCAAGGTCATCTTATTATAGGCCGGTGGATTGAGTTCTTCATCGGCTACATGATACCAGTAAAAAAAGCACATTGACCTATAAAAAACTAAAGGTGACCTTTCGATTTCGATCAATAGAAAACAAGTTATTTGAGGTGATCATAGTTATTGACTCACCCTGTATATCACTTTCAAAGATTTCATGTACCAAGGTTTCCTCGTAAAACACCGACTTTGAGATCACCGTAGTTCATGCAGTTATGTAACTCGGCCATAATATTTATCGCAGCTTTCTTTTATTGTTTTGGCGTGTAAATGCTATTGCATGCGCATGGATGCACCAAATTGATATATGTGATCGTACGTATTTCAGGATAAACGAGAATACCACGAGATCCCAGTTCCTCGCGTACTTCAGTTTCTCGTCGAAAGCAAGCATGTCCGTTGGATGGCCAGTAAAGGGTGGACATCCAGTCAACAACACTGGTGAGATTCTCTTTAACTCAATAATATTTTTACTACTCTCGGATCGCGATATCTTCACGAAGCAATTTTTATTATCGTATATTATTATCTCTATTTTGACCACTTGTTTTACTACTTAATTTTCAGTGGATAACGTGTACATTAAGGGACAAAGGGTTTTTGGGTTTCCATAATGAAAATATGATTTTAAGAACTGAAGTGAACTGAAGTTGAAAGCAATAGAAATTCTAATTGTTAGTAAATTTTAATGCCACTAACTCATGAATTTTAGAAAATGACTACGTTATTTCACTAAAGATTAAAAATTGGTAGGTTACGAGATTAGCCATTGCTAGATTATTAGCTTACTATGTTATTAATTGTCAGTAATTTTCAATATTATAAATTGAAGATAACTAGAAGACTATTAGGTTATTAAATTAAGGATTACGAGATTAAACATTCGAAATTACGATTTATCGGACAATTTCCCTCGACATAAAAATACAAGCAAACCGCCATTAACAACTTCCGGTACAAAAGATGAGTACACACAACGATCATACTCCGGTAACTCAACATCTCCTTTAATCCGCGCGCTCGAGATCCTCGTCGACTTTTCGTTTCCAGTTGTCCGACAGTTACTTACGAAAATGCTTGTCGCGGACCGTCTATAAAATTCACGCTAGAGAGACAGAGAAAAGCAGCGAGCAAAAATAAAGGTTTTCCTAACAGACGTCTCCAGGAAAAGGCATTGTTTCCTGGTGAAGTGAAATCTGGGGAAAATGTGAGAAAGGCTCGGAATTCGAGGACCCTCGTCCTAGAGGGAAGGTTCTCGACGATAATTCCAGAACCGTCGTAACGGGTGTAGATGGATGTAGATGGTGGAAGAGGATAAACGAGGAACGAAAAACCGGAGGAAAGGTGGGCACTAGGAAGTGGAGATGCTATGGACGCACGAATTTCCTTGCGCAAGCAGAGAGGAAGCGTAATTTCTCCGTAGTTAGAACGAAAATTATACGAGCTTAAGTGTGGGACAGCCTGGGCTTAACCGAATGAGGATACGCGGGAATGTTCGAGTCCTCCTGCATTTAGCTGTCCTGACCTAAAGCGTTAACGACATAAACCACAGCCACCGATTCCCCGACAATTTATCCGAAATTGCAATTTTCAAAAGGTAGCTTGATACCGGATCCTCGCTGGACCTTTCCCACCGAATATTTCGAAATGTCTTCCGTCGAACTTTAGCTCCCCGTTAATGGAACAAAAGGGTTAACACCCTTGTAGTTCCCTTCTGCGATTTACTATTCCAGTCATAACCATCGTTGAAATATCGGACTAACGTGTTAGGAAATATATTCAACGGAATATACATGTACATACATGCGTAAAAAGTTTTAATATATCATTGGCTCATGTTGGATGCATTTTTTTAGGAAAGTCTATATTTTACCCTCTATAGATCCATGTAACTCTGAAGTCACATACTCGTCAATCCCTATCTTTCATTTAATTTTATTTTTACGTTGTAATAATAATTATAAAACTAAGCATAACAATTGTTACCTTTTTCAGTGCGTTTAAGTAATAATTTCGTTACTATTTCCACGTACTGTACATTCCTTAGAATCATGTTACGGACACGAAACGCTTAAAGTTTATGATTAAGATAGTTAGCATGCTACGCTAGATTATCGTTATTCTTAATGTTATTAATAGTGTTAATTTAAATTTATACAATATACATATTGTTGCGGCGCGTGCGGGGCATATCGGTACACGGAGGAGAAGATTACGATTTACAGAGCGTTTATTGGTATTTTATGAATCAGAGCGTCGAGCGCGCGTCCGGTCGCTCTCGCTGTCGGATTACAATTCAACTCTTTTCCGACTGTTTATAAATTGCTAGGCGCCCTTGACGACCCTCGTCGTCAAGGGGTTACAACGTAAGGGGTGGTCGTAACACTACTCTCCCCTTCGAAAGGTGCGCTCGTCCCGAGCGCCGACGGAAGTTCCCTCGCGGGTGCCTCTGGTCCGGTCGGTGTCGGGTGGCCGGGCACCGAACCAGCTGCTACCTCGGCATTCGCCCTCTGGTCCGGGGAAAACCACCGAAACCCTGGACGAGGTAGTCGGCACGGGCTGCATCGGACCCTGGCTTCGCCGAAGGTGGACTGCTGGGCTCGCCCTCTTCGCTCTTCGGGCGACGGCCGGGGGTCCTTCCAACTTCCTCTGGAACGTCTTCCGTCATCCTGAGAATTCTCGGGCCCCTCGCGGAACGGCCCCACCCGTTCGTCGCTAGGCACTCCCCGCCGACTGCACCCGGAACTAAGGGGAGGGTCTGGCGCCCCTGTACATTGCTGGTGGCGGCCAGGCTCCCATGTTAGCCCCATGAGGTGTCAGCCACCCCCTGGCAAGCCCGAAGTTGGGGGCACCCCTTCCCCCGACCGGAAAAGGCAACCTCCCCACAACATCGCGGGCAGGACAGGTGGGGGAACCATCGCGACTACAGGGGAAATCGTTCCCTTAGTGCCCTGGTCGACACATCCTTCCTGTCTGGTCCGCTGGGCTTCCTTCTGCGGCGTCGGCGACGTCGCTTCCTCGTCGGTGAACTCTTCTCGGGCTGCCCGCCCTGGTACCTCGCCAATCTGTTGATGTGGACCACCTTCGGCTTGCCGTGGGGTGACCGCCGGATCCGGTAGACCACGTCGTTGATCCTGTCCTGGACGATATACGGGCCCTCCCAGCTAGATTGTAGCTTCGGGCACTTGCCGAGGGTCCTCCTGGGTTGGAATAGCCACACCGCGCCCCCCTCTGCGAAGCGGGTGCCCGGCACGTTCATGTCGCATCTGGTCTTCATCTTCCCCGAGGACGAGATCAATCTCCGCCGTGCGAAGTCGTGGATGATGCCTAGCGTCCTTTCGAGTTTTTGCACATACTCCGATGGTGGAATCTCTTCGTTCTGGTAAGGCGGTGTTCCTCGTAGTAAGTCCAAAGGCAGCCGCAGTTCCCTTCCGTACAACATATTCGACGGAGACTGCCTGAGCGTGTCGTGTTCTGAAGAGCGGTACGCTAGCAGGGAACGGGGCGTCCAGTGATCCCAATCTCGCTGGTGTTTGGCGATGAACAGTGACAGGTATTGCAGGATCGTCCTGTTCAATCTTTCTACCAGTCCGTCGGATTGCGGGTGCAGCGGGGTCGTCCTTGTCTTCTTGATTCCAAGTACACGCGCAGTCTCACGGAAAAGGGCGGACTCAAAACACCTTCCCTGGTCTGTGTGAACTTCGAGGGGCACGCCGTGCCGGCTGACGACTTGCGCCACGAGGGCTTGCGCCACAGTCTCAGCGCGGTGATCTTTTACTGGGATGACTTCAGGCCATCGTGTGAAGTAATCCGAGATTACCAGCAGGAATCGGTTACCATCTCGGGTCTTTGGTAGGGGTCCCAAGATGTCCAGGGCGATGCTCTCAAAGGGTACTCCCACGTCGTATACTTGCAGTTTTCCCTTCGCCCTATTTGTCGGTCCTTTTCGCGCGGTGCAGGCATCGCATGCGCGGCACCACGCTTCCACGTCGGCTCTATTGGTGACCCAATAGAAGCGCTGGCGCACTTTGGCTAGGGTTTTATTTACCTCGAAGTGCCCTCCAGCCGGTGCGTCGTGGGCCTCCCGCAAGATTTCTTCGGTCTTCTCGGCGGGTGCCACCAGCTGCCAAACGGTTTTCTTGAGGTCCGGTGACTCACATCGCCTGAAGAGTAGGCCGTCCTTCACTTCTAGCGAATCCCACAGGTAGAAGTAATACTTGGCTACGCTGCTTAGGATCGCAATTTCTTCTTTCGTGGGGCGTCGTCCTTCCTTCTTGAATTTCAGAAGCGGCCCCAATTCCGGGTCTTCGGCTTGAGCGCGGCGCCAGTCCTCCTCGTCCGTTCCGAACCGGATTAGCTTGACCTCCCCGACGAAGGGTGCGCTCCCGCGCTCCTCTTCTCTCTTCCTCTGCCGCTCGCAGAAGCCACAGTCGTTGGGAGGCCTTCTGGACAGGCTGTCCGCGTTGGTATGCAGTTTTCCTGCGCGGTGCACTACCTCGAAGTCGTATTGCTGCAGGCATTCTATCCAGCGGGCGATTTGTCCTTCCGGAGACTTGAACGATAATAGCCAGCGCAACGCGGCATGGTCTGTCCTAATCGTAAATCGCTTGCCGCACAGGTAGTGGTGGAAGTGCGCAACTGCACGGATTATTGCCAAAAGCTCTCTCCTGGTGGCGCAGTAGTTCTTTTCCGCTTTGCTCAGGATTTTGCTAAAGTACGCGATTGCTCTCTCGCCCCCCTCGTGCAACTGGGAGAGCACGGCACCGACCGCGTGATTGGAAGCGTCGGTGTCCAGGATGAACTCCTTGTCTCGTAGCGGATAGGCTAGTACCGGTGAAGTGGTAAGCCTATCCTTTAGTGCGTCAAACGCTATGCTGCAGTCGTCGTCCCAGGTGAAAGGTCGGCTCTCTTCAGTGAGCCGGTGGAGAGGCGCTGCCAATCCTGAGAAACTGCGGATGAACCGCCGGTAATAAGAGCACAGCCCCAGGAAACTCTTAACTTGCTTCCTGTCCTTGGGGGTTGGCCATTCCTTCACGGTGGAGATCTTCGCCGGGTCCGTCTTGATTCCCTCTGCGGAAACCACGTGTCCGAGGTAGGCGACCTCCCGCCTGAAGAAGGTACACTTCTTCGGGTTCATGAGTAAGTGGGCGCTTTGCAGCCTGGAAAACACCTTGCGGAGGTTCTCTAATTCTTCTGCGAAATCCGTTCCAAGGATTATAATGTCGTCTAAAAACACCAGGCATCTCTTCCAGAGCAGGCCGCGGAGGACGCTTTCCATCAAGCGCTCGAACGTAGCCGGGGCGTTTGTTAACCCGAAGGGCATAACCCTGAATTGCCACAGGCCATTCCCCACCGAAAACGCGGTCTTCTCCCGGTCCTCCCTCGCCATGGATATCTGCCAGTACCCACTCTGGAGGTCCACCGTCGAAAACCAGGCCGACCCCGCAACAGCGTCCAGGGTATCCTCTATCCTAGGCAACGGATAAGAATCCCTCTTTGTCACGCCGTTCAGCCGCCGGTAGTCGACACAAAACCGCGTCGAACCGTCCTTCTTCTTCACTAGGACTACAGGGGATGACCAAGGGCTTGCCGACTCTTCTATAACCCCTTGTTCCAGCATGGAAGACAGGAGTTCCTCCACTTCCTCCCTGCGATTGAAGGGTAGCCGCCTTGGCTGCTGCTTAATCGGTGGATTGTCGCCGGTGTCTATACGGTGAGCCACCAGGTCGCAACGCCCAACTTGACTCTTATCCTTCGCGAAAACGTCTTCGTACTCGCACAAGAGTTTTCTAAGTTGCGTTCGTTCTTGCTCGTCCAAAAGTTCCGAGCTTCTTTTAAACAGATCTTGTATGTGCTTTGGTACTGTTTCGGCAGTCTCCGGTTCCGCAGTGATCTGCCGGAGTGCCCTCGGTGGGGTTTGGTATTTCAGGGGTACAAATTCTTGTGAGTTCTCCCTCGCTGTCCTTAGGGTGCTCTCGTCTTCTCCTCGTAGTAAGAGTAGCGTTCCCTCGCCGATATCCAGAATGCATCTCAGCTTGCTTAATGCATCGAGTCCTAGGATGCAGGGGTCGCGTATATCCGCCAGGAGCGCGTCGTGTTGAAAAGATGTCGTCCCGATGTTGAAGTGGCACCTCCTCTTTCCTCTAAGTATCCCGTCCAAAGGTTCCCCTGTGACCGTACGCAGGTTCTCTGGAGCATCTGAAACATGAGTAACACTCCGCGGGCCCCCGACTCGCGAGCTAACCCCGTCCGTACGAACGAGGGTGACGGCTGCACCACTGTCCACAAGCATTTTACATGGTTTCCCGTCAACCAACCCGTCCACGAAAATCCCTCCCGCTAACATATCGTACGGGACCACGGCCGGCGGAGGGGACGCTTCCTCCCGCTTATTTCCGGTGTCCAACGGAAATAAGGTATCGAACAGCCCGACAGCAACTTGCAAAACCACGAACAAGGAACTAGTGATTAACATAATGAAACTAAATAAAAACGGAACGATTGAACTCAAAGAAATGCGCGCCATCCGTTGAACATACGGGGCGGAAAATCTATTTACAAAATGCTCTGAACGCTGCGAGGGATAAATTCTACGGGCCAAACCGTCCCTCCGCGAGTTAGCCTCTATCCTTTTTTTGCTTGCTTGTACACGCCATTATCCCCGTCGCGGCGTACCCTGCACTCCCTCTGGACGTGGCCGAAGTCGCCACAACGCCAGCACTGCACGCGCCTTTCATCCTTTCCTCCCTCGGCCTCCCTAGGAGGCGGCCTGCGGGGGCCATTCCCACTGGTATTTAACGTGCCCCGACCGTTTACGGGCGGTCCCCCAAAACTCCGTCCAACACCGCTCAGCTCGTTGACGGTTTTTATTTCCAAAGCGCGCGCTACCGTCGCGTGCAGGTCGGCGGACGGCGACAACCGCAGCTGTCGCTGGAGATTTGCGTCCGTTAACGCGGTGATAAATTGAGACGTCGCGAGCCGGTCTCTGACGGTGGACGGACAGTCCGGAAGGGCTAGACGGGCGAGCCTCTCGATTTCGTTCGCGAGTGCCGGCAGATCTTGGTTATATTTCTGCCGGTAGCTCTGGAACTGCACGAAGCACAGTTCCGAGCTATACCGGCCTCCGAATCTCAATTCCAACACGGACCGCAACCGCGAGTAGTCGAGTCGTTGCTCGTCTTCTAAATTCGCGAGCACAGAGAGAGCCGAGCCCTCCAGCGCGTTGACCAACGCGACGGCCTTCTCGCCATTGCCCCACGAATTTACTCTTGCTATGGTCTCGAATTGGGCGAGAAACTCATCCCACCCGCTCCCACTAAACTTTGCGGGTTTAATCCTATACCCAAGGTCTACCGGGACTAACGCGCTTCCGACCGGAGCCGAAAATCGCGGCGCTTCACTTTCGATGGAATTTAGACGGCGGAACTCTAACGCGCGCAGCGACGTCTCAAGGGTAGTAAGGCGGTCACTTATCTGGTGGTCACGCTCCTGCATCCTTGCCTCCATCCCCTGGAGGAGTTCCTGCACCGCAGCGAGCGTGTTTGGCCGTCCCCGGGCCCGCGGCGTTTCCTCCTGACGAGCACTATTTCGCGCACTTTCACCCGCGCGCGAATTCCCCGCACTGGCAGCCATCCCACTTCTGACACCAGTGTTGCGGCGCGTGCGGGGCATATCGGTACACGGAGGAGATGATTACGATTTACAGAGCGTTTATTGGTATTTTATGAATCAGAGCGTCGAGGGGTGGTCGTAACAATATATAGTATACCTATATACTCGCAGTCAATTACCTTTGTTAATCCCCTCACGAATCCCAGGCGGACGGCCATATGGCCTCGCAAACTTGAGGTGCGAGGGCCTGCAATTAAAACTGGCCATCCCTGAAGTTCGACACGTTTTTTATGACGTACTGTGTGTACAAAACCATTGTAAACGGTGCGTGTTCGAGCTCAGGGACGAGGGATTAGGGCCGAGGTGTGCTCGTCCCGTTAGGGCCTGTCCTAGCGGCCACGACGCCACCCGCCTGCGATAGTTGGTGCGTTTCCGGGATCCAGGCAATCCACCAATAGGAAAAATCAGAGTTCCCAGGAACCAATCAAAAATTCCATCGGCAATTAGCCAATAGCGGGAGTGCAGAACTCACTCCCCCGGAAGAACCGAGCTGTCGAGAGGGACTTCCTCACGAGGAGGATGAGAGTCTCACAGCAACCATCATACAGATAACACCAAGAGAAAAGTTCACGTGAGACTTACACTATTCGAGCCATAACTACATCTACTGTAAATATTGTACAGAATATATTAAATAATTTGGTATAACACCAAAGAGACAGTTTCAATATTTCAAAATATCACCCCTCCGTTCGCGAGTTTAAGCTAAAGTGAGCACATCGTATTTCCCGAGGGAAAGCGAGGCTTACTCGGCAACATTCTCTATAATAATTCCGAAATTGATTGATCATTTCTAACATATCCATCTCTTTCATTTATCAAACTCATTATTAACCAACGCAGATAATCCTTTGATACAAATTTATTATAGCGTAAATTGTAATTTATGGTGGTATCACAGGATTCAGTTGCCGTGAGGTTATTTCAAAATGATTTCAGAAAACGGAATTTGGACCGTTTAGATATGTGTCATGAATTTCAAAATTTTCACCTCTTCGAACACTTTTGAAAGGCACAATATTTGTAAGTATAATAAACATAATAATACTATAATTATAGGGTGTTATCATATTTTAATATCAACTATAATATTAAAAATAATATTATGTATAACATAATGCAAGCATGTTTAGTGCTGAAGTCAGCTACTAGCAATAAGAGAAAGAAAGATGGTGTGTTCACGTTTCGTCTTGGATCCGCTCGAGGACTCATCAACAGGGCTGACGAGTAGATTTTGTCCTAGACACGAACAGTTTTTTGTTAACCTACGTTTATTGATGCCAGATTACAATTATACATACAGCGGTGTTAAAACCACAAACCTAAACATATAAATGGGTCAGACGCGAACATTCTATACCCAGTGGTAGACATACACCGAATATTTACCGAATGTTGGAAGTGGTATATGTATGAACTGACAATTCTAGTGAGTACTAACATAAGATGTGTCTAGCGAGAAGCAGAGGTGAAGTGCGTGAGCGCCTAGCGGCAACTGTGGAACTACGGACGCCACGGAGGTTATTATAAAAAACTGCTCTTAACAATCCTTTCTCGCACTTAAGCTCTTATGTTATATATAGTATTACTTACTTGCATTTTTAATGTTATGAATAATGCCTATAAGATATAATTAAACAATCGTGTGCAGTATATAAGAATTTAAGTATAAAATAATTTATTGTCTAATTATACCTTTGTGCAATTATTTATTATATTAAAAATAATATTATCATATAAACTATAATGTTAAAATAGCAGTTATATTTTAAGTTGCTTAAACATTCTGGATTACATTACATTTAAAATACATTGCATAAACTACGAAAAATGAAATTGATCCATACATATAGATAATCAAAGTCCTTCGATGGATGGTGGAAATGTTTATCAGTAATCGAGTATTAAAAAGAGTCCAACGAAATAAAGACAATACTGTCGTGAGAAATGTCCAACAATTCTTTCAAATCTTACTGAATATTAAAGAAACATCTGAGCGACGTGTTCCTCATTTCGGGTCCGCTGTTTGTATCGATATTTTATGTTTACGACGCCGCCGCCCAAGTTTTTATATAACCGCTTTGTTTCCCGGAAACTGCGCGATTAATATTTGCTTGTTTTATGGATAAGAAAGTGATATTTTTTACGGACTTTCGTGGAACAGCTTTTCCGTGGAAAGCGCATTTCTGCTTCGACAAGTACGAAAACCAAGGTATATAAACAAACAAATTTCTTATTAAAATCTCTTTTACCTGGCAGGCAGATAGTGATTGCCCGGATAATAATTATAACAAAGTGCATCTATTGTGTTAGAGAATTTATTGCCATTAAATATTCCATCTATAAATTATATCAATAAACGCATTTATTAATATTCCATCTATAACTTGATTGCAAAATTCGCAAAATTTATATAATATATATTTCGAGACATAGTATTTCCTAAATTATTTGTAAATTCCGATATCTGCTCGAATCCAACAAAATATAAATCTAATTTCATATTCATAAACATAAAATATATGATTTTTTTTAATTGTATTTCTTTATTATGTCTCTAATTGTACTGTACAATCCGAGGTATGCAAATCTGGAATATGGCGGCAAAATCCCACGTTAAGAAAATGGAAAATCTCCAATCCATAATACTATGACCAGTTCATATGATATAAGAAGAACTCTGAAAATATCATCTATAGAAGAGGAAATCATAAAACATTCGAAGGCACACCAAAACAGAATCAAGAAACACACAAATACACTTGCAATAAACTGTTATACAAGCTTACCTACAACAAATCGTATATCTTTCTCAGTGATTATCGATAATTATATTGAAGTCCGCACGATATTGATTTAGGATGTAAATAAATGAATAATTGGCAACATTGAAGACCTGAGAATGCTAGATTAAAGCGATTCATAATTTTCAGCTTCTATTTATACACATACAGGTGTACAATGCACATAAATTCACAAGTGTTGCATCACACACGATGCTTTATAAAAGAATGGAATTTCAGGTTTCGGTTGGAAAGAAGATGCAGGTTGAAAGCTTCTATCGATAGGGAGTACGAGCATGGTGCAATAAAGGGAACGTAGGATGAGTAGACTTGTCGTTTTACCGGTCTCGAGTAGCAATAAGAAAGCTGGGGTGGATGAGTCCAGGCCGGTAAAAGCAGCCTGGTGAAAGCTTTCCCTACAGCCCATCCACGTATAACGAGATGACAACGATTCTCGATTATCCCTGGGAGAAAGCAGGTCCCTTCCATATGCGCGAGCCGTACGATTCCAGGAGACGTGACTGTCTGTCTA
Organism: Nysson spinosus; assembly: GCA_910591585.2. NCBI lineage: Eukaryota > Metazoa > Arthropoda > Insecta > Hymenoptera > Crabronidae > Nysson > Nysson spinosus. Next base: position 10,377,987 of record OU342838.1, read on the forward strand.
ACCCACAGGATGAACTCTCTTTTTTGGCACCATAGAACCCCACCTCCTTTTATTGAGCTTGCGGCGAACGAAGAAGAGACAGCCGACAGGGCACAGGGAAGTGGAAATGAAAGAAAAACGAAAGGAAATGTCAGCCGACTTGACAAACAGATCAATCGCCCGGATTTTACTTACCACGATTTCACGCCCAGTCGATGTTTGCTTTTTCCGCCCGCTTTTTGCATTCCCTTCCACGGAGAAATGATTTATGTGTTCTGCGAAAGAAGTGATTGATTATAGTAGGATTTTTTATCGAATGATAATATTAGAAATTATCGAGGAAAAGGTACAAATCATAAGAGTTCAGAAGACCCTGTATGGATAAGTGGAATTTGGCCAGGATCGGTCAGACGACGGTAAGGAAATGTCTGATGGCGGTCCAATGTAAATCTGTTTTCATTGAAATAGCTGAGGAGGAATGACAATAGAGTTTCAGGGAAGGAATTCAGAAGTGGAAAGGAAACAAACGGTTGCGTCGAACGGTTGGCAAACAGATCAATTTTCGTTGACAAAAATCACTTGGATTCACCTTCGATCTACCATCTCAGGATTTGGATTTATCCGACACTCTTCGATTCTTGTGCACGTACGTTCTAAGTGAATTCTAGAGATTGTATCAAAAGAAAGTTGATCTATTGCATCTTTATAAAAACTTAGGTTAACATCATTTTCATAAATCTTCATTCGCATGGTAAAATATACTAACCATACCTATTTACTAATTAATACTAAAATTATCAAAGTAGTAAGAATGACCAGTCTGCAATATTTCATGTTCAAATGTATAAAGTTGCTGTCTCTGACGTTTTTGTGGCTCATGTTGCATAATGAACATAATTCTATCGATTAACTTTTTTTTGCCATTCATCCTTATTCTACTTGGTAGTTCTATTGTCAAATAAAATACTTATAACATATTGCCTTAACTTTTGACTTCAAGAATCTCTAAAAATTATAAGTATTTTAAACATTGAAATCATCACTTCATTATTTTTTATTCAGAACGTAATAGTAGCAGGTATATAATTTGTACGCTTTTGATATACTTTACTACTACGCCCCTTATCACTGCTTAACCTGTTAACCGAGGACGACAAGTTCGCTCGTCATTCGAATCTACGCTTATTTCGAAGGTTGCCAATTAAACTACAATTATCCCTCTCGTATTTCTCAAATTACAATGCGCATAAATTTCAGTGAGGAACAATCAAACCGATATATACGTCGTAATTAAAATCATATCGCGCGGATTAATTTTATCACTAAATCGGATATACTCGTGTGATGTTATTTTTGGAAAAACTCCCCGGTTAACAGGTTAAAGTACCTAAAACTGAATAACGTGCCGCGCCGCTGTTTCGAATTTTACTCTTCCGAAAAATATCACTCTCATAACTTACGAGGAGAGTTTGTCTGGCGTCCTCGAGATTTTTCAACGAGACTTTGAGGAAACGTAGTACAATCAGAACTGATTCCATTGCGCCCAAGCATTCCGACCAATGACCTACGATTTTTTCAGAAAACGTGTTTAAAGTTAAACGCGGCTTACATATGTTTATGCACCTCTCACTGTGCAATGTGACACCGATGGAACGGATAACGCGCCTGCCTCACGCCACGCAAATCCGAGTCCAAACCCTCGATTGGGCGAAAGACGTTAAACTTTTTTTTCCGCAAAAATAATTCAGAACCGTAAAAAACAAGTTTCTATCATCGTAAAATGATTTCTTAAAGAATAATTAACGGAACGTCAATGACCAATGCGCGAAAAGGTATTTTTATAACCAGGTCTAGTTATTCTCAATTATTTTTGCGGAAAAAAGAGTTTAACGTCTTTCGCCCGATCGAGGATTTGGACTCAGATTTGCGTGGCGTGAGGCAGGCGCGTTATTCGTTCCGCCGGTGTCACATTTCACAGTGAGAGGTGCATAAACATATGTAAGTCGCGTTTAATTTTAAACCGTTTTTCTGAAAAAACCGTGGGTCATTGGTCTGAATGCTTGGGCGCAATGGAATCAGTTCTGATTGTACTACGTTTCCGCAAAGTCTCGTTGAAAAATCTCGGGGACGCCTGACAAACTCTCCTCGTTAGGGTTCTTCGACAGAGTGCTGCATAAATGCTCGAGGTCTCTTCTCGTTTAGAGTAGGTTGTCATATCATGACATTCGTCAGATTTCACTTCCAGACTTTCCCCCGATATCTACCAGGAGTACTTTAGGGAAGAAGTTACGGAGAATCGAGAGATTTTTGGCTTATGAGTTCGTTTTCTTTGTCCTCGTGGAGTAATAATACCCTTGTCACCTCCGTCGCATAAATTCTTCCTAGTTCGATATTCCTCAAGATTCATCATTGATATTTCTTTGAGCTCCAGAAGTACTGAGTTGGTTTAAAACTCATGCGGTGTGCATCAACTTGGGGAACATCATAAGCCAAAATGGACAATATAAATATCATTGATTAATGGAAATTGGAAAAATATACAAAATTGAGTAAAAATAGTTTTCTATCTATATGTTAAAAACTGCACGAACTTTTTGGTCAACCCAATAAACCGGTTCCGCAAGCCGAACGATTCTGCCCGGCCGTTTTGGGACTGAGGGTCGATAATGGTTGGTGTATGGCAGGAACAACGGTTCGACAATATGTAATATATAACATATATAACTGTCGCATCAGTATATTTATGGATACGAGTGAAATGCGGCCCATACTTGAGAATGCGTGTATCGTGTGCGTGACGTAGTGTGTAAGGGGCAGAAGAATAGGTTCCGTCCTTAGATTTAGTTTTTGGTTTAGCAGCCTTTAGAGAGAAGCGCTAACGATAAGGTCACGATTTTACAATTACGAAGTACGGTGCGCGAGCACGGTCATGCTTATTAATCTTACGCATACGATTGCGGTAATTAAGTTACGTTAAATTTTTATCACCTGTATCATTATTATTACTATTAGTGTAAGGGTTTAAAAAGGATGGTCATAAGGTTTTAATAAGATCTATTAATTCGGTAAAATATTATATTTTAGAGACTGCGCTTCTTCACACAACACTTCGTCTGCGTCGCACTTCGTTTCCGCGCGAAGCACATACACACATTAACTACATTAGTGCTAAATAAATCTAAAACTTAAATAGAGTAAAATACACTCATTGTCATTTGTCCTTAATTCCACGAATAAAGAACTGAAACTCTATCGAAATTTCATGTGATACATCACGAGTACCATCTTTGAGGAAGCCAACAGTGATATAAGTATACGGTACAGCTCCGAGTTGACAGGCGCTCTTTCTTGGCAGCTGTACCGCTCGTTTCCGAGGCAAGATCGGCTAAAAACACTTTTAATTAACAAGTCTCTTCAATGCGAAACAAGAGGATCCCCCTCGGTCAGAGAACGAGACTTTCATTTATTTCTCAGATATTTATCGTTCAAATGCAGCTGGCAATGGACATACTTGAAAAACAACGCTTTAAACGACTTTAAATTTAGACTTTTCGTCTTTCCAGTAGTATTATACAATAATCTACTTATATTTAAAGCTACATAAACAGGGCCTTGTTAAATTAAGTTGATATCAACGGACACTAATTGCAAGGGTTTCATCTGACTTATACAATAATATAATATATTTTGAACTTACTGTTCAGATAATTATTAGCTTAAACAATTTACATATAGCACTACAGTTTTTATTACTTTCCATCGTTCCGGGCGGTCGCTCTGCCCTTGGGACTGTCGCTCCTAATCCTCGGCACTGGTGAGTGGACCCATTGTCCTTTTTATCCACAGAAGTTTAGCGACTCATGGGTTCTTTCGCCCTACAATTAACCCTCCCAGGCTGTTTTATAACTTAGACATGGCAATCGGCTAGTTCTTGGAATTTGCCGAAAACAATCACAATCAATAGAATGGTCCCGACATGGCTTGACCAACCATGTAGAAGGCAAATTCTAAGAGTCCCACTGCACCTAAGTAAGGGGGGACCTCTTTTGCCCTTAGATCGATCACGGGAGAACAACCAAAAAGTTGGTTCAAAACTGAAACCCAAGAAAACAAGTTCAAGTTTAATATCCAAAAAAGATAGTTAAAAATCAGCAAGCGAGAAAGTCTCGCGATTAGAGTACATTTGTATGGTTACATCCGCTACTGTAGTTTTCGAACTTTCAACACGCATAGTAGTTGGACTCCAAGAAGCAACGCGATTCTTCTCCTACAAATTAAACTCTCTCACACACACATAATATATGTCTTCTGCAAGTGCATAGTGTATCAGTGATTATAAATATATTATACCTAGTTCTAAAGAGGAGGAAGCGGAGCAGTCTTGTTTTACACGCCTCTTTACACTCCACCACAACCGATCGACACTCGAAGCTTTGCCAAGGCAGGTCAGGTCGGAATTATACGTTTACTATTCAGTAGTTCAGAATTATTAGTTCAAGCTCAAAATTAAAAGAGATTCGAAAGTTAGCAAAATTTTTCTCTAATAATGATTGATGGTGAATGTATTATCATCATCAATAAATACAATTCTACTAATGATAATACAAATATCATTATCAATTAAATAAATAAACGTAGTTTAATTGTAATAAGAAATTTATAAAATAATGATACTAACGATGAACTTAAGCTTTGGCAATATTCTTTTATTGTATGGACTATATTTTTACAATATTTTACCACAACAGTGCTGATAAAAATTTGATATAATCACGATTTAATATTAAAATCTAACAAATGAGGAAATTATGCAATTTCGAAAAGGGAAGAAGTAAATAGAGAAAGAATAAGGCTGATTTAGCTCAGAATACCAAAAGTGTGGACTCAAGCGTGAAAAAATATGCCGAAGGGCATAAAAAGCGCTGGTGGACGTAAAAGGCATTCTATAAATTGAGAGAATCGTGCCTCCGGGACAGGGTGCATCCCATTCCTAATGGGTCGACCCATTATGACAATTGCATTCCCGGGAACGTAAAAATAAGCAAAGACCGAAGGAACGGCGGTAAACAACGAGATATAGCAATGATATTTGCATGCTCCTTTTATTAAAACGACCGGGCCTTCCGGATTAATCTTTACTTTCGAGAAATTATACCGCTTTTAAACAGGATTAAAAACCATGGAAATTTTTATAACGGCGTAACTTTCTTAATATTTGATAGCCTAAAAATTATGAAAATAATGCGGCCGAATGCCAACGTTTAAAGTGAGAAAACACAGTACAACTAATAAACTCAAGATTAATGTTTATTATTAGCTAATAATAATACAAATAGATTTTTGGATCCTGCTCAATAAAGAGTAAATTATTGCTAAATTAATTATTGCACATTTTAAATTCATTTTTAAGTGGTATCTTGGACGCTTAGAATATACCGACACAATAATGGACTCCAATTGTAATTTAATTAATTCCAGAAAGTGAACATTCTTTCATTGGGATAATTGTGTGTTTCAGAATGTGACTGGGTTTACGAGGACACGAATTGCCAGAATGGATGTGTCTTAGCGAGTCCTGGATATCCTGGGCTCTATCCTCCAAATATTCGTTGCCGGTACTTAATCACCTCGAGTCCACGTGTGTCTATTGGGATTAACTTTACTGCTGTGCTTCTTCCTCACAAGTAAGTAATCCTTACTTACTAGAACATTTTCTATCCGCACTTCTTTATATATGGATTTTGCAGGCTTTATTAAGTGCTATTGAGAACTGCCTTGCACATCAACTGATATCGCTAATATTCTCTTTATCATAGAGTTCTATTTACAATGTATTTCATAACATATTTTCATTTAATCATACTGAAGGTAAGACGGATTTCATAACCCGGAATCAAAGTCAGAGAAATATGTTTACGAAGGCGAACAAGATTTGCATAAAAATTCGAAGCAGTCGACAATCTACTATTGGGTCTTAAAATGGTGTTCTTATGTGAGAAACACATGGTACTCCTTGACCACATTTCTCCTTTTATTCGCGTCTGTATAGTCCCCACGTGGCTTTAAAAGCGGCTGCAGACTGTTATACAACAAATTAAAACTCCCATGGAGGTAAAGTCATTTTAACAGATCTTTTCGCATCGATAACAAGAAAACTATGAAGGTGACGAAAATATAGAAAACATTGTTTGTATGAATCCAGTCTAGTAAGGTTCAGATTCCTTTTAATAATTAACGCGTTTCGTACTAATGTAATTTATGATTTAAATGTAGTTTTACCAATGCCATGAATGGCTCAATAATTTTGAAAAACGATTAACTTAATTTTGAAGAATGAAACCACTCATTAAAGACATGAATGGCTAAAGTATTCTCTATTCTAAATAGTTCTGTGTTTCTGTTCTATAAATTAAGAATACTTTCAGTATGGGGAATTACAAATTTGATAATTATTTGAATATTTAGAATGGATTTGTAATTATAATAAGAATACATTTTTCCATATGAACGCTACGTACGTTGCTGCTAGTAATTATCTACTCTAGTATTGTTAACTCCGTTGAAAATGTCAATACCCGGAAATCTTATAATTGTTTATGAATAACATTTAACTTTTGCATATTTAAAAATCGGTTCGTCGTATACTCGACACATTGGCAGATATCGAAATATGTCAACCTAAGGATATGCCGCGGAAAATAGCAATAAGTTTCAATTTTGTAGTCAGTTCAGTTATTTCGAACTGTCCTTGTCGTCGCACGACTGCCGAGATTCTTCGCTAAGAGTAAACTGTACATTTTAATGTCACGAAGACGAATAGCAAAACCAATTTCGTCGGAGGTTTCTAATATTCGGTAGATGCATGGAAAGGAAAGTGCTCCATGAAATCCAGAAATGTCGCGAGTCAATAGGCATTCACTTTGCACTCTGCCCAGGGTAAGAGCCCTTTATGCGTGTTAGAAACGAGGCACGTAGGGATGGTGTATACTACGAAGCTTGATAATGGATCCCGCGTCTCGTTTCACCAGTATGTCAACAACTCCGTGTATTTCTACCATTTCTGCACCATTGCGCAAATCATCCTCCGCATTACTAAGAAATACTTAGATACAACCTCGCGTTATTTGCCATCCCAAATTACTTATCGCGTTTCACCGTGTATTCTTCGTTTACGCGAACTTTAACTCGATATACTACGCGCCGTCTTCAAAATGCGAAAGTCAAGAGAATTATTCGGCTCATTATATGTCTTGAGATATAGACTCGAAATATAAAAGGTTTCTTTCGTAGGTGTTCCAATGTAGTTACATGTATTTACATAACCCTATGCTCGTATTTTGACAGTCGTCATTAATTTCGGGTCTTTGAATCGGCACTCACACAGCAACTATAATCTGGTATGGCCGATCTGGGTTAAGATGGTGTGCTTATAGCACTAACGAGCGCAAGCATGGTACTCACACGTGGGGTAACTAGGTCGTACTCTGATAGGTCGCCAGTGGCTTTCGGTACTCTAAATGAAGATTTCGTAGCTGTATCGCGATTACCATATGGTATTCCCTTCCAGTAGAGCGGGTCAAAGTTTCTTATTCACCGTAAGCCGTGGAACTTCGAGAACAAGAGAGTAACGAGGTGCATGCCAGAAACGATGCATTATACATACCTTCGGTTTGTAATGAACTACGAAACTAATTAGAAGGCTGTATGCAAAGTGGTTCAGAGTCAGAGTACGATATAACTACGCACGAAATCGATAGAATCTGCGCATATTATTCACTGAACATATTAACTCGTTGCGTCTTTTTTAGTACTTATATATGCACAGTGGAATGTTTTCCATACCGCCTTGTTGTTTCATGTCACGATCCGCCGTTTATAAATAAAACAAATCTGCTTTGTTACATTTAAGAAAAAACAATTTATGTTCAGTTAGATTGTTTGTTAACTTAAAATTCTATGCCCCAAAACGATACCCTATAATGTTTGATGTACAATATAATACCATGAGATATTAGAAGGTTAACAGGATATTGAGTATATACAATAAATGAAGAAATTACTTGTTCTAATCTCTATGTAGTTAATATTCAGATATGGACAGTTATTTATGGGTACTAATGAAAAAGCATAAAGAACAAGGGAATGGTATCTTGACAAACATCGTAATTTCTGTATGGAAGGCATAAAAGCGACGAAAAGGAAGACGGAAAGGAAATAATCACGGTAGAGAGAGTGCTGGCACTACCTACTGTTGGTACCACTGCAATTGCTTTTCACGACCTTCATTGCTAGGGCAGTGCCTGTTTTTTACGACACCAGCTGCTCGAAAGCACTTTCAAATGAGAAGCTAGCGTCAAGAGTACACTGGGCACTTCTCTCCTTTGAGATAGGAGCCTATGTCCCTACTTTCCATTCTACCCTTTCGCTTTCTTTTCTAAACGAGCCTCTATTTACACTCCGTCCTTCTCCTTAACAAATGGAAATGTTTAAATGGCTGCCTAATCTATTCACTTTTCATTGAAGAACTATCTCACCTTTAAGTCTGATACGTTTGGCATCATGTATTAAAACAAGTCATTGTGAGATTATTCCCCTTCAGTGATATAGGATCAGTTTCCTTAGAAAATGTTCCGAAATTTTGTATTTTATATCAAATAAAATCTTAACGCAGATCAACGAAGTGCATTAAGTAGCTTCATTTCAGAGCCCATCACGAGTAAGTAGAAGATTTAACATATTCAAATATTTACTTTACACTTTCATTTCATACTAGTGATCAAATTATAAGTTCAACTTACAAAGGGAAGATCGCAGTTTGCATTCAGCTTTTTGGACGAATCATAGCTCAAATTGTAGGTCTCGACGAGGGTTTTACAACGCAATCAAATTTGGCTGTAGATGGGTGACCTTGCTCCCAAAAAACGGGTTCAAAGGTCAAAATTTCGACCTCAGCTAAAGTGAAAAAAATGTACAAATCCTTGTAGTGCTCATTAAGTCGAATAAAAATGCCTAATATATTGTCTTTCTTTGACTTACTGTTTTTGAAAAAATACGTCTTTCTTCTTACGTGTAGGGGTAGTCAAGACGTAAGAAAAATATCTCTTTCAAGGGCAGCGGTGGCTCTGCGGTTAAGGCGTTGGTCTCCTACAGAAAGTATCGGGAGTTCGACTCTTGACGGGGAAATTTTTTAAATTATTATTTCATGTTTTTTGAAGTATTATTTTTAGTCAACAAATGAATCTTCTTTTTTATTTTTATTTTAAAGTTGATTTTCGGTTGGGCAATGACATAGTTGCAATGAACTCTGGTTTTTCTCGACAATGTAATTTCGTTTTTCGAGCGGATGCTTGGATATTGCCAACAAGAATGCGAAAGTAGCCTTACAATAGCTTGACGAAGGTTTCCGGTAATTTTGGTCACTGCACTGAGGCCTTCAGGAACTCTGGTTCTGGTCAACGCAAGGGTTTATTGGGGGTAGTTAACATATGTCGCACAGTGCAAACCATCTTTATAACTCTACGAAAAGGATAAAAATGGTCAAACTAACCATGCAAATGCGGATGAAGAGGATTTAAAATATACAATGTAAAAATAAAAAATAAAATTCATTTGTTGAGTAAAAATAATACTTCAAAACACATGAAATAATAATTAAAACAAAATTCCCCCGTCCAGAGTCGAACTCTCGATACTTTCTGCAGGAGACCAACGCCTTAACCGCAGAGTCACCGCTGCACTTGAAAGAGACGTTTTTCTTATGCCTTGACTACCCCTACACGTAAGAAGAAAAACGTATTTTTCTTCAAAAACGGTAAGTCCTAGAAAGACAATATATTAGACATTTTTATTCGACTTAATGAGCACTACAAGGATCTGTAAATTTTTTTCACTTTAGAAGAGGTCGAAATTATGACCTTTGAACCCGTTTTTTGAAAGCAAGGTCACTCATCTACCGCCAAATTTGATTGCGTTGTAAAACACTCGTCGAGACCTACAATTTGAGCTATGACTCATTGAGTTTGGTTCCTGCTGTACACGATTTTCAATTAAATAACATATTAAATTATTGTAATATTGAAGAAAGCATTTTACTTTTCGGTTCATAATGTTGATATGAGTTCTAGAAACATTCGATATTTCAAATTCCCGCCCATGAAATTCTATGAAAATATTTGATCTTAAGCTCAACCTAATTTACAAGGAAGACAAATAACGACGCGTGACGAGTCAGAAAAATCCGCGAGGATAAACCTTATTTTCCTGTCTCTGACGTGTTCGAAATTCTAAATAGCCCCATGCAGGGCTGCGTGCTACCATCAGCCGACTGACTTCCGACATCAGGAAATGTTTCGTAACACAAAACCCCCTTAGGAAATAATAATAATTATTCATCTCCGAAAGAAACGCATTTGGTTCGCAGATGCCAGACGCGTGATTTTAATAGCAAATTACTTAGCAGAAGGAACAGTGGAAATATGCAAATAGTAATTGTTCCGTCTCAACACCGACTCCTTTTGGTTAAAAACATAGCACTTCGTTCACGATCAGGCAAGCGCATCGTTCGGTGTATTGTCTCGGGAACAGTGTCCTTAATCTTTAGTTATTATCAATAGAAATAACCAAACGGTCGTTTGCTCTTGGGACTGGCCGCTATTACAGCGGCGTAAGGATCTTTTGTAGTTTTTTCCATTGTACGTAGTCACGTACGAATCCTTACGCCCTGTAATTAACTTTACATAGTTTCGAGCGCGCGGCCCAGTCCCACATCTGGCAGTCAAATGTTCCGACCATCGCAGGCCATACCTGGACGCGACACGCCGGAGTTCGCGGATTCCTGGAAGTTGTCGTAAAACTATAGTCGGGTCCCAACCATGGTTTGACCAATCACAACAGCGACGTTTTCCAGGGTTTTCCGCGACTCCACGAAGGGTGGGAGTTTGGCCGTCACGAGATGGATCGTGAGCGAAGACACCGAAATTAGTCAGCAACGACATTCGCAAGAGACAAATAGCATTTTTATAGAACATAGTCCTTTCCGTTTACATCATACAAACCCGCCTACTTGTCGGCGATACAAAGTTCGACTCCGGAGATACCAAGTATTCTTCGTCACTGTTCATCACGAAGAAATCTATTGTAAATATCCAGCCTCACGGCCCTTGGTACGGTTATAATAAATAGTGCGTTGTACGGAAGAGTATTGGAGTCATTCAATATCCCAACCGATACAATTGGAATCAGTTCAAGCCGAAGTCAAAGAATCAACCACGACAGGCTTGACGAAACAGTAATTAATGCATATATGGAAGCTAAAATTTGTTGTAAAACACAAATTACTTACATTTCTCTGAATAAAGCATTGTAAATAAACAATTGAATTATATTAGTCGAAAAGGAGTTACGATTAGCGCTGCATCTTTTCCTATTCTACGATCTAGAACTGATTAATAAGTGTTATAAACATACATATGTGATGTTACGGAAATACCGTAGTAATTGTAATAAATATTACAGTAATTCCTAAGAATTGAAGAAGTATTAAACGTAATAATTAAAATTATTAAATAAAATGTGTAACGATCAATTTGTTTCTATTCGGTAATCAAGTGCGGATTAAATCTTGGGAATATAGAGCAAATTAAATATCACGGTAATTTCTACGGATAATTTCAGTTACTAAATAAAAAGAGTAACGTTTCACTAGTTTCTATTCCGCGATCGAATACTGATGAAATTCGGACCAAATGTTATATATATAAAGGGTGTCCCTCGCAACTGGAACAGGCTGTATCTCCTAAACGGTTGGGAATAGAGGAAAATGTTAGAAGAAAAAGTTGAATAGCATCAGACGGTGCATACTACGCAACTAAAGGGTCTAGCCGGTTAAGGGGGGCGAAAAGTGCCCCTAAACCAAATTGGACTTGCAATGGGTCATTCGATAGCTAATGAAAAAAAAACAATCTGTGCCAAGTTTCAACTTTGTATCTCGACTGGGGGGGTAGTAAAGGGCAAAAAACGAAAAATCACGTTTTTGTTCAATTTCTTCCAACTGAGTGCATGACAAATTTTGAAAAAAATTAGTGGCACGTCAGTTAGCGATATACATATTATAGAATTTTTTACGATTTTTATGTTGCAGATCCAAGCTGTGAAAAATAAAAACGCAAAAAAATGTCGAAAAATGCCGATTTTGTATTGAAGAAGTTGCAGAACTATAATTATATTATTTGAGTAAGTAGGTATTAGTGATAGTATTGTTCTCAAATTTTTTTAGATTTTTTAGTTAGGTGCGCCGTAGTTAAAAAAATTAAAAACCGGGTTTTTCGGCGTTTTTTGCGTGTCTAATTGACTTATAGGTCCAACTTTCGTATTATTCTCTATTAAATAAGTGTTTGTGCAGTAATCAATGTTTTTGCATCCAGCAAAGCAATATAGCAATTAAGGAAACTAAATAAATAGAGAAAATTGGAGTTACTGTACTATTAGAGCCTAGAGCGTAACGAATATTTTCAAGTGGTTCGGTGGTCCCGTGGCAAAGTGTCAGGCCCTTGAAACGCTGCGGACTTTTTTTGTAGGTTCGCATCCCACTTAGGTTAATTTTTTTTTGCATTACATTTTCTTAACTTCTAACTACATAACAACCAAACTTGTTTAAACATAGTTTAAGCATATTTTTTAAATATCTTATATCTAAAGATAAACATGCGTTCCAAAGTCATATTTACGTATAGTACAGATTAAAATATTTTAAAAATATGCTTAAACTACTTGTAAACAGATATTGATATATTTCGGTTGTTATGTAGTTAGAAGTTAAGAAAATGAAATGCTAAAAAAAATTAACCTAAGTGGGATGCGAACCTAAAAAAAAAGTCTGCAGCGTTTCAAGGGCCTGACACTTTGCCACGGGACCACCGAACCACTTGAAAATATTCTTTACGCTCTAGGCTCTAATACCACAGTAATTCCAATTTTCTCTATTTCTTTAGGTTCCTTAATTCCTATATTGCTTTGCCGGATGCAAGAACATTGATTACTGCACAAACATTTATTTAATAGAGAATAATACGAAAGGTCGCCCTATAAGTCAATCTAAAACGCAAAAACGCCGAAAAAACAGGTTTTTATTTTTTTTAACTACGGCGCACCTAATCAAAAAATCTAAAAAAATTGAGAGCAATACTATCACATATACCCACTTACCCAAATAATATAATTATAGTTCTGCAACTCCTTCAATACCAAATCGGCATTTTTCGGCATTTTTTTGCGATTTTTATTTTTCACAGCTTGGATTTGCAACATAAAAATCTGAAAAAATTCTATAATATGTGTATCATTAACTGACGTGCCAATAATTTTTTTCAAAATTTTGCATGCACTCAGTTGGAAGAAATTGAACAAAAACGTGATTTTTCGTTTTTTGCCCTTTACTACCCCCCCAGTCGAGATACAAAGTTGAAACTTGGCACAGATTGTTTTTTTTTCATTAGCTATCGAATGACCCATCGCAAGTCCAATTTGGTTTAGGGACACTTTTGACCACCCTTAACCGGCTAGACCCTTTATGCATTTTTGTGCATCGGTGCATCAGAAAAATGCAACTGCACTTTTTTTTAAATGGAAACATACATTTTTGACTGCACCAATCGATGCAGTTTGTTGTGCTCTACATAAAAGCACTAACATAATTATGCTCTAAACTTATTCGTTAAGAAGTTATCGAAGCTAAAGTTGTTACTTGTTATTGCGGTCGGTCGGCCAGCGTTCCGAGGTACTTACGTTAGAACAAGTAACAACTTTTAGCTTCGATAACTTCTTTACCTTGGAAAAAATTGCAGTTGCATTTTTCTGATGCACCGATGCACAAAAGTGCATAAAATTAGTTACGTAGTATGCACCGTCTGATGCCTTTCAACTTTTTCTTCTAACATTTTCCTATATTCCCAACCGTTTAGGAGGTACAGCCAGTTCCAGTTGCGTGGGACACCTTGTATATATATGCATTACATCTATAGCATTAGCCATTACAACCTTTTTTGAAGGGAAATTAATAGCATCCGACAACAAACTATTATTTGTTCAAAAGCTTTCTACAGGTATGCAAAAACTCACGTCACAAATAACTGCACACTGTTTGCCAGGCTCACGGGAATAACATACTGTTACGAAAATTGGAGGAGTGTACGAGTATCGTGTCGGTGTGTGTGTGTGTTTGCGCGCGCGCCCATATGTGTCTATTTTTTAACAACTTCATGGGTTTAGGAATTTTGAAAAACAAAACTATCGTCTTTATAAAACCGTGATAAATATTTTCCACAAATTTCTGGGTTGTTTTATCAAATACCTGCGTTAGTTTGCGATTAAACGTAGATCAAACAAGGTCATGTTGCAAATAGACAGGAAAGTGAAAGTCGCTTATTTAACTTCTAATTTTCCACAAAATGTTTATAAACGTCTAAATTCGGGTAAGATTCATCAAGAGATGAAATTATTCCGACAGCCAAGTGTTGGATCCGTGGCACATTTCTTTGGAGATTTTTCGAAAAGTTGGTTTGTGATAGCTTAAACATTATTTGATACGTCGTGATATGTTTGTTCATTTCGACTTCCCTTTTTGAATAACGACCCGTGTGCGGAGGACATTTATTTCTCTTTTTGCTAATGTTGCGCGTATATTAGTGTAATACCAGTGAAATTAATGTTCTTGATAAAACCTCTCCTCTCATAAGTTGGCATTAATGAAAGTCCACTAAATTCTTTGTGGTACTATCATGGAAATATACTCACATATATCTTCTTATCATTACATGCATTCATAAACGATTCATATAATTACATTCATATTTATATTTCGTTTAGATTATTCAACAAATTGAGGATGCAGTAAAATTTTTAGTGAAAATTAAATTTTTCTAAGCATATTTGTAAGCAAGTTAACTCTGCAGAAAGATCCTTGGGACTAATTAAACGCTTTTCGAGAGATTTCAATAACCCTAATACTCTTAAAACCCTGTAAAGTTTACAGTGTAAACTATACAAGGTGAGTCACCTAAAACAGCCACCTGAATATCTCAGCTACTATTGGTGATAGGAGATAAATGCATCACACGGAACGTGCTTGTGTTCGAGGCGGCCATAATCTGACGTTAGTAGTTTTTTTATAAGTGGACACGTAAGGGACATACGAAGGTCAACTTAATTTTCTTAAATAAAATGGTATGTTATTTTATATACTATCTAGTAAAGCATTTTAATACGCGTAGAATGACCTGTAGATCAAGGTCAATCGCGATCGTTAAAGGTTACTGCTTCTGCATTCTTCAAATTGAAACTGTTTTTTTCGAATTCAAGGTCACTTCAAGGTCATGGTGTGTAGGTCGTTGAACTCATCTTGATGCCGACTATCACATTGCGTTATAAAAAATACATGTTAATATGCAAAAAAAATAGGATGACCTTGAAAAAACCGTTAAAATGACCTTCACAGGATTTTTTTATCACCATCAGATGCACGCCTTAAAACCATGTACATCCTGTTTAGTCATTTTTTCGTAATTTTAATAGTAGCGGAAATAATTAAGGCGCTCGATTTAAAATTAACACCCTGTATATGTATGTCTAGTTAGGCCACACCTTGAATATGCGTCTGTAATTTAGTCCCATTTTCATTCCACGCATATAATTCTAATTCAGAGACTACAACATAAATTTCTCTGTTTTCTGGCCTACTAGTTTAGATCCCATTTCTACCAATTTTATACTGAAGTATCATGCCATAATTATGGTACATTTATAACTTTTCTCGGTTTAAACACCCTTATGTATCGGCGACTGTTTGTGGATCTACTGTAATGGTCACTGCTTTATTCTTCCCAACGTTACACTCTCGATATCGGATACCGATTTGGTAAAAGTGATACTGTCACTGACTTAGTACAACAATGTGTTTTCGATTTAGTAACTGAATATCTAATATACTAATGTCCGGTTATGCAGTGGGTTATATAGATTTTAGGAAGGGTGGGAGAGTTGAATGAAAGAGTGAGATAGAAAGTGAGGGGAGGGAAGGGGTCTAAGGGTCTAAGGTTGAGAATATGACCTGTGGACTATGACTTGGGATGACTAAGGGATGAGACTTTTAGAGTTTGGAGAAAGTGGCCGACTAACTCTAACGCTTACAAATATTTATTTATGACTACGCCTTAGGATTAGTGAGGGGGCGGGTACGTTACACTACTTTTCCTCTTCAAGTTACTCAACGGGTTAATTTATGACCTCACCTTTTAGACTGAATTAACGTCAATGTCCCTCTTAGATCACTACGTAGACTCGAACCATTTACCGTTAATTTTTCCTCTACATCTCGGTATTCAAATAGCGATTCGTTTAACCGAATATGTACATTTGCTAATCGTCATTATGATCGTTTAGATTTCTTTGGTTGTTCTGTATAGGATTTTAGACCATCTATTCACCATGCTATTTGTGTCCGTTCATTTCTATGATTGTTGTTTTGTTGTGGGCTTTGTGTTAAGTGTTATTATGGTTATATGTTATCCCTCTTGAGCTTTGTATTCCAGTGTGTATTTTACTAAAGCGTTTTTCCAGCGTAATAAAATAATAATAATAACAATAATCTAATTTCATAGAATACTTTCATACGGCCAATGTTTAACAGTACAGTTATTATTTAAATACTGTCTTTCTTACATGTTACATCCACTGTTTTAACATTGGAACTACCAAAGCAGTCAAAATTGCGGGTCTGCAATATTTAATAAAACTGTGCAGATTTATAACATTCCATTTTTTGAGATTTTTGCGGCTCATGTCACATAATGACTATTATTACATCGATTAATCTATTTCTTGGCATCCGCTCTTATTTTTAAGGACATATACGTGACTCTACATCATGTACAAGTGTACAGTGTACATCCTTCTCCAACAGACACGATGGAAGGAAGAAGGTGACTATTTAACCCATTGATGGCCGGACCGAAAGACCGTGTTGTACGACACCTCGCGATACACACTTGTAACATGTATATAACATCCAAAAACAAACCTGTTTTAGTGCTCTACGATACGTTAGTTACTTTACACCGTTGCCGTAAGTTTAAAAACATTAAAAATTTTACAACTGTTCGCGATATATTTGATTTGATTTTTAATAATGTTCACATCGTCGGTCCTCACCGCAGTCCACTTGTTAGATATTAAATTTACATATCCAAATTGAACATGAACATGTATTAACTTATAGCGTCCAATTTATTCTATTGGAATAATATCATATGCAGAAGGAAATATTCCTTTTCCATCCTCTTAGTTTATCTAGGCTTGTTTTTTAAAAATGTATGGGTTCACTGTATATAGAGTCCATTAGGACACTGAGGTCTCGTAAGCTTCCTGAAAGGTGCATATCCACGGATACAACACAGTACGTATTCCTTCGGTGAAGGAAGGACAATATGTTTCACGTATCGTAGCCATTTAGATTCCCTTTCTCGCGTTGAACGTAAACTGGCAACCAGGTAACGATCCAGCAACTTGCAGGAACATCTCATAGAGATCAGTCTTAAAGGATTCAAGGTGGCCAAATCTACGAGATATGTCGCCCTCGTCCCTCGTTCGGATTCATTATTCAGACCTTACTTTGGTCCTAGAGCTGAATTCACCCCGGAATTCACCCCGTAGAGGGGATTCGACGAGGGTTCACTTGAAAGGATGGGGTTGGCGGGGTAAAAAAGGTACCACCTTCATCCATGCAAACGTCGAAATTATTCCAACTACATTGCGGGAATTCTGAGGCAGCGATTTTTTCTTCTCTCACTCGTTCTTCCCTATTCTTCGTTTCCTTCTCACTTGATCTTATCTCGGCAGCCCTTCTTTTCCTTCCATTTCACCGTACTCTTTTTTAGTCAACCGTTCGTAAATGGGTGGCTTTCCATACCACGGAAGCAGTTTCGCCTCTACCTCTGTGAGGCTGATGTAGATTTTCGAGTTTTTTGCTCGACGCCTATCAAAGACATTCTGTAACGCGGCAGAGGACTGCTGTGATTTCATTGTCACTGCTCGAAAGTATTCGTATAACTTTTAGATTTAATTGCAATCTGACGCACCTTGTTTTGATCGCTGAAAAGAAATCAAAATAATATAAATACGAGTTCATAAATATTCAAAAATAAAATTATCAGCAATCTTTGCTTTATATCCTGGAATCTAGAGAATGCTACTTACAAGGAAAGTAAGAGAAACCGAAAATTCAAAAAATTCCGAAACTTCGTACAAACATAGAGTAACTCATCCTGATTACGAAGCTATTTTTCGCTGGTGTCCAAAAACGGTTTAAAGGGGTAAAATCATCCCTCAAAGAAAAAGTAATTTTTTCGTTTTCGGCTATTCGGCTAAAATTGTCAAAAAATAATCTTTTCTGAAAATCTTTGAAAATAATACCTTTTTGGAAAATTTTGTAACGTATTTTTGTAGCACCCAAAGTACCATTAAAGTTGTGAATGACATTTTTTCGATATCTCTTATCGCTTTGGAGATATTAGTCGGAAATAAAGAAATTACTTTTTTGAGGAACGATTTCACCCGTTTAAACCGTTTTTGAGCACCAACGAGAAATAGCTTCGTAATCAGGATGGATTACTCTATGTTTGTGCCAAGTTTCAAAATGTTCGGAATGTTCGGTTTCGCTTACTTTCCATGTTAATCGTCCACTTAAAGAATCTCCCTGTAATGATTGATTTTAAGTGCACCATAATATCATATTAATCACAGCCTTGGTTACTCGGTAAGAGAATTAATGGGATATCGAAGAATCATCGGCTTAATGAGGAACGAAATCCAAATTAACGTCGTCGTAAGCCTGTAGTAGCCAGGTACGGCTCGTCAAATCGAATCTTTCCCATGAAGGATGGTTCAGGCGCAAAATAATAGTGCGCCTCGTGTCGTCCTTAGCGATTCTTGTCGGCTGGAATTTAATAAGAGCCGCATAAAGTTAGGGCGGATTCCCGTTTATTCGAGACGGCTTCCCTTCCACCCGAGCATAGAATGTGGATTATATACGTGTGTGTACGTGGACGCGAATATATGCACGTAAATCTATGTACGTGTGTATGTAAAGTGGCGAGAAGAGAGAGAACGAGAGGGCTGAAAGCTTTTGTACTCCTACCCGGAATTATCTATCCTTACAGCTAGCCAGCCTGGCACCGGCACTCTTCACATCCTATTGGCGGTTATTATATCCCACAGTCTCGGAGCATTTCCTACGAGCAAAACTATGCTGTTGGCACATCTTTGCGGCATTAGATTTCAACCTAATAGAATGCACCGAGCCACTCCGTGTTTAACAGTAAACATCCGTTCTTTTGACTAAAATCCTTCTACGAAATTAGAGATTCTGGAACAGCGAGTTGATCGAGGCTTGAAGCATTCCAAGATGGAGGAAACCTTTTGGTTAGACATTAAGATTCTCTAGAAGTATACGTGAATATTACATGGTTTTAAAAGGTGTTGGAAATTATATAGTCTCTGTTGCTGAGGATAGAAACGTTCTGTTCTTTATCAGTGGAAATACACTACTTCCATGTTATTATGGTGTACGATTTTAAAGCCTTCCATAAAATGCATTGAAAATGTTTGAGAAAGATGCCATTTCAAAAGAAATGGAGATATTTTACTGCATTTTGTAAGGGAGATTGGAAGGATAGAATTTGAAAGGTGGAAACGAATTACTGGACAAAATTATAATTGTGTAGGGATTGTGGCATATATTGATTGTTGAGTGAAACAACAACTCTAAAATGTTCAACACGGTTAATAAACAACACTTAACAACACAGTTATCAGCACTCTACCAAATCTACTCTGTTCGTCTCTCTCAAAATGTCAATTCCACAATTCCTTTTCGTCCTTCCGCTCTTCCTTATATTCTAAAACCTACCCCAAGTCTCTCACTCACTCACTCTCTTGCATACTTTCCGGGAATCCACGTATACCTTCTCGTCCTACCTGGGACGAGCACACTTTCTGCTTATACGTAAACTATGACTACGTTTAATGTTAAAAACGCCGATACCACAATTGAAGGAAGTAGATGATAAAATTATTATTTTTATATGTTTGTATATCCATCCTATTATAAAGAGAACAGAAAATATTCTACGATATTTATTTTGTTTAAGAAATCAAACGATATTATCTCTTTTTAAATGAAATTGAAATATAAAACTTATGAAATGTGTACGTCTTCAATTAATATTTATGTGCAACTACTTTCGCACTAGTTATATAACAGCATGTAATATTGTTGTAAAAATAGTTGATGCTTCACGTAACATATTTCTGACAAAGTTTAGTTTCTGTGCAGAACTATGTTTTCAAAAAATTCAATAAAAAGTCAGACTATTGCATCCTGTAACGAACAGTGGAAATTTCGGTGCATGTAACACAGTAGCTATAAAAGTAGTAAAGTAGAAAAATTGCATACTATTAATGATGCATCGGCGGACATTAATTAAATTACGTATTCGACGTGTTTCGGTAGTTAACCCTCGCACTACGGACTGTGCCGGAGTCAATTCTGACCCACACCGACATTTCAATACTATGCGGGGCCCTCACCGATATTGTACTAACATAGTGAAACTCGTGCGAGCCAAGTTTCTCATCCATGTTGTACTCACAGTGCCGGTCCCCCGAATTTTTTTCTTCTTTTTTATTTCTTATGCTGTTGTAATTGGGATTATGTTTAGTAAAAAACCGTAAATTATAAAAAATAAAATTTTTTTATTCATTCGCATCAGGATTACGAGCACAACGTAAGATTTTCGTTTGCGTCGAATGTCAGCAATAAAAATAACAAAAAATGAAATTTTTGGTCGAATAAACTTATGAATTTACACACGTCTTTCTCCTTAAAATCTCTATGATAGACTGACTGGAAACCTTCCGAGCCCAGAAGAAGCAGGCACACGTACATTGTATGTTTATTCGACACAACATGTAGTGGTAGATAAGACGATGACACACACAACTTTGACATTGGATTGAATCGCTCGTGTCATTTTTGACTCCGGCACAGTATTGGGAGGGTTAATGAAGTGTCACGAAAATCGAGCTGCGCGCGGATGCAGTGACGATTGCAACAAGCACAATTTTCAGAGTTCAACGAACATCAGATTAAACAGTAACTAAATAAAGTATTAAAATTTTGGAAAATGATTTTAACGACATAATTGCGTTTTTAAAGACTAACAGCCATAATTCCCATTAGGGAAATGATCATTAAAGCTTGTTAATTTTGTCCATTATGGAAAAACCGAAAAATGGACAATATAATAATATTTATTAATAATATCTAAAAGAACAATATACTACATGTTATAATAATTATTTTAATTATAATACTTTATAACACATTAATCATGTTATTTCTAGAGTATACATTACAATAAACTATTAATTTAGAGTTCATATCTTTTTCGTGTTAAGAATATAAAGACTCATAAACTGCATAAACTTTCAGCTGTGTAATTAAAAGAATGAAACATTGGTGTTACGACGCGAATATCTTCGTTCGTAATAAAATATAGGTTCCGTCCACAATTCGGTATCCTCATAAGGCCAGCAGATGTAGTTTACCATTTTTGTATCAATAGTTTTCTATGTCTTTTCTATTTGTAAGTCGCTGACTTCTTGGAAGTCTATTAGTCCCTTTAGGCACACAAAATCTATAGGCTTTATGAGTTTATTACATGCACTAGGCTTGTACGGAAAATTAGTAACCGTTAGTCGATGAAGAACTATCAGAGGTCAGCAGCTACCTGAGGTACCTGCAGTTGGTGACGTCACGACGGGGACCGCGGCAAAGACACGGCGTCCATGGAAGTGACGTCTGCCTTCAACTTCTTCTTTTTTTGCGCCTTTTTTCCTAACCAATGAGAAAATTACGTACAGGTTTGGCTAATAAGGATTCTGGACGCGAATGCAACGCCACAACCGGCTTTTTACTCTTCTTCAGAAATTGTTCCTGAGGAAGAGTCAGATTCCAAATAATCACCTTAGAACAACCATCGACTATATTACGAACCAATAGCAAACTTATAAGTATAAGTCAAAAAACCTCCAAGTTTCGTGT
This sequence comes from Nysson spinosus, assembly GCA_910591585.2. Lineage (NCBI taxonomy): Eukaryota > Metazoa > Arthropoda > Insecta > Hymenoptera > Crabronidae > Nysson > Nysson spinosus. The sequence continues at coordinate 10,400,119 of OU342838.1, forward strand.
CCGAGAATAATTGATATTAATAATTCACCCGTCCTTACAACACGAGTGAAGTGATCAATCGAAAGACTTATCTGCGGCTGACCACACATTTAACAATTGGTCTGCTAAAAATATCGTTTTATCTGGAAGCTTCACATATTGAAATTATTTTGTGTCAACATTCTATCTTCTCTATTAAAATGTATTTTTGATAAAATCGATAATATCGTAATCATTTTACTAATTTTACCAGGATTAAAGCTGCCATTCCTGGATATAAAATATCCATACTGTTTCGTGCGAAGTATGTGATCACGTTTTTGGTCACACTTGTACTTCTCCTCACACGCCAACTTAATATTGTGCGAGGTGTTTTTCGATTAATAACACGATTCGTTGTTGTTGTTAATATTGTTTATTAACAACCCAAATATACAGTTTCACTATACAATAATTGAGTTTTAGTATGTTGAATGTTGAGAGTTGCGACAGTGACTCTGCCTTGAATATTGGTACAACGTTTCGTTTCGGTAGTTACAAGAATAATGCTTGGTTGCTGAGTGGTAGTTCGTATTTAAAGAAAAAGTATAAGCTGCAGCCGGTAAAATGGTAAAAATGTACGGGTGGGTTATGAGCTAGGCATTGTACCTCCCCAATGGGGTGAATAGTGGTCCGCTGGCCGAACTTCGTTCTCTTCCTGGAATTGCCGCGGCCATTCCAGGTAGGAATTATAAGTGTCATCGGTCCGTTGACCGAAGTGTCTTACCATGTGCGGCCCAGATGTTGAGGTACAATGGCATTGTTCTAAACTGTTAGTATTCCTTGACGGATATTTTATGAGCGCCGGAACACATACTTTTGACCCTGGTACAGATAGTAGGTAGTATGTGGTAAGGTGCGATGAGTGGGGTGCTGTGTGTATCCAGAGGCAGTTGTTTTAAGAGAACTGGATGAATGCGAAGGGACACTTCTTGTGCGTGACTCGGCGAGTGCCAATGCGGACAGTGGCCTTCCCGTCATGTTTAACCCGGCATGAGTAAGGTGGGGTCTCACAGACCCCAGCGACTATTAATTTGACTATAACTTTTAAACAATTGATAGCAGTGAGTCGTGCCTTGGTATAGCTTCCTCTTTTTTAACCCGCTACTCCATATTATAAACGACGGTTTGTTATGTGCAATACATTTTAATGTGCATGTTCCGTCTCAACACCGTCTCCTTTTGGTTAAAACATAGCACTTCGTTCACGATCAGGCAAGCGCATCGTTCGGTGTATTGTCACCGGGACAATGTCCTTAATCTTTAGAGTAATTATCAATAAAAATAACCGAACGGTCGTTTGCTCTTGGGACTGGCCGCTGTTACAGCGGCGTAAGGATCTTTTGTAGTTTTTTCCATTGTACGTAGTCACGTACGAATCCTTACGCCCTGTAATTAACATTACCTAGTTTCGAGCGTGCGGCCCAGTCCCACATCTGGCAGCCAAATTTCCGACCGTCGCAGGCCATACCTGGACGCGACACGCCGGAGTTCGCGGATTCCTGAAAGTTGTCGTAAAACTATAGTCGGGTCCCAACCATGGTTTGACCAATCACAACAGCGACGATTTCCAGGGTTTTCCGCGACTCCACGAAGGGTGGGAGTTTGGCCGCCACGAGATGGATCGTGAGCGAAGACACCCAAATCAGTCAGCAACGACATTCGCAAGAGACAAGTAGCATTTTTATAGAACATAGTCCTTTCCGTTTACATCAAACAAACCCGCCTACTTGTCGACGATACTAAGTTCGACTCCGGAGATACCAAGTATTCTTCGTCACTGTTCATCACGAACAAATCTATTGTATATATCCAGCCTCACGGCCCTTGGTACAGTTATAATAAATAGTGCGTTGTACGGAAGAGTATTGGAGTCATTCGATATCCCAACCGATACAATTGGAAGCAGTTCAAGCCAAAGTCAAAGAATTAACCGCGACAGGCTTGACGAAACAGTGCAGACGTTTAAATTGTGCTGGGTCCACGTAATCCCATTGTGCCCCGACTGTGCAGCTGGTAAAGATTACAGTTTTTAGTTCCTAATGTCATTACAGATTGTGGGCGAAACATTCATTATTGTATTAGTTATTATAATGTATCCTTTGTACATCAATCAAAAATTGTATGAAAATATTTATTTAGTTTGGCTAGAAAGGGTATATTTCAGCTGAAAAATGGAGGTGTCTGATTTGTTAAGTACTTTTGGGTAATAAAAATATAATTTTGTGAATCTGCGGATTTATTCTGTAAGATTATAGAGCACTTTAACTAGAAGTATCCCAATATTGTTTAAAAAGTTTAGGAATTCTGAAATATATTACATTATTTATAGGGCCCCACAGACGCCACCTTACCAACCGTGTTAAATATTTCCACCTTACTCATGCAGGGTCAATAAATATATATCCATATCTGACAATTAGTCTGAGTGATCACAGATTATTCTGACCCCGTCCATCCTACAGATACATTCGATCATTAGTGATTTTCAACAGCTATCTCATTTTTTAAATGCTCCGCGGTTAACATATTAAATCTGCTTCAACGTATTACAGAAAATATATTATTTTACCATAGTTTATTAATAAGGAAATATACCATACTGAAATCCTGTAAATACAGAAGCATGATTTTCATCACCTTCCACATTAAATGGAGCAACATTAAATATCAAACCATATAATACTAAACATACCATCAACCATTTTGAATATTGTAATTCTCTGTTTAAAGAGTACTAAATAAAACATAGTATAAATCAAGAATAATAAAAATTTCGTATTGACAGATACACCACGTCCAACTAAACCGCCATTTCTGAAAGCGGTATACGAAAATGAGAGAAACATGTTAAATGAAAGTCGGTCAGTAAGGCTTTATTACAAAGTTATAACATATATTGAAAAACCGCCTAATTTTTTTGTTCAAAGTGCCATATACCTACCTTACGTTCGCCTGCGTGTAGTGTTTGCTATCTTGGAGTGATCCAACGATAACGAATTAAAGATGCAGCTTCAGAGATTAACAGAAAGCGTCAAGAAATTCGAAAATGTATCGCAAACAACGTGCAACAGCGGTGTCGGACTTGCAGCCGCGTAGGCGGCCGTTTTTCAATTTATGTTATAATTTTGTAATAAAGCCTTATTAGCCGACTTTCATATAACATGTTTTTCTCATTTTCGCGCATAGAATACACTGACGACGTTTGCCCGGAAAACCCTCAGACACTCTGCACAGTATTTAAAAATCGAAATCGAGTACACAATTTTATTAATTATGTGCATTATCTAATACAAGATGCAGACAATTTCAAATATGTGTCGGTGTAGACCCGCCATTATGTCTGGTTCGGTAGTACTTTCGTTAAGAAAACTGAACGAAACATGAATAATTTTCCGCTGCACATTGATATCTCTTTTTATTAGTTACAATATTAAAGTCAAAAGGAAAAAGGGGCTTACACCACTTTCAAATTAAGGAGCCGTAATTGCAAGACGGTATTACAAGACGGTAGATTTATTCCTCGTAAACCGAGTTCACTTTTCACTTAATATATTATGGTACCTGTAACTCGGCTTCTTATTCGAGCGTGGTAATGTCGTAATGAAATGTTATGTCGTAAGGCGGCAGACGGGATTATTACCGGGATGCCATATTTCGCTTGAACGCTTTAACGCCATGGATCGTCGAACTCTTCCGTACCGCCGCTCTTTCCGTGACCATCCTTTCTGGTACTTTCGTCATGTATACCATATACACGCTTCGAATACGCTGCTACAGACCGCTTTTAAATGCCCGTGCGAAGATAAAGGTGCATTGGTGCTTCTAGAAACCATGCCCCATATAGCCTTTCTATCTCAGTAAGATTGTGAGGAAAGAAATACAGCCGAGTACCAAAAATAGTTTAATCTGTCTTGCTTTATTGCGCACATTTAGTCTGAAGCTGTGTAATCATCTTAAGCGTGAGTAGCAATTTTACTGCGGAGGACCTTTTGTCAAATAATTTGTATAAAACTAAACTTTATAATTTGCACAGGTCATATAATGTTTATTCATTCAGCGTGATCAGATTTAAATAAATATTTATTACACTATTAGATATTACCTATTACAAAATGTGTTCAATATGATGACCGTTGTCATCCAAATATATTTACAATCCAATCTTTATTGGATATTATACATGACTTAAGATCTCTGGAGTGATATTCGCCAAAATTATTTAGAAAAATGTTTGGATGCCAAGGATCAAGAAATGGTAAGCATAATCGTGCATGAAATGGCACAGATACATTCTAATCCGTACGGATACTACTCCGTAGTATCTTCATTAAAATAAAACAAATATTTCCGAAACTAAACATTTCTTGTTATAAATATAATAGTTTCAAATTGTTTTATACAGAATGACGAGTTGAATCGGCTGATGTATTAAAATATATATGATTCTATTTAAAAAAAGAGACTGGACTTTCAAATGTCCTCTACGCGTTCACGTACAAAAATGTTAATTGTATCAAATAATGTTCGCCTCGAAGCCATTCAACTTTTGTCTGAAACATTTTTCGATATAATTAACAGCTTTGAAAATATTTCAGCTTTCAGTCTTAGGTGACTCACACTGTGTACAGGAAAATATGCTTCTTTAGTTCCCTTTATGAAATTCAAAATTTATTTTAACATATCAATTCTCATTATATACATGGTAATTTTACTCTTGCTCGGTCGAAGATCATACATACATATACATAGATCTATATAACATTTTATATCTATAATATTCCCTCTGACAGTGCAAATAATTGATGGTTATAGAACCATCAGAATTATCAGGGCAAGAATAGGATTTCAAATATTAAGCGGTTTTACATATTCAGGATTGCCATTTCGAAGGTCGACATAATTCATACCTGCATCGCGGGGTTTATTCGCTGCTAGACCAATTTCGTCCTCCCAATTTCATTTTTTCGCCCGACCTCCATCAGCATCGGTATGTCCGATACCCATTCCTCTCTTCTCCACGTGTTTTCATCGCGGACCTGTTTTAATTTGCGCAATGAATTCTTGATGGTGCTGACTCGTAATATTTGACCCTCGTAAATCAGCCGTCATGGTATACCGCTCGTCAAAAGCACAAAATCATCCCCTTTTTTGTCCCACCATCTTCTGCTCCTTTCCGGGCTAATATTGCTTTCCGTTAAAACTACCCAGAGAACACTGCACGAAAATTACACTCTTCTTTGGCATCGTTTTTGAGTAGTACTTCATGCACACTGTAAGTTCTCCAAGATTCGTATAAATTGCAGTACACTGACTACTGCAATTTTAAGAAATCCATGTTAGCAGTTAGATAGAAATATTATTCATCCAATACGTTCCTGTGGGTGTAGTTTCAACTATCTCATTGATACGTCATCATTTTATTCCAATTTATTGAGCACGATTACCGATCTGCAGATCATTATTTGGTTACTTGTGCAATGCGTTTACCGTCATAAAACATGTCGCGACCGCTCGAAAATAAGCTTGTTCAGTATTTCAATAACTGGCGCTGACCTGTTTAGTAAATTCGGGGAAACTGTTTTCCCATGAGGATAAAAAACTTGACAATATCTGCCTTCCTCTCTCTCGAAATCTCCCCCTCAGCGCCTCTCACCATCTGGATACAGTTGGCGCACAAATTCATGAGACGGATATGCGCGTTTGAAGTGGTGACCAAATTTTTCCCGAAGGTTCGCCAAAATATATGCACTTATTTACCTCGATCGTCGGCTGGATGGTATAGTTATTATCACGTAGCCATGTAATAACAATTATTGACTGAATTTCCAAATTTCGAAGCCCATCCACAAGCTATACCCCTTTAGCAGTTATGGCCTATTTGTTGCAACTCATACTAAAACTAGTGTTGTGGCGCAACAATAGATATTTTGTGCACGGGACTACTAGGAAATAAGTTAGGAAAAGGACGAAATTACCATCTTCCTCTAAAGTGTTTCATAACCGGGGACTTCAATGGTCAACACTCCGGTCACCGGACTCCTGCGATCGCTCTTTCTGCAGCTGGAAATTCGTCCACAGATTCTCGGAATCCCATGGTCCACGACCACAGCGTGTCTACCCCACTGTTTTCAGAAAATACAAAATCCGACCAATGAAAGGCGTAAACACTCTTTTTGCAACTACAACCAACTGGTATATTTACCCAAGACCGCCAGCCGAAAAGTTAGTAATCACCGAGCTACTATCAAGTTAACAACAAGTTAATGACTTACATACATACTCTGAAGTTCATTAAGCATAACGATCACTAACGATAGACATCGCGAAATTTACAACTTCACGTTATGTTCCGTCTCAATACCGTCTCCTTTTATTATAATTATTTAGTATTCATTATTAATCATAGCTATAGAAATACCCGAACGGTCGTTTCGTTCGTGGGACTAATCATCACTAGAGCGGAGTACAGTAGTTTCTTTGGTTTTAGTTTTTTTATTATAGCTTTTTCCTATTGTATTATATTTAGTCGCGCACGTATCCTTACACCCTGTAAATAACTTCACCTACAGTCCGTTTCTTTCACAGAGCGTGGACGCGATATTTATGAAACTTTATACTTGATAGAAACATATGCACTCTCGTTCGATACGCGTTAGCTCAATATCTCTTAATATCGTTTCCGTCATTGAGAAATACCGACATTTTTGAGATGAGTGCCCGGTACGCCGAACGTTATGAAGCGGTCTTCTTGTGCCATGACCAAAAACGACCAAAAATGAGTGCTAATGATGCAGCAAAATATGTACATAAGACTTATGAATTCGTTAACAAGTAGGTAAAGCGATATAAAGAATCTAACTCTGTAGATGACCTCCCTCATCGAGGTTCAAATCGGGCTACGACAAAAAGGGCAGATAAAGTGATCTTCCGGGTTTTTTAAAAACATCCAATGCTTTCCTTCTATAAAGCGCAAGCTTTTCGGCAGAAACCGGCATAAACATTAGTACCGTGTCGTTGAAGTGACGTTTGGAAGAAAATAATTATGCGTTGCGTAGTACTATAACAAAACAGTGATAGTTTTTAAGAAAACATGTCGAAAATCAGCGGAAGCGGGCATTCGAAAATTTCGTTCGCGATTGGTGGTGATTGGTCTCTAGCGATGAATCAACTTTTTGCGCTTAGAGTCCTATCAGACGAGCTTGGTCTGCCTGTGGAAATCCAATCATTCAACGTAGCTTTAAACACCCAATAAAAGTTCATGTTGGCGCTATTTCAATGTCCGGAGTTTCGGGTACGTATGCGATCTTACAATCAATTTAGGTGTCCAAAAAATTATTCTATTATATGAGAGGGGTTTGTTGGAATCTATAAACCACTGGTTTAACGGAACTAGAGGCCAGTGGATGCGTCAAGGGGATAAGGATCCCAAACACCGAAGTCGCGTTTGCATCGAATGGTGAACAAGAAATGGTATCAACGTGTTGGACTGGCTATCCCAGTCCCCCGATGCCAATCCAATTGAAAATGTTCGGTCTCTCATGAAGAATAAGGTACGAGAAAGACGTATAGTAACTATAAAAGCCCTCGTTCGTCGAATTCGAAAAATATGGAGCTCTCTAACCGTATCATATGCCGAAAAGTTGGTGAAAAGTATGTTTAGACGTTGTTAGACAATACTCGATAACGGTAGGGAGTGGACGCATTATTAATAAAGTGCGTATTAGGTCTTTAAATGTACTTTCGATCTGTATACAATTTTTTACGGAAAAAGTTAATTTTCACAGAGATATCGCGTCAACAGTCTTGTGAAACAAATTGTACCTTCGAGCGCGCAACCCAGTCTCACATCTGGCAGCTATATATCCCAACCGTCGCAGGCTGTACATGGACGCGATCCACCGGGGTTTGCGGATCCCTGGAATTGGTCGCAAAACAATTACGACCTATAGTAGAGTCCCAATCATGGTTTGACCCATCAGAACAGCTTGGTCGTCATGAGATGGTTCGTGAGCGAAGGTGGGAAAATCAGTCAGCATCCCCAACTCTTAGACACCACTCAGTTCGACTCCAAACATTAAATAGATATCTTCGTACTAATTCATCGCGAACTAACCACATCTGTCACTATCCAGTCTCACGGCCCCTTAGTGCAGTTCTAATAAATTCATTGTACGAAACGACTATTGGAGTGATTCAATATCTCCCCCTCTACAAGAAACGTTCGAGCACGAGTAAAAGATTCGTGAGAACGAACTCAGGAACACATCCTGGTTCAAATGGTCCACGACACAACAACTACTAATTAAAGAAATGACTTTTATTCTATTTTGATAGAGCTTTAATATTAGAGTTTGGCGATTCAGTCGTTCATTATACTACAGGAAGCGCAACCATTAATAAACATGTCGAATATTGGTTTTATGTCCCAGACGAATTGATTCAAATTTCATAAGAGTCCGACAGGAATTATGCATCCTTTGATATCTCCATTGGTACCGACATTAATACAAGCTGTCCTAAAATATTTGTATCGGCATACGTTTGCTATCACCATAATAATACTGATCCATAACACATACAGTGGCGGCCAGGTACATACTTAAGACCGATTGATAGTTCAGTTTATAAACATTCACATATTTTATAATTTGTCGTGTGTATATCCGTGTATACCAAATACCTGCTAATTACTGATTCATCCGCATTTCTCTCTCTCACTCTCTTCTATCCTTACAGGATATACTTCCTTCCGGTGCGTGCTTTAAACCTGACCACCACCGTAACATGGTGTGTAGTCTTGTTAACGTTTATCGCGTTACGGTGCCGTAGAAACGTGCCGATTCTCCCATACGTCGTCATATTGCGCTGGTGCAACCCCGACGTTTATACGACGCCTACCACTCGCCTGCTGCGGTTGCACGGGCCACGCGGCTGTTCCACTGGAACCTAGTCCAGGAGGCCCGCATACTGTCCTGCTTTAACTCCACTTGCTTGCAATATTGTGGTTACAGTAATTTGTACCTATCTAGAGGATCGGCATAAATACATCCTACAGTCCACTGAGAAACTTTGGTTAGCGGGACCCATTTTCGAAAATTGGAAGTCTACGGGTATAGTTACCCAATAGTCTGGGGTTGCGCGAATGTCGCTGTGGTATCAGATTTTAATGCAATTTTGTGTGTGTATAAGTTTGGATGATTCTACTTTTGCTAACACAGTTTTGTACGTGGATATCGGGGTGCTGTGTCTTTGAGCATAAATCGGTATTATTTTATGAATTGTGTATGATGAATATACCAAGGCGTTATATCTTTAAAGTGGACTTTTGTTTATGTGAATAGTGTTAGCAAGAGAATATTCTTTGAGAATTGGAATGTTGCTTTTCGGGAAATTATTTAGAAAGTTAACCTATTCAAAGACCAATGACCTTAACACATGTTGTCGCTGTCGCTGATCTTGAAGCATGTTATAAATATCAATATGTTGACAAACTTTTTCCTATGCATATAACCGCCGCTCGGCTTTAGTTTCGGAGATACAGAGGAAAATATGTTTAGAAAAATATGTATTCTAACTGCCACTTGCTGACTTTACTGTATTGTTACCGACCACTTTACGGCGATCGAACATAAATTTAGCCCAAACTCAGGTGGTTCATTCATCTCCCTTTTTATTAATGTTAAAACTGATTATCAACAATGAGTTAAGTTGGTCTGGGCTATATATTATAAAAATGCAGTTGTCGTCTAGCAACCGCGTACGCCAGGATGAATGTACTTGTAACTAAAGTTTTAGCGAATAAAAAACTATAAGAGACCGACAGTTTTTTCTTGCAGATTCGTGTTCAGCGCCCCAAAATACATGGCAAATATGTGAAAATTAAAAAATTCTAGATAGGTGTCAACTTTCTAAATAATATATTATTATATTGTTCTGGAAATTTATTTTATGAAGTTATATTTTAACTTTATCTTGAGATGTTGTATATGACTTACTCTTACACGTCTGCAGGAAAAATGATTCATAATATCCCCAGCTTATCGTAAAAATGGATAAAGAAAATTAGGGTGTAACGATTCAGTACAATTATCAATTTCAGATCATTAGAAGATCTCGCGCTGTGATGGCCAAGAATAAAAATCAAGTAAAATCTACCTTCATTATGAAATCCACAGATGAAGATTTCACGTTTGATTCATCATCCACTTTTTCGATTATTGTAATTCTGTTTGTTTTTCTTCTACTAAACTCATAATCATCAGAATATTAAACATTCTTCCAACATGCAGCGAATATTTTTCAATCAGCCCGAAATTAATAAACGCATAATTATCCTTGAACAAATTTACTTGTAGTACAAAACAAACAGATATAATATTCGAATTGCAGTTGGCGTATCGCAATGTTCATTATAAACTCAGTCCGTAATTAGTGCATTGAAAGTGCAATTTATTGACACGAACTAACCATCACATATTTATTTTCATTAATTCGTTAATCAACAAACACGTAAGCAATACAGCGCATTGAAGGGGGTTGCTCGTATAATTTCAAGGAATCTTGCGAACGATAACTTCAATATAAGGACATTTCCTTTCCGCAGAACTACGCTAGACGTAATCCTCGAGGGGAGGAACAATTTTGTTGGATACTGTAATTACATTCTGAGGAAAAACTTGAAGCGTATTGCCAATGATCTCAACTTTCACACGGATACTTTCCATCGAGTTACACCACCGTCAGAGCGCAAAGAGGGGTCGTTAGATCCAATTATTTCTAGGGAGCCATTCCACTGAACGAAAATATCTATAAAAGAGCTGCCACCTGATAATCGGGGTATTTTGCATTTTCCCTTCGCGCAAGGTTCCACGAACGAAAAGAAAGGGAAGATCCGATATGGTGGAATGAACAAAGTAGGAAAATGTGAAGATGGTGGAAGGAGTTTCCCTTCCCTGAGGGAAATAGCTGCAAGAAGTCGCCGATAAAGAGAAGACGAGAGACCTAGGCGAATCCGGTGGTAGTTCGGTTATTTAAATCGTTGCAATGGCTGATTGGTCAAAGCAATGTAAATGCTCGTTTTGTCTCTCTTCGGTAACCAGATGGTTCTATCCTGGTCCCCTCCTACCTACCACCGCACCACCCTTCTACCCGTCTACATCACCCACGGCGACAATTTCGCTAATGCGAATCTTACCTGAGGGCCTGACAACGATTTCAGGGAGACGAGAATGGAATTCATGGCTACCCATTGCTACCCCCATAACTCTCTCCATCTCACTCAAGACGTATTGATTTATATCCTGACACCCCATGGAAAAGGGATAAGACAGTCTTGGACGAGATATCGCCATTGGTTCTCACGGACTTTAACAACCTGCCAAACGATAAGTTTTACTACGACCTTCTCCTATGGGGCTTATTTCAAATCGGATACAGGGATCTGTTGGTACTATATGTTAATTAAAGGGTGATTGTTAGTTGGCAGTTTATGACGAAAATGTTAATTTTTACGTAAAAGGATATGCATAATATTATATTTCATAGAGACAGACTTCTAGAAAGTCTACTCATAAATTATTAGAATTCTTTGTGTTTTGTTTGTTAGACAAACATATGTACATATATTGTACATCAAGTCTGTATTAAAACTAATTCGATCATGATATTCGCAAAGAAAATTTACAAGAATGTTTAAAGAACATTCAAGTTTATCTCAAATTTGTCACAATAAGTACAGTAGAGCCCCCAGTATCCGAATTCGTACTTATCCGAACGTTCTGCTATTCGAATAGAAAGTCTCTTAGCAACAGATGCCTGCTTTTCCGTGCAACCGAACGAATTGTCATCATAATTCGGGCTTCGATGGTTTGAGACATAAGAACTAAGTAATATATAAGTATTAATATTGTTAATTTTTCTTTTATTATTCATTAATTAGTTTTTCATTTATCAGTTATAGATTATTAATCATAAATAAATAGTAATTAATAAATAATTAACAAACTGTTCATTATCTTGATCTCTATTTCAATAAATGAAGTTCAACATCAGTAAACAATGACAGTGATTGTTCTTTCATCCGAACACGTTTGTCTCCCTATTAGTTCGGATACAGGAGGTTCTACTGTATAGTAATCCTTAAGAAGACATAATACCTAAGAAATCACGGTCACACTAATATTCGGTCACTTGTTTACGTTCTGCAATTTAACAATTCTTAGAAACAGTTTGAACTGCGAAATAGTTTCATTTTGTATATGAACAGCACGAATACAATTCTATGTCAGTACGAAGTTGTACTTCGAAGTATTAACGCCAGAAATTTAACATGCCACGTAACGAAAAGAATACTAGTTTCTATAGTAAAGGGTATATTTCTGAAAACTTAGGGTTTTAGTTTTCTATGTAATGTTACATTGATTTTGCTATTATATTTTAAATATAGAAATGTTGCAAAGCAACCATACTTTTATGATAACAAATAATCTGTTCAGTTCAAGATTCGATATCCTCATAAAGCCAGCAGATATAACATACCTTTTTCCACCGCCTTCCATTGCTGAACATCTTTTCACTTTTTGTAATCGGTTAAGCTCCAAAACTATCTTTAACTTCTTTCATACACTCCAAATCTATAGGCTTTATGAGCTTATTACATACGGCACAATTTGTACGGAAAGGTCTTAACTAATTAATTTCGAGGCACTGTCTCAGGTCAAAGTACCTGAGGCAGCTTCAAAAGTGACGTTACTCCTGGGACCGCGGGGGAAGACCCAAGGTCCACGGAAGTGACGTCTACCTTCAACGCCACCTTTTTTCCCACTTAGACTTTTAACTAATTACGAATTCAGAACAGATTCGGCCAATGAGAATTCTTGAACATGAACTCACCCCCGAGAGCACGACCTCCCTCTTCCACAGAACTTCGTCTGCGGAAGAGAATCAGAATTGTAGAAACAACTAATCTAAGAAGACGTTTAAAACCAACCCAACCTCTAACCATTCCTGTATATTACGAACCTCAAATTCCGTGTCTAAGTAGTGTCACAAATATTTCCCCTAATATTAATTTGTCGGGTGAAGCTATCAACAAGGATAAGGCCCTTTAGTAATCTGAGTTGATTGCGCCTGAACAAGAAATATTATTCTAATATATCATTCTAATAGTTTCAGACAAATTATCGTACTTATCGTAAGAGATAAACTCGTGTATTCATTCAACATTGCATTCGTGTTGTATGCACTTCGTTAAAAAGTGTAACTGTTATTTGCTTTCATATCTGTAAAATATTCGGGGGTTTCCACTTTCATCAGTGTTACCTTTTTGGGTGCAGCCAGCCTTAAACGACACAAGGTCCACTTGGTGGACCAAGTTACCGCCGACCACAGAATTAATTAACACGCAGCCTGCCGGGTGTAATTTAACGTTAGAAGCCAGCCGTGGTGGATCTTTCTGAAAATAATTTAAATATTGGCCCTCCGGCCCTCCTAATAAAGGACAAGATGTTGAAGACGACGATAAACCCTTGCTTCCTCCTTACCACGGTGGAGAAAATTGTATTAAGATCCTAAAGAGGTATTTCCTCGCTCCTATCATCCACCTTCTATAATGTCATATTGATAACGACAAATTTCAAGCTAGGGGGTAGAACGAGTACAACTTATGTTTCTTGCTTTTTTATTTAAATCAATAATTTTGAATATTAACTGTAGTGGGTGCAAAACTATCGTCGAAACGCATCGTTTATAATAAATATATAGTGGGATTTATGTCTTATGATCGCAATTAGCTCTTTTTCTCATGGAATCCTTTAAAGAACAGCTCCAAGTTTACTTTCGAACTTTGCAAGAACACTTGTAAATATGACGTTCTTGCGGGTACTGAAGTGTATGTGATATAATTGTTATCAATCAGTTTTGTTCCAACCCTTTGCACTCTCAGTCGCCATTCAGTTTATTGTGGCAACTCGAACGGCAATTAAGATGGCGACATTAAGATTTATCCCAGTTGCCGTGATTTTAAATTCATTAACGAAGTATGTGGAGTATATCTTAATAACACCTCTCAATCGCCACTCGAATTACATCAAGAAACTGAGTGGTGACTGCGAGGCGGCTTTCGTGTGCGAAGGGCTAATATCTGTGGGATCGGGAGTTTTCTAGCGCTTCCTATCACAAAAATCGGAGAGCAGAGGAGATAAGAGTATAAGAGACCCAAAGTAAGACCCTCGAATCAGAGGGCCTCGTGGCGCAGTGGTCAGCGCGAACCACTTCGGAGCCCGAAGATTGAGGTTCAAATCCCACCGAAGGCTTAATTTTTCTCTTACTGCTCTACATAAGACCAACGAGAACCAACTATACTACGCTATCTATACAGGGTGTCCCAAGATTTTCCCGCCAAACTGCAAGAACTCAATATAGAGGCCAAAAGAAGGGAAAACTGATATATGTGAAGTTTGGGAATTAACGCTTTATTTCAGAGTTATAATCTTCAAATTTCGATGTAATGTTTGGATGGGCATGATCAACGACAAATTCATCGGGCCATTCTTTCTGTCAAACAGAGTAAATGCAAGCATTTTTGAAGCGTTGCAATCAAACGACCTACCCGATTTAATGGAAGATGTACCATTAACGTTACGTCTCGACGGATGGTTGCCCATCACATTATGGAAGACAAGTAAGGAATTGGTTGAATGTGAAGTATCCTGAAAGATGGATAGTTCGTGGTGGACCAGTTCCTTGGCCCCCAAGGTGTTCAGACCTTACACCGCTCGATTTTTACCTATGGGGTACTTTGAAACAAAAAGTTTACTCGACGGAAGTGACTTCATACGAAGATCTTGTGCAGCGTATTCAAAATGCAGTTACTGAAACGCAACAATAATACTGAGTCATTGCATAGAGAAATAAATTCAATTTTTCATCGATGTCAAGCTTGCATCCAAGCAGAAGGTCATCATTTTGAATCGAGAATTTCAAAATAGTGGGTAACTATTCTTCATTATTTGTTTATACCTTTGTAACAAAGCGTTAATGCACAAACTTTATATGATATTTTTTTCATCTTTTGTCCTCTAAATTGAATTCTCGCAGTTTGGCGGGAAAATCCCGGGACACCCTGCATATGTCGAGAGATTCTTTGCAAGAGCATAGTGCATGAGCCAATGAAAAAATCACATAACCAACGATTGTTTCTGAGTACTACAGGGATCATCTTTACAGAAAGTACAACAGCTCCAATCCAAGCAAACCGAAACGCCTCAACAGTCGCAAATGGGAACTTTCCCAAAAAAGATCAAGCGATCCTAATAGACTCAATCGAGGGTACTTCCATCAAAGATTACGCAAAGGCTCTAAAAAAATTGCTAGCCGTCACAAATATTCGTTTTATATCCCGAACTTCAAATAATAGAGTTTGTGTTTATCTCGATTCCAAGGACAATTACTATCAATAAGACCACTATGAACATTAACATGGAGTGATTGACTTAATTGCAACAAATTTTTTGACCAATGTGTGTACCTCTAACAATTTCGCACGACGCCATTGAACAAGTTTTCGAAAGCAATAATATCTGACTCACGTCTAAAATGGCCTTGTTAATAGCTGGCCTTCAAGAACTAGGATTTACTCATATATTAAGTTTTAGACGACAAATATACGTCGATGCAAGGAAAATATCCGAGTCTTTTATCGGTACACGAGAGGAAACAAAATACAGAATCTTTCGGACGACCGATATACTCAACTGTTTCTGCTGTAACCAAGATGGCCACATAGCGAAACAATACCCGAAGAATATCGAAATAAGCAATTCATCACCCAACGTACAGCAGCAGAATAAGAACGAGAACACCTCTTCACAACTTCTAAACAAACGTACCCACATTAATGTATTGCAACCTGTTGCGAGAGTATTGCCGTTCGCAACTGTAACCACGCCTACAGGGAACAAAGGAGTCCACTCGTCATCATCGATAAGTTTTAAAGACATCCACATTACCCAGAATAAATCTAATCAAATTAACAAATATTCTCGGGAATCCTCGCAAAAGAATAACAAGAAAACCAAACGGATTAAGTTATTAAACGACCAAATTATCATTATGATCGAACCAGGAAACCTCATTTGTTATTGAAAACCCTTACACTGCAGCACTAGACTGAACTCGGGACATATCCGCCTTGATCTGGATGCTATCAGAAATCAACCCATCCTAAACCTTTTTGGTACGGCGCGCTCGACCGCAACTCTGTCTCCCTGGGACGGCGTGCCTGGCTGCGGATGGCACAAAAACCGTTCATGACGATTATAATACCGTCCAAAATCATGATATCCACGAAAGTCACTATAGTATCGTACCGTCCAAATTGGTGCTATTCACGAAAGTCACTATAGTATCGTACCGTCCAAATTGGTGCTATTCACGAAAGTCACTATAGTGGCGTTCCGTAAAAATAGAGGGTCTCGGCGGAACGCCACTATAGTGGCGTACCGTATCTAAAAGGTTAAAAAGGATAAGCATCAATAATAGAATACATAGAGTTTCAAAGAAACTTAAATTTTATCGTGCAGGAACCTCAACGTCTCTCACTGGCTCGTCACTCAACTGTATCCCAGCATCCACAGACTAAGAATCTGAAACCGAATTCGGTCGCATAATAGCTACCTCAATCATTTAATGGAACTTAAATGGCCTCTCACTTCGATTACCCTATTTACAAATTCTTATGAACAAATATCAACCAGACATCGTTGGCTTACATGAAATACACCTCAAGCCCCATCAAATAATTCAAGGTAAAAATTACACTTCCTTTGTTATGAACCGGAATTCATAAACTGCCGATGATGGAGTATGTACCACGGTAATTATGCACTTCGTGGGCTTCAACGTAGATTACTACCAAGCAAGTTTATATATGCACATCAGGCGCGCTTATTTTTACTTTCTCAGATATATCGCTTTCTATATACAGTAATACAATACATTGCATATGTTGTGTGTTACCCATCAAGTATGTAAATATATTCAGACTACACTTTGTGTTGAAAAATGTTATAAGAAAGGTTTGAAAAATTTTGATCAGTCACCAAAGGGGACGTCCAGTGCGTGCCTCTCAGGGGGCGAAAAGATTTAGTCCGCATTGAAGGGACTCTAGAGTCACGCACCGGTCTTTTGATTTCGTCCTTTTCGGGACACCGTTCACGATTGGCTACTACTCGTCCATAACCGACAGCCCGGTTCGTTCGGATCCTAATGACCAGGCTGACACTGCCGAGCTGGAAAGGCTGCGGGTGAACAAAGCCTTGACGCGGGATACTGCCCCGCATGCTACGCGAGAAAGAGAGGAGGGTGGACGTGGTGATCTGATCTACCGGGGGATGACGATCCTATTTACGTGTTGCGCCCGACACCCCATGGGTCAAACCAGGAAAACTGCCTGTCAAACAGCCCTCTGCTACGATCTCTTACTTCTCAGCCAGCGCATGCAAGATTTAAAAAACAGTTTGAGAGTTGGCTCTTGCATGACAGCCTGGGATGCTCTCAGTAACTGGATACCCCGAAATTGCTTCTTCACTGCTTTTTCCTTGAAGGAAAATATATAGTTATATTTAAATAACCGGACTTGACCTGCATATCTTTATTAAATAATAAAGTCAAAACCTACTTGATTTCGTCAAAAGATTTTCCCCCTTGTTCCATGCAATGTACATAAAAACAATTTTTTCTATCTAAAATACTTTAGGAAATAAAGGGCTGTCCAGTGTTACCGTGGACACCCGGTATACCAATTAAATGAACCCGAATTAATTAAACTCTCTAATAAATTACCGAAACCCTTTATTATTGCTGAGCATTTCAATAGTCATAACGTACTTCGGGGCTTTTCTAATACTGACACAAGAAACAAGAAGTGGAAAAGCTCCTTGTAAAGTCACAACCTTTGGTTAAGTCAAAACTTAATCCTCCTAAACGACTATAAACCAAGACACTTCAATACAACTAATGAGACTGCCAGCACGGCAGACTGAACTACGATAACGATCACAACCCTATTTTAATTAAAATTCAATTAAATCGACTTAATATCTAAAGCCAACGAACACCACGATGGACATTTGACTTAGCAGACTTGAACGAATACCGTAGACTGATCGAACAAGGGATTTCCAAATAAGCGACAGTCTGATAAACGAACAATATTCTGTACTAATATCCATGGATATCAAGACGGCCTACGATATGATTTGCAGAGAAAGAACCAGAAATATTATAAGTAAATTAAGCTTTAACGCAAACATCTTAACATTTATTACAATTTTTTAAACAATAACATACCAGTCAAAGCCTACCTTTTCGCTGACGGTCTAACAATCTTGTATAAAGGGATACACGCCAAAACCCACGCAATTTTGTACACTCCAAAATACTTTGAACATATTACAAAACTGGGCAATGAAAAATTGCTTCAAATTCTCAAAAACAAAAACTAAATATATAATCTTGTCTAAGCTATATACACCACCGAAAATCAAGTTAATGCTTGGAAACACGGACTTCGCCCAAATCACCCGAATGAAAATCTTAGGCTTAATATTTGGCAATAAACTTTCTTGGCACAGCTACATTACAAATCTCAAAAATGTATGCAGTATCCTTGTGAACATCTTAAAAATAGTGTCCGCTAACACTTGGGAAGCAGATATGACAGTTCTAATTAAAATATGCCAATTAAGAAAATTAGATCCCATACACAATATTACAATAAGAATAGCAACTGGAGCATTCAAGACTAGTCCCACTCTAAGCATATTAAAAGAGGTAAACGAGTCACCTTTGAAATACAGAAGAAAGCTTCTCAATATCACGCAGGCTATAAAAATCTCCACTACTTCGAATAAAGCATCTTTTATTAACACCTTTTCTGACTGCCTTATCATCAAATATGTACGAACAGCGACGATGTTTTCTTAAACCCTTATATTATGGGATATTCAAGTACCAACAAGAACTAATGATACTTGATTGTTTCTGGGAGCTCATTATGTTTCTTACTCTTTATTACTCCACTGAGTCGTATTATATGTACCGTTCATTACAGTATTTCGTGAAGCCGATTTTTTCCATTTTTGCATAGCTTTGCACTATTGTTTAGCACATTTCTTTACTTTTAGTTGGATATGTATTAAAAAGGTTCTTCATTATACCTGCGTGTTTCGAAACGTAATTAAGTGAGCTAATGATGTACAGAAGGCCGAATAAAGAAATAAAAATTTGCATGAAAGGAAATTTCAAAATTAAGGAAATTCTGATAACCATTATATCTGCATTTAATCAGTGGTTCTCTAATAACTATGTAAGAATAATACGTCATATGGCAATGTACAGAATGTATAGTAATTGACCGTGAATAAAATTTATAAATTACGTAAGGAGAAATTGCTTAAGAGAGTAATAGTTTTAATGATAATAATGATAATGCATTTGGCAAACTGGTTACAGAACGACTGATTGTCCTCAGTCAATCCCAGTCCTCCGTTACCTCCCTCTTCTTAACGTCCAATAGCCTTCAGTGCCGTACAATGCTTTCTATTCCTCTAAACCTGAGGTCTCCAAAATACGGCCCGCGAGCATGTTGAATTTTTTACGCATGTCCATGAGTTCGGCCCGCGCGCTCCATGAATTTTTCACGTATGCCCATGAATTCGGCTCGCGAGCACCATGAGTTTTTCACGTATGCCCATGAATCCTGTCCGCGGAGACCAAAAATTTGGCACGTACGTACCACGAATCCGTGCCGCTCGCTCACAGTTTGTAGGTAGCTGTGCCAGGTCTCGGTCTGGCTGACCGTCACCAAGAGTCAGTCCGGCCCGCGAACCAAAAAGTTTGGAGACTCCTGCTCTAAACTGTTAAAGGTGACTGTGGCCGGGAGAAAAGGATGGTATTCGATTAAAGTGGACTGTATATTTTGTGGGTTTAAATCAACTCCCGAACACACCTTTATCTTTTTCGGATATATTATAAAACAATAACAGTATAATTACACGAACTTTAACAATGTATGTACATCTACTCTTATCCTGGATCTTATCGTGACGCGTGTCCAGAAGGGCTAGTCAATGTCTTGACTGAATGATTCTTGTGAATCTTTTTGTATCTCTGATGTTAATCTCTCGGTTTATCTCTGATGTGACCACGATTTGAATAATTCTGATTTGATAATGTGAGTATCTTATATTTATAAGGAATATTTAGCCGATGTGCCCTCCCATCATTCCCACCAATGTACAAATTGAGTCCCTTGACGCCCTTCAGGCCCACTGAGGGCGTAACCTAGTCAGAAGTGACGGCCCATCGGTTCCTGGAATCTCACCACCAGGTTGACCGGATGGGTCCGTCGTGACGTTAAGGGTTTTCGCCGGTTCTTGAAACCGCGGTGTGGAGGCACATCGGTAATCGGAGTTTATGATACGTCTATTGCTATTGAGTTCATGAAAATCAGATCTGGAAGGTCAGTCAAATAAGTTCTTTATCCTGAGTATAAAGCCCTTCCAGATGTTGAGCCTTTCTGAAACAGCTAATTAAGAAAAAACATACACCAAGAAATGCTTAATTCTCAAAAACAGGATTCAAGTCATGTCCGTGTCATAAACTCTGATTGAATATATTGTATTACAATATGTACAGGCTTCCCCGTAGAGAGGTAAATTCGGGATTAAAGTATTTTTTCGCATCAAAAGAGAGGAAATTGATTTTTTAAAATGGGTTATAGCACTTGAGAATCTTCGGTCAAGGATCATAGATAATGATTATGATTATGATTATCTAAACGTTCTAATACAATAATGTTTAATACAGAAATATGTATGTAATTTCATAAGATGTACAAAAAATGATTGATTACTAAATAAAATCCTTGCGCGATTCAAATAACCTTAAATCATATCGACATATACTGTTAATTTTGAACCAGAGCGGTTCAAGGCGGGCGGCATGTTCCGTCCCGACTTCGCAAGTCAATATGTCTATTTAGCTAAAGTCATAATTCTCTCGCGATCGAGCAGACGTACCGTTCGGGGTTTTATTAAAGAGGCATTATAGTAAATACTTGTACCGATAATTAGTTTATAACCCTAACGGTCGTCTTGCATTGGGACTGGCCGCTGCTTCAGCGGCGCAGGGGCCCATAGTACCTTTTGCTATTGTTCATAGTCACGTAGCGGTCCCTGCGCTCTGAAATTAACTTCCGCAAATTACTTTACCTATTTGGGAGAAAAACGGCCACGTCCCACATCTGGTAACCAAATGTCCTGCCATCGCGGCCCTACCTGGACACGGCCCAACGGAGTTCGCGGATTCTGGGAATTTGTCACAAAACAATTGCAACCAATGGTATGGTCCCAAGTCGGTTTGACCAATCAGAATAGTGACAAATTCCAGGAGTTTCTCCGCCTCCAGGTGAGTGGGGATTTTGGTTTCACGAGGTGGATCGTGAGAGAAGTCTGGAAAATCAGTCATCTTCGACAACCAAAAGCACAGAGTCGCAACCAACACATTCTTAATAATTAAAAACTCTGGAACTTCAACAAAGTTCCATTCTTAACCGATACGCAGTTAAACGATCATACTTAACTGCTTCTGTGCGAGAATTTGACTCC
The DNA here is from genome assembly GCA_910591585.2 of Nysson spinosus. Classification (NCBI taxonomy): domain Eukaryota; kingdom Metazoa; phylum Arthropoda; class Insecta; order Hymenoptera; family Crabronidae; genus Nysson; species Nysson spinosus. The sequence goes on from OU342838.1 coordinate 10,421,808, forward strand.
AAGAGCTATTCGAGCTCTTGTACATAACTTAACTCACGTGTAAATAGTTAATAGTGGTGTGTAAATAGTTTTGTTACAATAAATAATTGTGGAAGCAATCTGGTATTTTATCGCGAGATCCACCTAGGACATCTCCACGCTCCCAACGTTTATAAACCTAGCGGACTGACGCCCGAAGCATCGCCAAGGCAAGTCGGCATCGTACAATTACTTTCCTGTAATCCTAATATTAGGTATATAATAATTACTTATTCTAGGAGCAAATGAAGGATATTTTTGAAATATAATGTGAAGCCATACTGTGTTTCTCGTATCATGTAACGGTAGTCAGATTAATAGTAGCTTACTTTCTCACAGGGGGCTTTAATGCACTCAATCTGGATTCTCCTAAGACAATTACAAGGCATTACCTCCGATGAGTACAAAGCACTGCCGTCTATTGAATGCGCATTGTAGATATTTTAATTGATGGAAACTGAGATCTGCGATACTTCGTTCCTTAATTCCTCGAAGACATCTTCTTAATAAGATATTCGAATAAATTTATAAATGAAATATTTTGTTTGACGAAAATTAGCTTACTCAGAGGTCGTGCCTTAAATTAATCTGTTATGTTTTATCCAACATATTGTTCGATTTTTATCACGTTATCACATTATTAGATTGCTATAGTTAATTATTTAGCAATACATCTAGTTATTAGTACTGCATTATTTAGTCCATTACAGTATATCATACTTAATGTCAACTTAACCCCTTGCACTACCATTTAACTCGGAAGAATCCGGGTCCAAGCTATGCGCCCGAATGGTCGGGAGAGGAGCCGAAGCGGTGGAGACAGAGTGTCGGAACTTGAAACTTGATATCTTGCGACTGATCGTGAGTACGAAATAGCCGCGCCCGATTACGAGTCAGACTCGTGATATTCACGTTTGACATGAAATTAGACCACGAGCCTGACTCGTGATATTCAGGTTTCGGCCACAATTCTCATCACGAGTTAGACTCGTCAAAGTAGTGCAAGGGGTTAAGGTCTCAAAAAATAAGTAATATTTACATAAAAGAACGTATACATTCCATTGCATCAATCATTATGGGAATATGTGTTCCTAAATGCAGGTTAAAAGCAAGCGTAGCGGCATTTTGCGATAAAAATCGAATTATAATAATAGAAATGTTGAACTATTCCAACGTGTAAACGGTAATAGGACGGTGTTACGAAGTACCAGTCGCACTGTGAAAAAAGTTAGTAGCACTAATGCAAGGGGGCGGATTAGATATCTTTGAACCTCACACTCCACTCTCGTCTTGTGTACTAATTTACTGACCATTATCCAATCAGCAATGTACTGTTTGCAAATTTGCTAACCCATTATTCAATCAATGAACAGGCTGTCATCGGAGATTAAGCTTAAGCCACATCTAATGCCAACCCCTTTTTATTAGAGCCACTTTTTTTCACACCGCGCCCGGTACATCGCGACTGCTGTTCCGTTTATATGGTTCGGTATTAATATTACTAAAATTCGGTTTAAGCCCCAAAATGTATCACCGAATAGTTGTCATACACAATCTATCCGCTATGTCTAAGTGGATTTTAATTATTTTACATCTACTTAAGTAGATTTCGGACATTTTATTTTTGTAATATATTTCGATTCCGCTATATTACTCAAGGTGAGGATTTACTTATACATCGATTTCAATTTAATGGTCTATTTTCAAAGATCCTTCTAAATCAAAATAGTTGTTAATCTTTTACCATTTTCAAAGGCCTGCCAATTAATATCTCTTTATACAGTAAACTCAAAATCGAATTAAATTAAATTTCTGTTATACTACATTCAACATAATTGATTAACGAACAAAAAAGTCGCATAAATAGATCGATTTAAGTCCAGTAAAGTGAGTCCTAACAGCAACAAGTAGAATGTGTCTATTTATGGTGTTCCTTCATAGTCCAACCTGTCACCTGTTACTAGCGCGGAAAAAATCTCCTCCGAAAAATCATGATGGATGCTTCAACCCGTAACCGCGAGTGGTTTATAGCCGTTACTAGAGAGGCTAGGGAGAAGAGAGTTCGAGCAAAGCCATTAATTCGAACGTGTTGGTGTCAGCCAAGAACGGATAAGTGCGCCCAATGGAAGATGTATATCTCCATTTAAGCAGAGATGGGACTTACTCGTTAAAACCAAACCTTCTACCGGGGTGCTGATTCTCTTAACACTAAACGTACCAAGCGGGGTCAAATGACCCTTTTGAAGATTTACTTTAAATTCGTACATTTATTGTTATTTCTGTCGGTTATTTGACTTTCTGTAAATTCTTATATCATTCGATTATTCAATTTCTCGCTTTCCGTTTTTCTCGTAGCTTATTTTTTACCGTCAAAAATTCTCTACCTACCTTACGTACCACGAGGGGTCATTTGACCCCATACGAAGTTTACGTATTTTTCAGCAGTTTTCCAACTGGAACCTTAGTTCTAAATTCAGATACGCTTCTCAAGTGACTCTTTCAGTTGTCGGAAACTGATATGTGTGTTTCGGAACCTGATTTCGGCGTAAGCACTTGGACGACCAAAGCGACCAAACGGCGCGAAAGTATAGCGTCAGATCGAAGTGCAATAGATGGCCGGTTCACGCGTATTTTTCATTATATTTCGATTTCGCTGGAATCAATTCGTGGATACTCTATCGGGAAACAACTTATTAATTATTTTATACGAAATCATAAATATTGTTGCAAACTATTTCCTTTAATAAATAAAGAATTTTTTACAAAAATTCAACGTTTATTTCATAAGGGGTCAAATGACCCCCTATGGTAAGATTAGGTATAGAAAAATGCCGGTACGTTTAGTGTTAATAAATCCTCCCGCTATACTAAGCGCTGCTGCTTCCTAGAGATCTCGCGCCTATTAAACCTAGATTGTGGATCGATTTTTTTCAACCTGACCCTTTTAAAAAACTGTAGCTTATAAATTAAGCATAAAATGAAATAAATTAAATTAAAAAGTTGCACCGCACGTATTTGTTTTATAAAGGATAATCGAGTGAAGTATTATTGTTAATGCGAAACAATTCCAGTCTTAAGACAAAAATTGCACCATATACAGAGTGTCCCGGGATTTTCCCGCCAAACTGCGAGAACTCAATGTAGAGGCCAAAATCTGAGTTATAATCTTCAAATTTCTATGTAATGTTTGGATGGGCATGGTCAACGACCAACTCATCGGCCCATTCTTTCTGCCAAACAGAGTAAGTGCAAGAATTTTTCAAGCGTTTCTATCAAACGACCTCCACTCTAATGGAAGATGTATCATTAACGTTACGTCTCAACGGATGGCTGCAATTAGATGGTTGACCATCACATTATGGAAGACAAGTAAGGAATTGGTTGAATGTGAAGTATCCTGAAATAATGGATAGTTCGTGATGGACCAGTTCCTTGGCCCCCAAGGTGACCAGACCTTACACCGCACGAGTTTTACCTGTGGGGTACTTTGAAACAAAAAGTTTAGTCGACGGAAATGACTTCATACGAAGATCTTTTGCAGCGTATTCAAAATTCTGTTACTGAAATGCAACAATATAGTGAGTGATTGCATAGAGAAATTCAATTTTTCATCGACGTTAAGTTTGCATCCAAGTAGAAGGTCATCATTTTGAAACGAGTACTTCTAAATAGTGGGTAACTATTTTTCCTTATTTGTTTATATCTCTGTAACAAAGCGTTAATGCGCGAGCTTCATATGATATTTTTTTCATCTCTTGGCCTCTGAATTGAGTTCTCGCAGTTTGGCGGGAAAATTGCGGGATATTGTCAATTAGTTTGTTTTGTTCGCGTCCTAACAATAGCGATGTTTCCTCGCATCCCTATCATAAACCGTGTATCACTAACCGGCGAACGTCTGTCAGCTGACTCGTAGACCTACCTCTAATTGTAAGACCACTGGTAACTTACCCTCCCTGTCAATCGGGAGCTTTGAGGATGGAGTTTTCAGTAGCCAATAGTTAATTAGTTAAGCAAAGAATTTCCATCAACGGAGTACCTGCCTGCATCCAAAATTCATACAAATACACCATTGTTAGATAGTCAGATATAGTTATATCAAACAGTTATACCAAATCAAGACAACCTAGTCATATTACAATAAAACATCTACAATCATCTAAATTCATCAGTTATTTTCAAAAATTCTGAAACAAGACAATGAAAACTTTAAAAGCAGTTAAAATTTCTTTATATGTTGAAATATGAGAAAATAAGTTCAGTTTTTCGGGCAGTGTTCAAGATTTAAAGCATATATCTATTTAAACCCAACCTCGTTCAACAGATTCATCCATTTTCAAATATCTTTTTCTAATTCAGTGACCTTTTTCATTTAACACGTTTTGTTAAATATACTTTTGATACTGGAATCTCATCGTTTGAAATTAACTGAAATTTTTCTTGCTTGATATCGAGCAACTAATCGTTGTAGCTCTTAGCTGCTTAATCTCTTCCCAGTGTGGTGGTTGAGCGAAAGTTAAGAGCAATGTGTATGGTTAGAAGCCAAAATGCTTGTTTATTGAATAAAAACACAACGTTACGTAGACTTAACAACTTTAACCAAAACTTAAAGTACTTGATATTGAATAAGTTATTGATGTAGTACATCCCGCTGACGTATAATGTGAGGTAAGATGCAGTGTTTTATGTTAAGCATTATAGCTGTTGTGAATTTTCCCTGACATCTTCGTCTCCTCGAAGGCTTGTACTCCCACTAAGTTCTCGTTACTTCCAAATTCATTGAATGTTACTTGGGCGAAAAACTTAGTGGGCAGGACCTCACGAGGGTGAGGAAAGGGCCGGGGAACGCCAAAGTTTTTGGAACGCGTATATCCGAAAAAGGGTCTAGCCGGATAAGGTGGTCAAAATTGCCCTTAAACCAAATTGGACTTGCGATAGGTCATTCGATAGCTTATAAAAAAAATCTGTGCTAAGTTTCAACTTTGTATCTCGACTAGGGGGGGAGTAAAGGGCAAAAATAGAAAATCAAGTTTTTGCCCAATTTCTTCGAACTCCGTAAATGAAAAATTGTGAAAAAAATCAGGAACACTTCAGGGAGTAAGGTACATATTATGGAATTTTTTCAGATTTTGAAGTTGCAAATCCAAGCTGTGAAAAATAAAAAACCCCAAAAAATGCCGATTTTGTTTTGAAGGAGTTCCGAATCAGCGTTTATATTTTTTTGAGTAAGTGTGTATTATTAATACTATTGCTCTCAATTTTTTTAGATTTTTTGTTAAGGTGCGCCGTAGTTAAAAAAATTAAAAACCGGTTTTTCAATAGTTATTACAACACATAAATACATAACATGATGGATATTAATTTAAGAGACCTATTACACATAATCCAAAATTATATCTTTAAAATAAGACTACTGTTAGAAAAGAATATTGATACGAATAATGTACTGTTAGTCAAGAACAATGTTTACCTACATATCTGTAGGTTTTAAAAAGGTTTTATTAAATTAAAAAAGATATATATAAATGTAATTATAAAAGAAATAAAGATAATGTCTTTGGGAAGCAAAGCTAATCTAACCAAGGCTTTATAAATTCAGCGGATGTGGACGTGTTGTAAGGCCCTTCATGCTCTCCCACTTTCTCTACTAAATACCGATCATTGCGTAACACTTTAACGATGCGGTATGGACCCAAAAACTTAGGGTACAATTTTAATCCTGGGCCCTGCTGGACACGCTTAACAGCCACTAGCATCCCTTCTTTATAACGTCGAGGTTCCTTTCTCTTTCGATCGAACCCCCGCTTATTTTCCGCCTGCATTTTTCGTATAGCGCCTTTAGCGCACTCGCGTACAGAATCTCGCTGCTGTTGGTACATAATTATATTTTCTCGCTCGATTATTTCCCTCAGCTGAGGATCGTCCCTCATTCTCACTCGAGTTCCGAACATTATATCAAAGGGTGAGCAACCCGTACTTCTACTCGGAGAGCTATTAATGTATCGTTGGGTAACGTCTACGAATTTATACCAGTTTTCTGGGCGCGATAAAGATAACTTTGACAATATCGGAATTAGAATACGATTTATCCGTTCCACCTGCCCATTGCTTCTGGGCATGCCCGTAGTAATAGCAACGTGTTCTACACCTTCGTTAGTGCAATATTCTTTAAAATCGCGAGAGGTGAAAGCGGACCCCCTATCGGAAATGATCCTCCGTGGATTTCCGAAAATCATTGATTGATTACGCAAACGATCAATTACCTCAGCCGCATCGGTCGACTTCACTGGGTACAACCAGACAAATTTGCTAAAAGCGTCAATCACGACAAAGATATGTCGATAACGTTTCTTAGTGCTCGGAAGCGAGCCGACATGGTCTATGTTGTACGTATCCAGTGGCCGTTCACCTTTGTCAACCGGGTGCAGAAAACCCTCCTGCTTTCCGTTTTTCTTATTTACTAAAATACATTGAATACAATTTCTTATGACGATTCCGATCTTTTCTTGCATTTTTGGAAACCAGTAGTCACGGCGCAAAATCTTCTCTGTCTTATCGGCCCCAAAATGTCCACGTTCATGCGTTTGTCGGATTATGTTTTTGTTAAGGCGAAAACGCTCATAAAAGAGGATCCGCTACCTTGGTGGGACCTACAGGCCAAACCAGATGTTTTAATTAGTAAGTTCCGAGTGCTGAGCCACGGTCACCCATTTCTTAGAATGGTTGTCCGGGTTCATACACTCTGAGAAATCGTACACAGAGTAATAAACCATCTGGTCGCCAAGCCAGCGCAACCCCCTCACACCTGGGGTTGGGACTGTCCACGACACAGGTAGCGGCCACCCTCCGACTTGTACCACCCTCCTAAATCCAAGAATTCTTGGAATCCATCCGCGGAATCCTCCGCAAGCCAGGGTATGCAGTCAGGAGAAGGGGCAAAAAAGGGCCTTATAAGCGTCGCCTACGGCCAGCAAAAAGTTAGATATACGAGAGATACGAGATATACGAGAGATACGAGATATACGAGAGATACGAGAGATACGAGATATACCAGAGAGACGTTGAGGAGAGAATAAGTCAATAGAGTCAAGGGACAAAAACAGTGTAACCCACATACATTCAGAACGATAGTCGGTCTGAATCATCTATTAGAGATAGGCTTTAATAGAACATACAACTTGTAAACCAAAGTACCTTTCGATTCCCTCACCGTAAACGAGGGTGGTCCTTCGAGAAAAATAAACAGGCACTTATCGTGCAATATACTGAGCACTAGTTAATTTAGAAAAGTTATTGGTGCCCAAACAGTTTTCTTGTAATGCTTTAGGTACTACGATAAGATTTTCTCCATTTACCTCTTTGTACAAGATTCCGCTTTTTATAACAAAATCGCTTGCGCCATCGCGTCGCAATGTCTCAATTATTTTCTGAACTTCAGCGTCCTTTTCCTGGGCATTCTTCAATCTGGCTACAAGTCCACTGTTATCTCCGTCTATATACATTGTAACCGGCAGCGGATTCCTACTCAAAGCATCGACATGAGTCATCCGACTACCGACACGATATTCGACCGTGTATGTAAATTCCTCCATTTGCAAAGCCCACCGAGCGACTCTTACGTTCAAATCTTTTTTCCTCAACGTGCACGTTAAAGCCTTACAATCTGTTACCAGTTTGAACGGTATGCCCAAGAGATAGACTCTGAATTTCTTTAGCGCTTTAACAATGGCTAGGACCTCCAGTTCGTAGCTACAATATTTTGCTTCCGCCGGGGTTGTAGTGCCGCTCGCGTAATGTACCGGCTGGAACATACCACTCTCACTATTTTTTTGCAGCAATATCGCTCCATATCCGTGGACAGAAGCATCTCTGTGCAGTTCCGTCTCAGCTTTCGGATTATAAAGCTTCAAAATCGGTTTACTCGTTAACGCTAATTTTAATTCGTTAAAAGCACATTCCTCGTTCAAATTGAAACTTATTACCCGTTCGTAAAAGACTAGTTAGTGGTATGGCTACCCGCGCGTATTGATAAATAAATTTGCGGAAGTATCCCGTGAGTCCCAAGAAACTCTGGATATCTTTCACACATGTCGGTTTCGGGAATTTCCTGACGGCCTCTATCTTCCTGGAAGACGGTTGCACGCTACCGTTTTCTACAACGTGCCCCAGATAATCGACTTTACTCACCAATATCGCACACTTTTTCCAATTAATTTTTAAGCCATGCTCGCTAGCCGTGCGAAGAACTTTCCTTAAATAATCCATTCCGTCCTCGTACGAAACCGAAGGAATGATTAAATCATCTATTAATACTATATTTATAAATCGTTGAAAGACTGCTGGAGAATTACATATACCGAATGGAACGCGCCGAAATTCATAATGCCCATTTGGGACTACAAACGCGGTATACCCGATACTATCTTCTTCAATTTGCGTATGAAAGAATCCGTTTTTTAAATCTATCGTGGTAAAAACATTTGCCTTTTGTAGCTGATCTAAGCAATCTTCGATCAGCGGCAATGGGTACCGATCCCTAATAACTTTCTCGTTCAGCTTCCGGTAATCCACGCATATACGAGTCGAACCATCCTTTTTCTTTACCAATACTATCGGGCTTGCAAATTCAGATGCCGACGGTCTAATTATTCCTTCGTTTAACCATGTGGAGATCTGCGAATCAACCTCAACTTTTTCCGACGGAGACAATCGCCTCGGCCTTTGACACACGGGTGCTTCGTCTTTAAGAATTATTCGCATCTTAACATTAGTTTCGCGTGTCTTTCTTGGCTCGTAAGATCGAACAAGCGTCAACACTTCTTCGCGTATTTCCGAATTAGCGATGTGGGATACAGTCGATTCGTCCGGTACATTAGTTTGGGTGACGTCAATGTTAAATACTTCAGGCAAAATTTCCTCTTTTGAAAGAATAACGTTCTGTTTTTTTAATAAGACGTCAAAACCGCGTAAAAAGTCCGCCCCGATAATTAAATTAGGTTGTATTAAGTTGTCTGGCACCACATGCAACGTTACCTCAAATGTATCCCCGTCAATCGTTATCTTAGTCGCTACGCTACCCAACGACGCGTGTTTGCTGGTACCGACCCCGCTAAAAGTTATTTTTTTCCCGGTTCGCGCGGGCGCGCCTAATCTCACATAGTCCTCCGCCCGAATTAGCGAAATATCGCTCCCCGAATCAATCATTGATAAAAACTCACAGTCTCCGATGTACACGTGCTTGTAATATTTTTTCGAACCACATCCCATGGTGTTGCAGCTGCGATTTGCCTCGCTCTTCCGTGGACAGCTTGCAGAAACGTGGCCGTATTCATTGCAATGGAAACACTTTTTGCCCTTATCTCTTGCTGGACAATTCCACCGCGAATGATTTTCTTCACCGCAGTTGAAGCATCGAAGTTTTCCTCCTGGCCTGTTCACCGTTGACTCACGTTTCGGATGTTCCTTCGTCCTCCGCTCCTCGGGACGCGGCAAGACCCTTGAACTGCGCTTCGCATTTTCATAGGAGCGCAATTTGCGCTTTAACTGTCTGATACTCGTGGCGTCGTAGAGAATAGCCTTGTTCGTCCTTTCTTCTGGAATGCCATCCACTATGTATTCGATGATAGCATCGACGTCAATCCTCGCCTCCGATGCTATCGTCAGCATCGCGTAAATGTACTCTTCGTAGGATTCGTTGTGTTTTTTCTTTCTCGCAGTCAACTCGAGATGCACTTGATGACTGTTGATTTTCGTTGAAAATTCGGCAAGCAACGCCTTTCTTAGTGATTTCCAATTTTTTCCGCATCTCTCAAAGCTAACGAATAGTTTTGCCGAGCCACGCAGCAACCGTCTTGCGTAAATCACCTTTTGGATCTCCGTCCAGTTACAAAGTCTCGCTGCGTCCTCGAACTCTTCTACCCATCGCTTGATACCGATGTGGTCGTTACCGCTAAATGTTTCCAACGATTCCTCTATATCTTTGAATGTTGGAATAAATTCTGCCCGTACTGCGTTCTTCCGGACTCTTCGTATCACTTCTTCTTCGTCCTCGGATACTTCATTCTCGTCTTCATCGTTTGTCTCGTTTATATCATCGTCATCCTCGTTTGCGTCATCGTCATTCGCGTGCTCATTGTCGTCATCTATTTCTCGTCCAGCAATCCTTTCTTTGTCCAAAGAAAAGGCTAACTTCAAACGGTTTATTAAATCCGGCTTGTTGCCGCTGACACTTAGTCCTCGTCTTCTTAGTTCCTCTTTTAATTCAGGAAGCCTCATTACAGCTACTTTCTTCGTAGGTGCACCCTCGTCAATCGTCATCGTCGTTGCGGGAGTTACGCTCCTTATTTCCTCCATCGTGATGTGAATAAAACGCCTTTTTCACTGTACACTTATCGGCTCTTCCTTCCCAAATCGCGGACGAGCCCCCAAATTGTAGGTTTTAAAAAGGTTTTATTAAATTAAAAAAGATATATATAAATGTAATTATAAAAGAAATAAAGATAATGTCTTTGGGAAGGGCGAGAAATAAGGAGACGTCTTCGTTCGCGTTCAGTCTCAATCGTCGCAGAAAAAACACTGTCTCTCCAAAAGACGCAAAATGCAATCCACCGCTCGTTCGCTGCCGAAAAAGCCCGAGCATCCTCGAACTGTAACGGTTCTTTTTGTTTTAACCGTCGGGCCCATCTCGGCCACCTCTCTCATCCAATCACACACACAAAACACGCATACTCTTAAAAATACCCACATATCTTTAAAATTCAGCGGTAAATCTTATGGCCCACCAGTGTTGCTGATGGCCAAAAGTATTGTTCAACAGAAGAGAAACAGGAAGTGGTCAAACTTACACTTATACTTACGTTACATAAAGGTTTATTAACAATTGACGAACGGGATAATTAAATTAACTAATGCAAAAGTCCGAATGTAACCACAAGTAACTAGGAACAATAAAGTAAACGATCAATTAAGCTAAGGATCGTAAATTGAGACGCGGTTTGGACACGTGTTTCCGATTCGGTAGTCGGAGGCTCTCTGCAGGACCTGTTCTAGGCGAAAGGACGATAGGAAAGTCCTAGCGATTCTGTTGGTCGCCAAGGAGCTGTTTGAAATCGCGCCCGGAAGTTGAAGCAGGTACCTAGTCGCTGCCGTAAGTCGAAGTTGGCCACAACCGCACAGTTCGGAAGTTGGCAAAGACCAGCGGACGCTGAGGTGAAGTTGGCGCGAGTACAGCAGCGCCGGCGCGTCTGTACAAGTCCATACGCTATTAACTTATAATTAAGTAATCTAAATTTTAAGTCACAAGTTTAAGTGTCCTTCTTCTATTATAATTCCGATTAGACGTTGACACAACTACAGATATCACTGTAATTAGTTCTATTTAATTGTACTAAAGTCTGCCTTTACACGCCCTTATATATGGCCTTATTGCTAGAGAGTAGGGGCGATCAGTATTGTCGCTAAGGCGCGATATCGGAATCGACTTTCGGAGTCCGCGGCAGGAAATAGCCGATCGGGTTAAGTCGCATCATTGGAGTCGATTCCCCAGTATGTAATAGAAATACAGTGATCAGGTATTCCTCGCTTTGTAATGACACCTCGGGTGATCAGGGTGGTCGTCACACAACGTATGTAGTCTGTACGATATCAAGTATATCTTTATAATCTTGAAAGTTGTTTTGTTGGTCTTGAAATAGTTAATATTCGTTGGTTTGTACGGTGCGGCTGGTAGAATAGACCAATGTTGGTCTATTACGATGATGAAGAAGAAGACGAAGGGGAAGATGAAAGAAAGGAACAAAAAGAGGGAGAGAGAAGGAGAGAAGGCGCGGACCAATGTTGGTCTATTCTACCAGCCCCACCGTACAAACCAAAGAATATTAAGTATATCTTTCTGCATCTCAATCGTTAAAGTGCCTCATTCCTTACAAACTTAGTCTTTGGTATGTTTCCTACCAAAGACAAAAATTTAGAACGTAATCCTCATGTTACATTGGGTAAACAGGACATTTTGTAGAATACGCTGTGCGTAACTAGAATACAGCTAAATAGGATACACTTTCAGTTTCCAGTATTTATTAACGTATATTCTTTATAGAATATTATATTACTCGAATAATATACAGGGTGAATCAGATCACCCGTACCAGTCATTTATAAGGCTAATGGGCTCCAAAGGAAAAAACAATATATGTTTGTATACCTGAATCGGGTACGCTCTATCGACTGGCGATAGAGTCAACTTCCGGAACGAACCGGAAATGGGTCAATCTGACCCAAAATTTGGTTTTTCAAATGAAACATGGTATTTTTTATTACAGATTCAGGTTACCGGTAAAAAACAAGAAACTTTTATCCTAACCATTTTCCCGGAAGTTGGCGCTATTACCTTTGTCTGTGGTTGACATTTCCATGTTTACATTTGGATTCAATTGGGAACATTGTTGCCAAACATTATCAGTCACGTAGTCACTGAACTTTTCCATTCTATGCCATTCATTCACACACTCACAAGCGCGCGCGCGCGCACACACACACACACACGGGACCAGAAAACTGTGACGTCCTCGTCGTTGGTCCTGGGCCACGCTAAGAGCAGTTCATATTGATTTTCAAAGGTAATAGCGCCCACTTCCGGGAAAATGGTTAGGATAAAAGTTTCTTGTTTTTTACCGGTAACCTGAATCTGTAATAAAAAATACCATGTTTCATTTGAAAAACCAAATTTTGGGTCAGATTGACCCATTTCTGGTTCGTTCCGGAAGTTGACTCTGTCGCCAGTCGATAGAGCGTACCCGATTCAGGTATACAAACATATCTTGTTTTTTCCTTTGGAGCCCATTAGCTTTATAAATGACTGGTACGGGTGGTCTGATTCACCCTGTACAGTGCGCTTGGAAAGTCAATGAGCGGTATTGCACTCTATTGTTATTAAATATTCGAGGAGATATAAATAACATGCAATTTTTTTCAATCGTATAGACAATGATATTAAGTGTTAATATCCGTATTGTTACTGACATTATTAGGTTTATTATTCTTCTAATATTTTGCTTAGCCCATCCAAGATTATCGGCTAAATACCCATTATGAGTGCACAGTATAGACTTGCAATTTATAGTATTTTTGTTAAAGAAAATGCTTTATAGAATATATTAGGGGTAATTCCATGCCAAATCAACCACTAAAATGGAGAAGTTGGGACTTGATGTCACGGATCTTGCTGATTTTTTGTGTATTCGTTTAATACCATCTAAATGTAAGAAACCTGACTTATTTTATTTTTTTCGGCCCCTAGTTTTTGAGATAATTAATTTTGAAAATTGCTACAATTAGCCCGAAACTGCTCGCGACAAGTTTAAGTGCAGTTTGCAAGCGACTCGGTTCAGGTACAGAGCTGCGAGTGATCTTATGTTAAAGCTAAAGCATAGGACTTTCATTTAGCATATAATATGTTTGATTTTTCTTTTTAATTTTTTTTGCATGCTCCTCCAAACTTTCATTTTACATTTTGCGAAAATCGAAATGTTTGAAGATTTTGACAAAGTTCACTCATATTCCCGCATGTTTACTGCAAACTCAATAAAAATTGCAAGATAACATCTCTATAGTATCATATAAAAATATAATTTCTTCGTAGGTTATGCAACGATTTAGCGCTTTGACAAAACATTCAATTCGCCGACAGAGGCTACAGAATACTCTGTCTTCCCCTTACTGTAAGAAATTTGTTCAATCCCTGTGGTGACGTTGTGCATTTTAACGTTAATATTAAATTGCTAACCAAATTTTTTGTTTAGCCACCATATTTCATAAAATACATTAGAGCTTCCTGTAACCAAATAACGTAATAGCCGAACGTTCTGCTATCCTGTTATTGTTGGAGTTTTGCCTCAGGAGGTCAGGCGAAACAATATTCGCCAATCTACGGAACACAATATATAAGGATGGTTTATTCATTTTAGGATAATACATTAGGGTACGAATATCTATACTTGAAAGCAGAGCACGGTTAGACCCACAAGAACGGTGGGGAGGTGGGACCTGTGCGGCGGTAGGGCACAAAACAACCGACAAGCGTCCCCCCCGGTACGCGGGCGCCACGAATGTCTTAACAGTTATTATTATCAATTGATATTTATATTATGAAAAGAGATACTAATATATAGAGATACGTATAACATTATCATCATTCTTGCTTTATTAATATTAATTAATTTTTAATTCATTATTTATCAAATACACTGTCCAACAAATTTTGACTTTTTTTCTCTGTTCTAACAACGAATATACGATTCTTATAGATTTCGAAGTGCTGAAAACGAATCCGCAAACCATTTATTGCCAGTAACTACCGTTTTCGAAAAAATCAATTTTGTAAAAAAAGGTAGTTTTTTGTCCTTTGAACACGATTTGTGACGTAAGTATATAAGTCAGACAGTTTTTATTTGTTGCAAAAAAAACGCGACATTTATGCGCGCACGTGAGCGCTTGGGGGACGCATGCCAGACTGGAGCGCGTCATAAATGTGATGTCTGAGAATCTCTGCTGACGATCCGTGACTTCCTCGACTTTTTGGCTTTTATTTACGACACCAAAGTCTGCTTTGCATATTTTGGCAGTGCTTTTTAAAGAAGAATGTCTGCTCTATCGCGTAGAGTAATTGGAATCCCCGTCAGATGCCTATTTTTTCCGAAAATTTGAAACGAATCTCGAAAAATGAGCGGGTAGAGCGTGTCTCGCCAACTTTAACTAATGTTTAAACATATTTGCAAATTCATATTGCAAAAGTAATTCATATCATTTTCTTCGTAATGATCCACAGAATTTTTTGCAACAAATAAAAACTGTTTAACTTATATACTTACGTCTCAAATCTTGTTCAAAGGACAAAAAAGTACCTTTTTTTTCAAAATTGATTTTTTCGAAAACGGTAGTTACTGGAAAGAAATGGTTTTCGGATTCGTTTTCAGCACGTCGAAATATATAAGAATCGTATATTCGTTGTTACAACATTTTTTTTGTGTTGGAAAGTGTTATTAATAACTAGTACTTAGTAATTAATAAATAATTAACAAACGGTCAATTCTCTTGATTTCTATTTTAGTAACTGAAGTTTAACATCAGAAAATCGGTTGATCTATTATCAGAAAATTCCATTTGCGAACACTTGTGTCTCCCTATTGGTTCGAATACGGGAGGCTCTACTGTATTTCATGTCCTATTTCATGAAACATAATAGTTAAACAAACAATTTTGTCGTCGACTTAAAATACATGTTAACACGTTCGTCGCCCCGTCACCCATACTGGGTGACAGCTAAAGTTTCAGTCGGCCGTGCCTCACGTATGCGTGACAATTATATTGCCTCCTCATTAGGATGGTCCTTATTTACTTTTAGTCAACAAATTTTAATATCAAGCTCCCACAATCTGTTCCAATGTCAACAAAGATAAGTTCTGCAAAGTTTTATTGCAATCGGAAAACGGGAAGGGGTGCCTCAAGAGAGTTCTTTTTATTAATAATTACCGCTCAGAAAAGCTAATCCTTGAAGCGCGCGCCTACGCTAATGCACGACTCCCGGCGCGAAACGCGCACTCGCTATCTCCATCGCACCAATGGCAGCAATCGCTCCATTGGTGCCGAATCTTAGGGACCTTAATTTAATTAATTATTTTTATGAACCATAAACTTATTATAACAACACCAATAAAGGGTTTTATCATACAGTAAACTTGCAATGATATACTTGTATAAGTGGAAAAAGCTTGGTTAACGAATAACTATATGAAATAGCGCGTTGCGTTATTTTCATTCTTCTACTTATACCAGCCGTGGCCTGATACGATTTCCTCAATATTTTCTGGGCGACGAACGTGTTAAAATACACAAAATGAGAGCAGAAACTGAACAAATTTTTTACAGTAATGGAAAGGCAGAGCATTTGCAGCCTCTAACGGCCAATTGACTACTCCGTCATAGTGCTAAACCGTTGCATGACCCGCAAAAAAATTACATTTTTATATGATACCATCCAGATGCCATCTTGCAATTTTGACTGAGCCTTCAGTAAACATGCGGGAATATGTGTGAATTTTTTAAAAATTTTAAAACATTTCGATTTTCGCAAATTATAAAATGAAAGTTTAGAGAAGCGTAAAAAAAATTAGAAAGATGAACCATACATATTATATACTAAATGAAAGCTCTATTCTTCACCGGGTATAGTGGTAATCCTCGATATAACCCGCAAAAACGGTTTCTTGTTTCGAAATATATCATACCGGGTTACATTATTAAATTATTGTGCATTATCGTTCCACGATTTTCAATTGTGAACTACATTATAAATCCGAAAGCCGAAGATTGGTCACGAGCAATGTATCATATACACTTTTGGCGCGCGGTCCCGTGCACTTCGTCGGAATGGACCGCCGTAGCAAAAGAGTTAAAGATTGTGCGGCGAGCAGTTTCGTCCCAATTTTAGCAATATTCAGAATTAAATATCTTAAAGACTAGGAGCCGGAAAGGTAAAATAAGTCAGATTTTTTATATTTAGGTGGTAATAAACGAATACGCAAAAAATCCTTGACATCGATGTTTTTCATCTGGTCAATTTGACATGGAATTCTACTCACAAGGGGACGACCAGGTTTGTATATCGGCTTTTTCAACGTGTGATGAAGTTGAAGGCTTTTATCGCACGGCTACCGCGGCTATTGAAATCCGACGTTACGTTAAGGAGTGACCATCGAAGGCGTTTTCAAAAAATCTCATGTTTCAGAAAAACGGTAAGGTTTACAACAATATTGTGGTGAAGATCTACATGATATAAATGTTTTTGTTTGGTGGACCTCGGAATCTTCACATTTATGGGCGATTTTTGGCAAAACGCGTAGCTAACTACACCTAATATTCTAGCATCGTAATCTACGCACTGAGACCTACAATTTGAGCTATAACACGTTAAAAAATCCGATATACAAACCTGGTTCTCCCCTCGTTACATGTAAATATCGGAAAATCCATGTTTATTCTACATACTAAACTGCACAAACATCAATTTATAATTTATAGAAAGACAAAAATTTATAATATATTTCCTATGTTACGTTGGATATACAGCATGGTAAGTAGAATACGCTATACACTTGCACGTTCATTAGGATTACAATGGATTATCGGAGAAGTTAGTTTCAGCTGTGCACGGAGAGAGTTACTCTTGTGGCCACAAACATCCAGTACATAAATGGTAGTCCCGCCTATTAGTCAATGATATCAATACAGAATCTTGAAAACTTATTAGGAAAGCCGAGATCCAATACGCGGGTTAGTATCTCGATGTGTACCGCGGGATTGATAGGTGAACCGTTCGGAACGTATTAAACGAGATTTCTCCCAGAAATCCACTGCGTAAATGGATTTACTCGAATTTCCTTTATTCCGAGTAAATCGGCCACCTGGAAACGTTACTCTATCCACGCCGTAGATAACACACAAGCCGTAAAATGAAATATTCGGCAAGAATTCAA
Organism: Nysson spinosus; assembly: GCA_910591585.2. Lineage (NCBI taxonomy): Eukaryota > Metazoa > Arthropoda > Insecta > Hymenoptera > Crabronidae > Nysson > Nysson spinosus. Next base: position 10,439,351 of record OU342838.1, read on the forward strand.
ACGAATTTATTTGTTCCGTACCGGAATATTTCAATAGATGCGTTCCCGGACCGAGCTCTAAATCTGAAGCAATAGACTCGACCATACTGCAATCATCAATCACTTTCCGGACAAACTTATAATAATTAGTTTTCGGAAAGGTATCTGACGGTCTGCTGCGCAAAGGGTCTACCCGGATAAGGTGGTCCAAAGTGCTCTTAAACCAAATTGGACTTGCGATAGGTCATTCGATAGCTTATAAAAAAAAACAATCTCTGCCAAGTTTCAACTTTGTACCTCGACTTGGGGGGGGGATAAAGGGCAAAAATAGAAAATCACGTTTTTGCCCAATTTCCTCGAACTCAGTAAATGAAAAATTCTGAAAAAAATCAGGAACACTTCAGAGAGTAAGGTATGTATTATGGAATTTTTTCAGATTTTGAAGTTGCAAATCCAAGCTGTGAAAAATAAAAAACGCAAAAAAATGCCGAAAAAACCGGTTTTTAATTTTTTTAGCTACGGCGCACCTTAACAAAAAAACTAAAAAAATTGAGAGCAATAGTATTAATAATACACATTTACTCAAAAAATATAAACGCTGATCCGGGACTCCTTCAATACAAAATCGGCATTTTTTTGCGTTTTTTATTTTTCACAGCTTGGATTTGCAACTTCAAAACCTGCAAAAATTCCATAATATGTACCTTACTCACTGAAGTGTTCCTGATTTTTTTCACAATTTTTCATTAACCGAGTTCGAAGAAATCGGGCAAAAACGTGATTTTCCATTTTTGCCCTTTACTCCCACCCCAGTCGAGGTACAAAGTTGAAACTTGGCACAGATTGTTTTTTTTATAAGCTATCGAATTACCTATGACAAGTCCAATTTGGTTTAAGGGCACTTTTGACCACCTTGTTACGAGCCGGGGCGCGGCGTGCGTGGACCGACGTAGAATTTCAGTACCCTGCTTGTGGCGTCTCTCGAATTAATATACCCGGGAGAGGGTTTTCGGCGTTGTGACCCCTCTGCCTTCTCCTGTTAATAACGAATCCGAAGATTCGCGTCAGTAAAGGTGGATCTAATTTGTAACCACCACTGACTTTATCTAAGCGAGTACCGTCTGAGTCGCAGCTCGTTAACTTATTATTTGATTGTACACTCCGAGCGGCTGGAGTGAACTCACGGGATCGTGCTCAAACGATGATTCTATTATTAGAGGGTGTTTTGCCGCGCACACACGATGAGTCCTGTGGTCAGGGCCGACAGGACAAACAGAGGTCGTAAATCTCTGTACAGACTTTTGTCACACCGCGTATGATTGGCTGTTCCCTATGACCTTTTACGGAGATAGGGATATTTAATGATGTAAGTGGATTTGGATTAACCGAAGACTGTCTTGTAATCAAATATGTATGTTTATATATATTTAACAATGAAACAAAACACTTAAACTTAGACTGAGTGATGTTAACAAATACGTGAGTGAAAAGTATATATGTATATCGAAATATCGTTCGGACGAGTATTCCGGAGCTTTTTGTGGGAGCTGTTTTCTCCTTGGATAGATGTTAAAAACTGATTTTTGAAGAGTTCTCCAGAACAGAGGAGAACTCTTTCTCGGATGTATTCCTGACAGTCTTGGCCAATCAGGAATTTGTATATTTGCACCCGCCTATTCCGTGCGCCCGAAGCGCGATCCGTACGGACTAGGGGGTGCTACATGGAAAGGGAAACCCTTACCATGTACGATTTGGCATCGTGGCGGAACTTCCCCCGGGCCAAGGGTTCGAGATATGACCTGGTCGGTGACCGCTGGGCCCAGTCTCGCGGCCCCTTTGGAAGTACACGTTTTATGACACATGCAGTTAGGTGTTGAGTTCGCGGAAGTCTTAAAACGTTTATGAAGCAAGGGATTAGAAAGTACTGTGACTTTTCTCAAAAACAGCGTTTTGGCCTGCGTGTCATAAATGTGCGAGCCATCTGCACGCCAAATGTTATCTTGTGCAGATTGCTAGCCGCCTTTTTTATTATATCGGAACAACGAAGTTATCCTCTGCCCATGTTAAGTGCCGCGTGACTAAGGGCGTGTTGTCTTAACAAAGGCCGGATTAACTTCGCTGTTTCGTGGAATATGGATAGAATATAGAATGGTGTAAAAGATGATTCTGCGGGTACGCCGCGGAACAGAGGGTAGGTCAGAGTTATTGACTGCAAGGGTTATAAAAATATCTAAATATATTCTCACTATTGCTGAATGATTAAAGACCTGGCCTTTACAATGATGTTGAGTGTTACCTTGCGGTTTCGGTGTACGGTTGATGTTTGAAACTGACTATGATGTAATGGGTAACGTCCCAGGCTTCAGCAATTCCCCTTTAGCTGTATGAACGTGACTACGATTGGGCCCTAAAGGGCTGCTCTATTTATACCGAGAAAAAACGTGGTTTAAACGTGGTTTTCCGGAAGGTGGAAAAAAGGTGGAGCTAGCGGCGTCGCTACCGAACCCCGGGCGCGAAACGCCTAGGCGCCTCGCCCTGGGCCCGGTAACAACGTATTGTTTTTCGGGGGTATTGTTGGAAGCCTGAGACAGGTTGCCTGCTTTCTATTTGCACTGTTGGCTGACTTTCCGGTGTTACTCCGAGAATTTAAGAAATTCTCATATCGAAAGACGCGTATGTAACAACCTTATCCGGTTAGACCCTTTAAACCCCGACAATGTTTTAGATTTGATAAATTCTTAAATCTAGGATTTCTTTTGGGAACATGATATAAAATCACGTCTGCCAGATCAACTACCCGAATTAGTCGATACATTACTTTATTTCATGTTTACATTACTAATTTAACACTGAATGACAAAATTGAGTTAGAAAAGATTTCAAAATAAACATGAACCTATCGCGCGGCGGTTTAAAATATTTTAAATTTAACTTGATTCGTCGGTTCTCGTTTGAATCTTAGACAACGAAGAGCCTTGAAATCGTTTAACGTTCCAATCCCCAAAGCAGTTTAATGCGAGTTCTGCAAGGCAGATAATCACGGAATAATTAATAATGTAACTGACGCAGGATAGAATACTTGGTTGTCTCAATCAAGCACTTAACTCTTGCTCGAGCATCCTTAATCCTGCTGCGACTGACGTCACAGGATCTCCGGCAGGGTGTAAGAGAAGGTACGATAATAGGTGGATTGCTCGAAGATGGTAATTAGCTAATAAGCACGTCCTAGTACGACACTTCCTGGTGCGCAAGTACGCACGAAGGGGATCATTGTTAAGGGAGGAAGCGCACGATGGTAGGTACCCGTGATTAATGCCTCAAGATGAAGTGATACAGAGAACAGTATTCTAAAGTAATAATCCATTTACCGACGCATCAATAAATTATTCGTTACCCTCCTTGAGAATATCATCTGATATACAACACTATTAGTGTTATACACTAGTGTTATACACTAATGACTACCCACTAAACGAAATCGTACACGGAATTGCGACACCTAAACATTATTTTATTACAGATATTTTAACGCAGCTCTATACTTTGCTTTGCCCTTTGTGTAGAATGAGGGTATATGTTCGTGTACAGAATGGCATGTAAACAATTGGGAAATTTACGTCTCTACATTATGTGCTCGCCTCAAACATTTCTGTGCACAACGTGGAGAAAGGTTTATACAGGGTGCGCCATCTCAATCGGGTCAATGGAAATGTTGAATAACTTTGACAATTCTCAATAGATTTCAAAAAGTTCTGTTGTTTTATTAAGCTTACTCTTTTACAATTTATCTCAACTAGTTTCCGAAAACAATATCAATTAAATGGCCGCCCTTATTGGTGAGACATAAGTGAGCTCTTTTTCTGGCATTTTACATCACATTGGCCAGCGTCTCGGGCGATATCGCTGGCGATATTGACTGGCCACCAAGATCTCCGAATTTAACTCCACCGGACTTTTTTTTGTGGGGATTTTTGAAGAGTAAAGTTTGTCAACAAGCCAAAGACCATCGAAGAGCTCAAAGACAACATTCGAGCCGAAATGGCAGCGATATCGCCCGAGACGCTGGCCAACACGAGTTTTCTCTGGACCGCTGTAACTACACTCATTATAAATTTACATCGAAGATTACTGAATTAATGGATGGACTGTGGCTGAGTGGAAGTAGAGAAACAAGTATTTAATTCGTGGCAAAGGATAAGGTACTGGTAAATGACCGAAACAGGATGGTAGCATTTGCCTTTTACGGAACAATAGGAATCTTCAGTTACACATACGAGAATTCTCAAGTGTTTAATCTACATCGGTTAGCCTCACGTTCATTTGCGTCTCTGGCACTTACTAACGTTTCACAGGCTAGTAGCCTGTGCCCCGGGCCGATGAGGTGTCAAGATGGTGGCTACACGTTTGCAGGATATTTCATTAAATTAAGAGGCAACTGTATAGATGTAAGATGAGAAGAGAATTCGACCTCGTGGAGAGTAGTAACTTCGAGTTAGCTTCTCCATTTCAATTATATCTTCTTCCCTTTCATCCACTTTTACTAGAAGTCGTCTTCTTCAAATCTCATTGACTGGTCCTTCCCTCCGTATTCGCAGAATTAGAAACTTAAAATAATTACATTATATTATTGTAGGAAATATGTGTGTGTGCGTATATTAAGATTGTAAGTGTTTCGAATACGTGTAATTAGATAGATTAGGTGGGGATGAAGAGGCTGCAGGCCTCGACGAAGTAGCAAGAAAAGGAAACTCTTAAGACGGAAGTGGCAGGGTGAAGACGTCGGGCTGTGCGCTTCATATTTTTAAAGACGTGGAATAGTAATATTGTTAAGACGGAAGTTGCAACGTGGAGACGTTGAGCGTTGCACTTCATTTTAAAGACGTACAATAGTTATATTGCGCATATCGAACGAGACCGCCCTTCTTTATTCCCACATTATAATGTAATGTACTATATGGGCATCTATTACAATATAGTATGCTAATAAAGTAGCATATATTTTGCAAGTAGTTACAAGTAGAATACATCATATTGAGGTGATCTTAATAGAACATATAATAATATGAGGTGTTTTATTTAAGATGAAATAAAACAGATTATTGAAGGCATTATTTACTTATATTAATATAATGCCCTGGAATATATGGACTATAATCCACCCCCGTGGGCAGAAGGTAGATTCGGCCCACAGTATTCTCTGCTTATCATAAGAAGTGACTACTAGAGGTTTGAGTTAGAATCTGATTAAATTAAAAATCATCTCTAAGAAATATTAAAAATATAGATCAATTTAAAGTTCATGTGATTATTGTAATATTTCCATTCCAATTTCACTGCACTTCTAGCTGTTTATACTCTACTAGGGTACAGTTGTTTTAAGTCACACCTACGCAAAGTGTCCTGCATTTTCTGAGTTAGTTTTCCATTAACTGGAAGGAAAATGACTTCCCAGGCGTACCACAGTTCGTTTTCCGAATTAACTTCCGCTAACTCCAGGAAAAGCTACATACCGGAAATGGTCTCCAGTGTTTAAGGGGTGAACATCTGCTAGGGAGAAGGACGGTCTCTGTTTATATGTTTATTCCCGTAAATTACATTGGATGAAGCGATAATCAAATGAAAATATAGTGGGACGTAATCGATGGTGAGTTGAGTGAGGTCGACTTAGTTCGTCAATCAGGTCTGTGTCAAGCAACCCTTATCTACTTGCCGATTAAATATATCTGAAATGTTGTAGTTGGTAGTCCATATCATTTCCCGAAATTCTCAATTCTTATTAGTTGAATTGTTACTGGATGATATCGACGTATTAGTTTAAATGTCACCAATGTTAATAAATGTTCATCTTAGCTTAGCTAGGAAGATTGAAAACACATTCTATGTATTCTACGTAGTCGGTCCTGCATAACGTTGTTATAGCGGTAAAATTCATTAATTACATTTTTTTCAAAAACACTTTTTTTGTACGTATTGCTGTACCTTTGTGTTATCCATATATTGAAAAAGCGTGATATGCCTCGATTTGCTCGTCTTAAAGAAAAAAAATTTGTAAATTCATCATATTCAATTTAATAAATAGTTATAATAATTGTTAAATCATTCTGTTAATACATATATACATATACGGCTATACATATTGAGAAATAATATGAGCCGTTATTTTTGGAAGTGGTATAAGTCTATTTTTTTCATACATCGAGATAATTAAGGGTTTGCGTTTGAATTAATTTAAAAATATTGGCAAACGTTAATTAATTCGTGTGATGTTTTTAATACTATAAACCTGTTAAATTTTATTATGCAATAATAATTATTAAAATTATTGAAGAAAATAAACGTTTTTTAGCTTTAACACTATTCCTACCGACACTTCACGTATACCTATTCCTACCGCGGCCGGTCGAATGACCGGTCTTTCACAACTTATATTTTTCAATATTGAATGCAGACCAATAGCCAGCTTACCAGTATAAAAATATATTTTCTTTTATTCAAGAGTACATAATCTACATTTTATTCTTTTTCGTCGCATTTTTTACAAATGGGCTTCTCAACTGTACATTTTCCGCATACGTACTTTTTACATTTTAGACAGATTTTGTTCGTCTTATTATCTTTACAATACCTTATCTGACATGTTTTCCGTTCACGGGAACCTGTACTTGTACTTGCGATGGGTATTGGTTGATTTTCTTTGCCGAGCTCTTGTTGGTATTCGATGGCAAGTTCTTCTGCCAATTGGAATAGAAATTCCTGTCTTGTAATTTCTCCTCCCGTAGTTTCTTTATATAACACCCATGCATTTATCCCGGCTAAATCCAAGATATTAAAAAATACTTGCAAAGGCCATCTCCGAGATTTAGATTTTACCGAATAATTTCTGGCCATTTGGTCGGTCACAGCTACGCCAAATTTGGTGCTATTATACAATTGAATTGTCTCCGGTGTTCGGGTGTCATTTTCTTCAACTTGTACGGAGTTGTGCATTGAACTGAGAATTAGAACTTTCTTTCTTGGTTTGGCTTTGTAAATTGTCAACATACAATTATTTGAGCGATAGAGTTTGGTTGAGAAAAGTGCCATGTCGTCGTTTTTCAGTTTTGCCAGTCTTGGTAGCTCTTTTCTATTTGCTCTAATTGTCCCAACAATCGTAGTTTTTTTTGCTAAAAGTTTTGTTGCTAAAGGTAGGCTTGTAAAAAAGTTGTCCGTGGTTATATTTCTTCCACATCCTACATACGGTTCTGCTAATTTCATAGTGACAAACTCTCCAAGAGGAACTGAGGGTTCTCTACTTTCATCTTTTCCCAAATATGGAAAGCCGTTTATTATATATTTGCTACGTACATCGGATGCTAACCAAAATTTTATACCAAATTTGTCCGGTTTATTGGGCATGTATTGAGTGAATCTACACCTTGCTTTCGTTGGGAACAATTGGTCGTCAATAGTAATATATGGTCCTGGTTTATAACAATTTTGACTGTTGTCAATAAACTTGTACCAAACTTCGGAAATCATAGCGAATTTATCGGTTTGTAACCGTTGGCTTCGTTGATTTCTGTCGTCAAATCGAATAAATCTCATAATCTCCGTAAAGTCATGTCTACTCATAGTATTTGAGAAAAAAGGCGGGCCCCACTTTTTATTCCATAGAAGTGTTATATCTATATTCTTAGCTTCATATGCGCCGCGTGCATACAGAATTGCAAAAAATGCATATAACTTTGCAGTAGACAGTTCCCATTTATATCCCAACACTCTAAATGCCTCTGCCTCTGTGCACTTTCTTATAAGTTCGATTATATTCTTATCAATTATCACAGAAAATGCCGTCCTAACTTCGCCTTTCATAATATTACGTTTACTGTACCCAGTCGGGCCTGATGTTTCCCTAAAAATATTATGACCAGGTGCTCTTCCAGGATTAGACCCTATTTTTACTTCCTGCCAAACAGTTCCGTCCATCGCAATTTCGCTTGCCTCTTCCTCATTCTCACTATCGGAACTAACTAAAAATCTCCTTCTCTTTCGTCGTCTACGTACGTTCGAAATATTCTCTTCGTTCTCATCGGTGTTCGAGTCGGTTTCAAGGGGATCATAATTTTCCGTATTGTCATTTTCCATATCCAGAATTTCCTGATCATCTTCAGAACATTCTGCATCGATATCATTTATTCTCTCTAATAATACATTCGCACTCCTCAAACGTCTTGACATTTTGGAGTAAATATTCAACGGAGAAAATAAAAACTAAAAAAAGGAAATGTAGCGACCAGGTAGGTGCTACATACGAACGTCTGGCACGCAGACGACCAGCGTGGTTTACGATACCCGAGTTAGCAGAACTGTTTTTGAGAAAGCCTTTTGTTTTCGATGTTTTCGTCAAAGTGCAAGAAGCACATATTTTTCGGATTAAGAACAGGCCTCGACAGTTACAGCGGGAGTCATAAACCGCGCGGTCCGAAGGGCCCACGAACCGAGGCTCAGCGGCCAGAGTTCGGTGGCCGGGCACGCAACGGGCCCGGCGGGAAAACCCCTACGTTGCCAAACTCCAGCGTCAGAGACACGTCAACCAAATCGCACCCGCTTCCAAGAAAGCGCGCTAAGGGCACAAGGAAGAGGGGGCGCGATTTGGGCGACCCGAAAACTGACGTCTGGGGAGGAGTGAGCAGAGGCAGGTAGTCGGTCTTCGACAACGAATAGGAGAAGTCAAAAAGACAACGACGAGTACTTATAAATACCACACCGACGAGTATAAATAAAGATAAAGTATCCACACCTTACACGTGATTTCAATTGAACACGCATCCCACACTAAGTTCCTTCAGAAATGTAAATCAAAATAGATAAAAAAATGAATAAAAGATAAAATGTGAAACTTACTGCGACGTATTGTTAGTCTTGTTCACTATTTTGAAAATTGCACTTATAACACGTAATACGATATAAAATATTACAAAATAATAATAAAAGACTGCCAAGTATGCTCTTTGTGACTTTCACGTTTTGGTGCACTCTGTTCGTGTCGCAAGACTATACTGATTTGAATTCGTGAGAAGACGTCTATACATTGTATAAATCGTACTACCGGTCAAATGACCGGTCGTGGTAGGTAAGACAGACTACAAATTTTTCTCAGAAAATAAACAATAAAAAAATAAGTGAATATTGAAAAATGTATCATACATATATATGAGGAAAAGTCGTAAAGTTTAAAGGCGATTCACTTACGTTGAATGTAGGAAATTCCAATTGAAAATTTAAAAACGGTCATTTGACCGGTCCTGGTAGGAATAGTGTTAAATGGACTTATACCACTTTCAATAATAACATATTATAAGAAATAAAAACAAGAGGAAATTTAAGTCCATATTTTTATAGACATTGGCTTTACTGAAATGGATTTTTTAATGTAAACAATAACAAGTAAAATGAAGACATGTAAATACACGAATAATCAAGTTGATTAAGAATTAATTTCAGTTATATTAAAAAAGAAGATATCAATAAACAAGTGTAATTAGTTCGTTAAGATAACTAAAAATAAAAAAAATTTGTATTTTAAACTTATTTCTCCTTTACAGTTAGCATAGTGAAGTATTCATGGTAAATAGGTGGTATGTAAGGCAATAAACTCATCATATATTTCTATAATAAAAAAAAACTCAAATATTCCCGCGAAAAAAATGTATTACTCTTACTTACCAACATCACTATCTGACCAAATTGAGATATTATCGTCTTTTTTATAGGTATGTGAACTCATTGTAATAACTGTATGAAATATTATTTATCTAAAACTTTGATTCACTGCTTTGATAACAATTATATTTAAATAATACTCACGCAGCAATCGAGTAGTATAAGAAACACAAACCAAACAGTAGGACTTGCGAAAGAATACTAAACAAAATCAGGGAAATTACTTCTCACCTCTCGCATATTTTGGCAGTGCTTTTTAAAGAGGAATGTCTGCTCTATCGCATAGAGTAAATCGAATCCCCGTCAGAGGTCTAATTTTTCCGGAAATTTGAAACGAATCTCGAAAAATGAGCGCGCGGAGCGTGTCTCGCCAACTTTAACTAATGTTTAACCATATTTGCAAATTCTTATTGCAAAAGTAATTCATATCATTTTCTTCGTAATGATCCACAGAATTTTTTGCAATAAATAAAAATTGTCTAACTTATATACTTACGACACAAATCTTGTTCAAAGGACAAAAAAGTACCTTTTTTTTCAAAATTGATTTTTTCGAAAACGGTAGTTACTGGAAAGAAATGGTTTTCGGATTCGTTTTCAGCACGTCGAAATATATAAGAATCGTATATTCGTTGTTACAACATTTTTTTTGTGTTGGACAGTGTTATTGGGCCCCGTGCTCGCTATTGCGAGCCGGTCCCCTTACATATTTCGTCTGTTATTATAACCAGCGATAAGGGCGCTGGTCCCTCGGCACGGCTCTTGCCAGCTAGTCGTGCTTACATATAACACGACGCTCGGCTCCGTCGCCTATTCTTACAATTGCAATTAGAAAATTGTTTTAACCACTGTGCCATGATTTAACCACACTTATAACTCAAGATGATACTTCTTTAATTTGCATAAGAAATATAAGCAAAAATATGTCTAAGTAACGAATTATATTCGTTACTTAATTTTATCTTACGTTTAAGTAGCTGTAAGAGAGTACAGAGGAAACTTTAGTACATTAAGAAGTCAGCGGCCAGCAGTGAAACATAAGCACATTCTCTACCGACACATGACATGGAATTGGATTGTCCATTAGGAGAGAATCTTCTTCAATTACATATTTCCCACGTGCTTAAAGCAATCCAATGCGGTATCGATAAGTATAGGAGAATACTCCAACTGTTCTGTAGCCAAGGATCAAGTATCCATTAGAAATTCTCTGTTTTCAGCCAGTGACGAGGGTCAACGGGTTAATGTCTTCGTCGAACTGTAAGTCCGGATGAATGTCATCTATTCTTTAGCCATCGATCTTACTTTCCTTTCTTTGCCTCGTTTGCCAAATCGATTCTAAGTAAAATGTCCGTCTACGATGTTGGTCGTCACACGATCCATCTTAATTTGTTTCAATAAACATGCGGCCAACAAAATTGTACGAATTTTGTTTGAGCACCAGTAAATTCTAATTAGCTAGTGCTCTGTATATTGCACAATGAGTGCCTGTTTATTTTACTCGAAGAACCACCCTCGTATACAGTGAGGGAACCGAAAGATGTTTTGTTTACAAGTTAGATTTTCTATTAAAGCCTATCTCTAATAGATGATTCAGACCGACTATCGTTCTGAATGTATATGGATTACACTGTTCTTGTCCCTTGACTCTATGAACTTGTTCTCTCCTCAACGTACTGTGTCTACTGGCTATGTTCTATTTCAATGTTCTATCTAAGCTATTGCTGACCGTGGGCAACGCTTATAAGGCCCTTTTTTGCCCCTTCTCCTGACTGCACACCCTGGATTGCGGAGGATTCCGCGGATAGATTCCAAGAATTCATAGAGTCAGGAGGGTGGTGCAAGTCGTCGGGTTACCGCTACCTGTGTCGTGAACAGTCCCAACCCCAGGTGTGAGGGGGTCGCGCTGGTTTGGCGACCAGATGTTTTATTGCTCTTTATACTATTTCTTAGAGTGTATGAACCCGGTCAACCATTCTAAGAAGTGGGTGACCGTAGCTCAGCACTCGGAACTTACTAATTGAAACATCTGGTTTGGCCGGTAGGTCCCTTCAAGGTAGCGGATCTTCTATTATGAGCTTTCGCCTGAACAAATTTTGTTTATTACACATCAGATTTGAAAAATTTCTTAGAATATACTGTAATATTTTGGAGTCAGCAAAAATTGTGGTTTTATTTTTGTTTTTATTTTTTAATCGTTCTATATTCCGGTCTTATAAGACAAACTGTCTCTGTAGTTCTAATTCTGGCAATAAGTACTTATTTTTTCAATTAATTTTTTAATTTATATTATTCATATAAATCCCCTTGTTATATGTCACTATTCTTCGTGCTTCAATCCATACTTATCAACTAAACACATTTACACAAACCTAATTAAAAAATGTTCTTATTCAAGTTGCTCTTACTTCAAACAAATCGGACATTTATATTACAAGAACATAAAGAGACATTAACAACAATCGGAAATGAAGCTACTCCATAAAAGAAGACACGAAAGCAGAAATGAAATAGAAGTCTCAGCTAAACTGTATTGCAAACGATAACAAGCAGTACAGATGAAATTCGCTTCGTGTAAAAGTTCCGAAGTGGCGGGGTTCATAAAAAGGAATTCTGCTGATTGTAAAAGATTTTATCGGTAATGAAATCGTAGGAAATATGGCGGAGTCCATCCTTCAGTTATTCTGGTCGAAGGTACTTCTGCTATCACATCGACTTGAATACCTTTCGCAAAGTCAGAGGAGACTTATTATTACTAGAGACACTGTTTGTGACATTGGATCCAAGATTCAGTTTTCTGTGGCATTCTTCGACTTCTCTGCAGAGAGGACTGGCGTAATATCTCATTCGCAGATAACACTCGAGGATGTAGTCGGAGCTGGTCGATGTCACAGTCTTTTCATTGAGTATTTTATTTCGAGGTAAATTCACTAATATTCTTCAAACCTGATTTCCTGCTTCGTGCCTACCTCACCCTTCTTCGCTTGACTGTTTTACTCGTCGCGCAATTATACAATGAGACAAGCTGACAGCTTTAATTTTGGGAAATATACTTCCTATTTTATACTTCCTGTTTTCTTGGACGTTGTAATTTTAAATACGACAAGTTGTAGGACATTTAGGGTGTGGATATTAACTTCGTATGCTGCTTGATGTATTGTTACTTGAGCTTTATATGTTGTCCTTATTAATTCGTAGAAAATTCTCATCTTTATGTAGAGTATTCAGGTATAATTATTAAGATAATTAGTACACTGTTGGCATTGTATTAATATATTTCTTGATCCGTTTTTACCATAGTTGAATTATAGAACAATCAAATTACATATGTCGAATTATCAAAATTCTATCGTTATTACAAAAATATACTCAACAATACATTTTTACTATTATATAATTGTGTTATCGTATCCTGTTGAGTAGTAACGAGAACTGCTGAAATTTTTTGATTAATTGCACGGGAGATGGTTGAATACTTTTCTGTTTATTGTTAACAGTTCACAAAGCATGAGCAATCCTTTCTCCGCAGCAGTCAACCTAACGATAGCGCGAACGGCCTCGTATATTGTCCGCGAGCTATTCCTGATTTTCGAGTCGCGTACATACAGAGCTAACCTTGCTACCACGTGATTGAGACTTCAAACGTTTCGCGCACTTGGCGATAATCGTGTCCGTTTCGGCGATTCATCGTGACTTTGAGAAAACTTCAAGACCAAACGGCGATACCACACATGACGACACATGAACAATTTTCCTTTCGATCTAGACTACAGGGTTCGACATGCGCATGCGCGGCAAATTCGTGCACTTCCGAGCAGTTCGCCAACGTCCGAAGATTCAAGCGTACTATTCTTAACACATCCATACATCCATGTGTTACAGAAAGTCAGGTTTAATTAGAGTTTTCGCGATCTCATCATAAGTATATTAATGTATTTAGTGACTCATTTTTACGCATTGACGCATCGCTTCAGTCTTCGATAGAGCGGCAAAAGAAAAATTAAGGGCCATCTTTAGAGATTTTGAACCCGCGATCATCGGCTTCAGATTTGGTGGCGCTAACCACTGCGCCATGAGGCCCATTCATCTTTAGGGTCTTATTTGGGTTTCTTCTGTTTTACTCCTCTGCTCTCTTCTCTTCGGCACTTTTTGATAGGAGGTCGCAGATACTTTTTTAATCCCACACTCGTCTTCCTCTTTTCGCTCTTGTTTCTTCGACGTCGTGTGATGTGCCTAATCCACGCCCAATTTGCGACTCTTCACAACACAACTCACAAGTGGGCTCCAATCACACATCCTTTGAAGAAACTCCGGCTGTTTTTGTCTTAGTTCTTCTGGGGGGGGGGGGGGGGGGGTCCACGCGATTCTTCTTCGAACCTCTGGCTGTCGGTCCTATCCTACAAATTTGTGTCAGTAGTGGGAGAGGAGCGACAGCCATAAGGGACCCAAAACAGACTAGTGGGCATCGTGGCGCAGTGGTTAGCGCCGCCGATTCCGGAGCCCTGGATCGTCAGTTCAAATCATAACGAAGGCTGCTCCTCTTAATTTGTCTTCTGTTGCTCTACCGAAGACCAAAGAGATGCCGTCTATTCTAAAAACTAGTGGGAGCTCAACTGACAATGCACGGTCGAGGGGTCACGGATTTAGTTCAAACTTTGTAGGATGGTAGATTTTGTTTCCCTGTTGATGAATATATATGATTATGGGGGCCACAACTCAATAATTTGTTAGATATTTGCAATTGAAGATGCAATTCTACGCCGCTTAACGAGCTTCAAAGAAATCCAGGGGTGTCAAACCTGGGGATCGAGGTTCTTTCTTTGGGGCCGGGTCAAAGACATTGTTGACGGACATCCTCCAACAACGAGGGATGTTATGAAGCTGCGAATTCGGGAGGCCTGCCAGTCGTTAAGCGGCGTAGAAGTCTTGCGAGCTATCGACAGCGTCCGAATACGGTTGCAAGAATGTGTGAATCAAGGTGGCAGGCATTTTGAACATTTGTGAACTTTTCCATTCTTTGTCATCCATTGACACATACACACACACACGGGACCAGAAAACTGTGACGTCCTCGTCGTTGGTCCTGGGCCACGCTAAGAGCAGTTTAAATTCATTTTCAAAGCTAATAGCGCCAACTTCCGAGAAATGGTTAGGATAAAAGTTTCTTCTTTTTTACCGGTAACCTGAATCTGTAATAAAAAATACCATGTTCCATTTGAAAAACCAAACTTTGAGTCAGATTGACCCATTTCCGGTTCGTTCCGGAAGTTGACTCTATCGCCAGTCGATAGAGCTTACCCGATCCAGGTATACAAACATATCTTGTTTTTTCCTTTGGAGCCGATTAGCCTTATAAATGACTGGTACGGGTGGTCTGATTCACCCTGTATATGTTATTCTATTACAATAACAATCTTCGGTTAATATACATCCACTCACATCAACAATTATCCGTATCCCTGCAAAGGGTCATAGGGAACGGCGAACCATCGCGGTGCGACAAAAGTCGGTATAGAGATTTACGACTTCTGTTTGCCTTGTCAGCCCTGACCATAAGACCTACCGTGTGTGCGCATCAGTCCTTGCGCCCTGCAGCTAGCTTCGCTACTTATTACTCGTTTTTGAGGAAGCTGATAAGTCCCACATCTGGCGGCGAAATGTACCGACCACCACGGCCCTATCTGGTCGCGATGTAGACGAGTTCGCGAATTCCCGGAATTTGTCGCAATCAATGACCACCAATAGCAAGGCCCAACTTGGTTTGACCAATTAGAATAGTGACAAATTCCAGGAGTTTCTCCACCTCCACGAAGGTGGGCACTTGGTCCTCCATCGACGGATCATGAGAGAAGATCCGACGAAATCAATCATCTTCGACAGCCTAATGATCAAGGTCTTCTTTCGATAAACGGTGAAGCAACAACCGAATTCAGAGACTGAGGAGTTTTCAATTCTAAGTGATCATTCTACTGATAAAAACGACTGTTATCTCTAACACTGACTACTATTAGAATATAGACTCCGAGATCTGATTCGAGTTCTTGTATAATTAACTAGTTACGATATCCGTAAATCAAGGAGTGGTGTAAATTAACTGTTGTTATAGCAATAGACGTTCTGGTCAACATGCAACCTGTCTCGCGCTACACAACCATACCTAGCTGATTGACGCCCGAAGTTCGCCAAGGCAAATTCGGCACCGAACATTAAGAGTCAAATGTAAATCAGCATTCGTTGAAATTGTGTACAGTTACCACGCGAGTGAAAGTGCAAGTGTAAGAAATGATGTGAGTGATAACGAATTACAAACGTGAAAGTGAAGAAACAAGACAGACAAGTGATAGAAAGAGGAACAGTAATGGATGTAAGTGAAACAATCGAGGTCGCGTCAACGTGCGCGTCGCGGCGTCGGAACGAGTCGCAGTCAGAGACAGACAAAGATGAACTGGACGAGGACCATCGTGGAAGCAAGAAACATTAACACAGGAAGTATGTCGAATGCAAAGAAGATAAAAAGGATGAAGATACAAGAATTAAGGGAAATATTGAAGAAAATACGTCTAACTACGGTGGGCAAGAAAGCCGAATTACGGGAAGTACAACATATGGAGAGTGAAAATTAGAAGAAGGCAGAGAATCCGCCGGAGAAGAATCTGAACTATAGGATTTGGTACAGAGAACTGAATCAAATGAATGTGTGAAGAATCATAAAGCAGAAGCAGTAACGCAAGCAAGTATGTTTACCATACGATGTCCAAGAATCGATGTCATAATTTATAGTAGACAATAAATTATCGCTTTGAAAGTAGGGCAATGAAATGGAAGAAATGGATGGAAGAAATTTTGTAACGGCACAGAATGGCGTTATTTCCTGGGCAATTTTGAATGCACGGCTGGAAAACGAATTTAGAGCCGTGATAAGTAGCGCACAAATTCGCACGCAGTTACCGAAACGCAAGAGGAAACCATGCATAATGGCATGCAGGATGAAGAACAAAATAATGTTATACTGTATCGGGCAAGTGCATCGAAATGATTGGAAATTAATTTAGACGTTTATGACCGAATGAGAGAAAAATCAGAGCATCAAGGATATGTGAAGAAGGAAGAGAGTGGCAGCCATACATGTCCGTGTTATGTGACGGGATCTTGACGAATGTATTTTGATTATTTCCGTTATTAAATATTCTACTTTATTCTTTGAGTTACATGAGAGTGTACCACCATAACGTCCCAATCCTACAGTTATAATTCAGACAAATTAATTATCTTCGTTCACAAACGAAGTTAATTAATTTGTAAAAAATAAGAAGAAAATTTAAATTATTTGTCACCTTATAAACGACTCAATCGTCATATAAATGATTAGCTATTATAACAGAAACTTTCTGGGCGTCTTTTTTGTTCCAGGATACGTTTTCCTAAATGACTTGTTCTTGAAATCTGATAAAATAAAAAACGCTATTTATCAAATATTTTCACAAACAAATGTTGGCTATTAAAAGTTCGTTAGTTACTCAATTCCCGTAGATAATATACAGGGTGTCCCGGAATTTAACCGACAAACTACGGCAGCATAATCTACAGGTGGAAATAAGAAAAAAATCTTATATGCAGTTTGTATATAAATGCTTTATTAGAAAGTTATAAACAAATAATGAAACATGAAGTAGATAAGAACTGTTTTGAAACTTTGTTGTAGAATATGGAAAGTCAAACGTGTTTATGTTATGTGCGTATTTATACCACGTTTACTATTTCGAAATGCTTCAGTATGATTGTTATTTTCGCATCAGTAGAATTTCGGTGTAATGTTTGGTGTATGTTACATGATCGACTCGTTGGTCCGTTCTTCTTGCCTGACCGATTGACTGGAGTCCTTTTTCGAAGTTTCCTATCAAATGATTTACCCAGTTTTATGGAAAATGTACCCCTGTTCTTTCGCCAAAATAGTTGGATACAATTAGATGGTTGACCATCGCATTATGCTAGAGCAGTTAGAAATTGGTTGGATGAACATTATGCTCATAGATGGATTGGTCGAGGAGGACCGGTTTCTTGGCCTCCGAGATCACCTGATTTAACGCCTCTTAATTTTTACTTGTGGGGAACATTGAAAAATAAGGGTTACAGTACAGAAGTGACTTCGCTTGAAGATTTAATACAACAAATCAATAATTCAGTTACTGATATGCACCAAAATGATCAGGAAATTCAAACTGTAACGAGTTCTGTAGTACATCGATGTCACGCTTGTATTGATGTGCATGGACGACACTTTGAAATGCATTACTGAATCGTTTTAAGCTAAAACACATGGTATGAATACACACATAACACAAACACGTTCGATTTTCCATATTTTAGAACATATTCTAATATTTCATTATTTGTTTATAACTTTCTAATAAAGCATTTATATACAAACTGCATATAAGATTTTTTTCTTATTTCCACCTGTAGATTATGCTGCCGTAGTTTGTCGGTTAAATCCCGGGACACCCTGTATATCTCTGTCGAGGGTATAGATACAGTTGATGCGAGAGGATACAAGTTATATTAAAATGAGTGCTCAGGAATTTTTTGCCGACACTCCATAGCTATCGAAAAATCACACCTCTCCAATAGTTGACCCGTATGTCGTCCATAAAAGTAGAATAAAATGTACGATGCCCTTTTAAAAGTGCGCTTCATCGACGTTTATTACAGCTACAATAGAAGTGATTTCACAGCGTCCCCGTGCCGAGCACTATTTCAACTCTCTAGAAGGCCCACAAACTCGCAAACCACAAATCGATCGCCCTCCTCTCATGCTAGCGATATCGAATTGTTCTCAAGAGTCATATTCTGCACTTTAGTGAAACCTCCTTTATTTCTTATCGTTAGTAATTTCGTAAAAGAATTGCCGGACAATGCAACTCCATAAAATAAGCACAGATTTTTCAATATTTTCTCGTTTAAACGTTTGCTGTCCGCGATATGTTCGTGATTTCAATTTACATAAATGTATACAATTATGATACTACGAGAAATATTCTTGGAATAACTAGCATCGCTTTCCAATAGGCAAAAATTCGAGTTTAGATCGGTAGAGGACATGCAGGAACGAGCTGTGATGTCGAGTGAAGCTCGCCATAGAACCGCAAAGAGTTAATGTTTAACCCTCATCAGTCCGGCAATAACGCTGCCAAACGCAAGCCAGCTTTCTACTCTGTTGCGTACGCATGCAACCAGAAGAAACGGTAAAAATGCTCGGCGGCAGACCTGCGCGTGGGATGTACTCTATTTAATTTAGATAGATAAGTTCGGGGACTTGGAGCGACGTCTCCTAAGCAGCTTTCCCCTCCTACAAGTCACATTTGCCTCCCATTTTCCCCAAATTCGAGCCTTATAAAAAGGGACCCATCTCCAACTTTTGACTGTTGAAACCCAACTTTGAGATAGACCGTTATTCTGCTCTAAATAGTCCACTTCTCTTAGGAGTATGCCGCGTGAAACCGCTGTACATTATCAAGCTAGTGTAATTGTTCGGTGGCTAGAACATTTGTATAGCGGGAACGCGGAGTGACCATCAGCAGCAGCAACGAAGGCAATAGTCAAAGTCGCTACTTAGGTAAGCGTGGCACACACATACACTAAACAAATTTGTAAAGAGCTTACCATCGTGTCTATGTCAATAACCTCACTAACTGTTTAAGAGAACCTAGTGTTCGTCTAATAACACTGTCCAACAAATTTTGACTTTTTTTCTGTGTTCTAACAACGAATAGGCGATTCTTATAGATTTCGATGTGCTGAAAACGAATCCGCAAACCATTTCTTTCCAATAACTACCGTTTTCGAAAAAATCAATTTTGAAAAAAAAGATACTTTTTTGTCCTTTGAACAAGATTTGTGACGTAAGTATATAAGTTAGACAATTTTTATTCATTGCAAAAAATTTTGTGTATCATTACGAAGAAAATGATATGAATTACTTTTGCAATATGAATTTGCAAATATGTTTAAACATTAGTTAAAGTTGGCGAGATACGCTCCACCCAGTCATTTTTCGAGATTCGTTTCAACTTTCCGGAAAAATTAGACCTCTGACGGGGATTCCATTCAGTCTACGCGATAGAGCAGACTTTGCTCTTTGAAAAGCACTCCAAAAATATGCAAAGGTGACTTCGGTGTCGTAAATAAAAGCCAAAAAGTCGAGGAAGTCACGGATTGTCAGCAGGGGTTCTCAGCAGGTGACAGTAGCTTCCTAACGGAACTATCTGATACCTGTCGCAGGCGAAAGCTGCGAGGAAACCAGTTGTATTGTTGTTAACGGATAACTGGTGTCCTCTTAGGAGACCAGTCAGTGTCTGGATTCAAACTCTGAGGGGAGACCGTGAAGTCAAGGGTCGTGAAGTCGAACTCGCAAGCCCCTCTTTTAACAACTCCAACCAGTAGTATTGCAGTCATTTTCAAGTAATTCGTTCAAATTCATTTCAACTGATTCAGATTCTTGAAATACAATGCCTAATATAAAAAACCGTGCCAAAATGAATATGGAAATTGATACTAGTGACCTGGAGAGTGCTTTAATCTTTATCTTCGCCTGGTTCTGTGAATAAACGAACTGGGATGACCGTCAGCCGAAATTGAATGTCGCAAAAAGAATACCGACTGTCAGGAATTTATACCTTTTCCTATTTCGGTTAGTAAGAAGAACTCGCATGAAGACCTTCAATCTTTGTGCTTCTTTCTCGCCCTCCTGACAAACTGGCAAGCGGATGGCTGGCATTCCGCGAATCTTCAGAATTTCATTCGGTGTAAAAAGACGTTCGAAAGGGAACGGAATCAAATAAAAACTTGTAGAGCGTGGTAAGACAACGGGATTACATGTAACTCCGTAAGATATTGCACACGAAACTTTTGCGTGTTCCCCGAAACAGCAGTGCAGGTGAAATTGACTCCGTTGGTACTTTTTCCTCAAATCTAGATGTTTCACGTGCTACGGCAGAGAGGAAAAGCTCGCGGGAAGGTTGAAGGGAGGAGTCGTAAATTCCTGAACCCCCGATCAAAAGATTACACTGTCCAACACAAAAAAATGTTGTAACAACAAATAGGCCATTCTTATAGATTTTGACGTGCTGAAAACGAATTCGTAAACCGCTTGTCGCCAGCAGCTACCGTTTTCGACAAAATCAATTTTGCAAAAAAGGTACTTTTTTGTCACTTGAACAAGATTTGTTACGTAAGTATATAAGTTAGACAGTTTTTATTCGTTGCAACAAATTCTGTGGACCGTTACGAATAAAATGATATGAATGACTTTTGCAATATGACCTTGAAAATATTTTTAAATATTAGTTAAATTTTCGGAAAAATTAGAGCTCTGACGGGGATTCCAATTACTCTACGCGATAGAGCAGACATTCCTCTTTGAAAAGCACTCCCAAAATATGCAAAGCTGACTTTGATGTCGTAAATAAAAGCCAAAAGGTCGAGGAAGTCACGGATTGGCAGGAGAGGTTCTCAGACGCCACATTTATGCGCGCACGTAAGCGCTTGGGGGACACATGCCGGAGTAGAGCGCGTCATAGATGTGATGTCTGAGAACCTCTGCTGAAAATACTTACGTCATAAATCTTGTTCAAAAAACAAAAAAGTATCTTTTTTTCAAAATCGATTCTTTTGTTTTTCAGAATTTTTTGGACTTTGTTATCTTTCACTCGGGTGTTTCGTAAAGTTTAGATGAAAGTGTACAAAAAGGAAATTAATTCTTCCTAAATAGCTGTATACAGTTTATTTATCAAAATTAAAGATATAACTACAGAAAATTCAGCACAATTAACAAACGACACGAATCAACACTGTTTTGCCGCGCACACACGATGAGTCCTGTGGTCAGGGCCGACAGGACAAACAGAGGTTGTAAATCTCTGTATAGACTTTGTCACACCGCGTATGATTGGCCGTTCCCTATGACTTTTTACGGAGATAGGGATATTTAATGATGTAAGTGGATTTGGATTAACCGAAGACTGTCTTGTAATCAAATATGTGTATTTATATATATTTAACAATGAAACAAAACACTTAAACTTAGACTGAGTGATGTGAACGAATACGTGAGTGAAAAGTATATGTGTGTATCGAAATATCGTTCGGACGAGTATTCCGGAGCTTTTGTGGGAGCTGTTTTCTCCTTGGATAGATGTTAAAAAACTGATTTTTGAAGAGTTCTCCAGAACAGAGGAGAACTCTTTCTCGGATGTATTCCTGACAGTCTTGGCCAATCAGGAATTTGTATTTTTGCACCCGCCTATTCCGTGCGCCCGAAGCGCGATCCGTGTGGACTAGGGGGTGCTACATGGAAAGGGAAACCCTTACCATGTACGATTTGGCATCGTGGCGGAACTTCCCCCGGGCCAAGGGTTCGAGATATGACCTGGTCGGTGACCGCTGGGCCCAGTCTCGAGGCCCCTTTGGAAGTACACGTTTTATGACACATGCAGTTAGGTGTTGAGTTCGCGGAAGTCTTAAAACGTTTATGAAGCAAGGGATTAGAAAGTACTGTGACTTTTCTCAAAAACAGCTTTTTGGCCTGCGTGTCATAAATGTGCTAGCCATCTGCACGCCAAATGTTATCTTGTGCAGATTGCTAGCCGCCTTTTTTATTATATCGGAACAACGAAGTTATCCTCTGCCCATGTTAAGTGCCGCGTGACTAAGGGCGTGTTGTCTTAACAAAGGCCGGATTAACTTCGCTGTTTCGTGGAATATGGATAGAATACAGAATGGTGTGTAAAAGATGATTCTGCGGGTGCGCCGCGGAACAAACACTGTATTCAATTCTATAATTGACAGAGAACACAATAATGGACTCTCTAATAGACTGTACGCCTGTTGTTCCTCACATTCTAAAAATATAAGGAATCTGAGTTTCTCACTCACACATACACTCACTCTCTCCGAATTTTCTTGGAATGCTTGCACACCGGATCGCTCTACTTGACGCGCTGGATACTTTTATTACTTATTGATCTGTCGTGCTTAAAGCTGGAGAAGTTCAACGTTTGATCGACCAAGATCTTTTCACTGTTCGTCTCCTTAATGGGATGCGATTAAAGCAATGAAGACGTGCTTCCAGTGTTTGTAACGCACTTTACTTTTTACAAAACTTAACGTATTAACAAGGTCCAAACTTAATAATTATGATTAAATGTGGTACGTCGATGCGACGTATAATGATGTTTCTTGTGCGTGTGGACAGTTAAACTGTTGATGTTAATCTCTCTGAGTATCTTTGGTATCTGGTATCTGGTCTGTGCAAAATGAATATCTTATATTTATAAGCTATTCCTAGCCGATGTGCCCTCCCATCACTCCCACCAATCTACAAATTGAGTCCCTTGACGCCCTTCAGGCCCACTGAGGGCGGAACCTAGTCAGAAGTGACGGCCCATCCGTTCCTGGAATCTCACCCCCAGGTTGACCGTGTTGGTCCGTCGTGACGTCAAGGGTTTTCGCCGGTTCTTGGAACCGCGGTGTGGAGGCACATCGGTAATCGGAGTTTATGATACGTCTATTTCTATTGAGCGCAGGAAGGCAAATCTGGAGGGGCTTGTCCATGTGTTCTCCAAATGTTTTGCCTTCCGGAGAGAAGTTAATTACTAAAAACATGCATACTAAGAAATTCTCTAATCCTCAAAAATAGCCATTTAGTCACGTCCGTATCATAAACTTATTCAAGCGGAGTTCTTTCGTAAGGGCTGCTTGAACATATTGCCTTATAGCACGTTTTTTAGGAATCGCTCCAAGTAGCGGCACTTAATTATATTCCGGTACGGAACACTTATACCCCAACTAAGTTTACGTTTAATGCGAGAAATGCGGACACAACGCAAAATAATTTAACTTTTCAATTTGACGTTTTTAATTTTGTTTACAAACAGTCCCATTCTCTATACCCTCATAGTTGAAGTATAAGTTGAATATCTTCAAAGAAACAATTAATTATATAGCCGAGTTTACTTTCAACTTGAAGTATCTACGTTGCTTCAGGTGGAAGTGTTATTCCATTGAGACTCCGCAGATCAATTTATAAATTTACGAAGAACCACGATAAACGAGTCAATATAGATGCAGATGAAGCGGATGCAGTGAAGGGGGGTTCCGCGGTTAAGCTATCGTGGAAGCCAATCGGCCCACCGATTCGATTGAACTTCTCACCCGGAAGAACTTTTCGAGAGCTAGTTAATTCAGGCGCAGGCAAGTTTACAGTGAACTACCTACTATCTCTTTGACGATTATTTTTCCGCGAGTTTTAAATGCTCTTCCACACCAGGAATTCTTCTTGGTTTAACCCCTGAAGAAGAGAAGTTCAGGAATCGAGGTAACCAAAATCTTACTACAGATCTAGATGAGACTTTGCCTCTATTCTGGATGACTCCTGAGAATCTTTGCAGTTCTCTGAAACCACTGACTCAGTCTGCTAAGTGATGAAGTAAAGAGAAATCCACGTGAATATTTCTCACCGCCTCTCGAAAGTTTTCAATGAAATGTTGTGCCAGGGCCAGAACGGCTGCCAGCAAACGTAAAACTTTTACTTGGGATCTCGTAAGAAACTCCTCAACAATGAACCATTGAGTATAGAAAATCAAGTTTCCACTGATGACCGAATCTGTGAATTTAATTATTGAGGCAACGCCGGACCTCTCCTTGCCGCTAGTTAACATTGTATCCGCTTTTACATCCAACTCCTCTCGAACTACGATTCGAAGTTCCTACAAATCGTTGAATATGTTAGCTGGCAGCGTCTGCAATTAAATCGCGAGACAACGAGAAACACCTAACAATGACGAAATAAGTTGATGCCAGCTGGAAGATTTAAACGCCGCGAAAGTTTCTTCGTAGACGTACCTTTCACTAAACTTAAATTCCTAGTGCTGAAACTTAAATGTGCACCGCAATACACTACCCTGTTTTTGTTAATAGTAAATACAAGAAAGGACGCAAGTAGTTTGCAGTGGGAATGCGTTGATTCAATTAATTCGATGCGTTGGAGCGACATAGTTGTATTATTAAATACCAAAGTATAGCTTGCAATTGATGTAATTGATACAACTCAAACTAAGTTTAGTATCTTATCAAATACAAGTAAAGGTAACTTATTATCTCTTATAAAGATACGCATATATTATATATGTATATATTATACATAAAGGTCAAAATAAGCAATAATACAAAATTTAGATTACCGATATTTGGATAATTTAAGCATTTCGATAGTTCCCGCACGATCTATTAGAACTTAATATCTCATCTTAGAAGCAATAAAGGAATATATTAACAAAATATTAAATATGTTATATCTATAATTTAAGGATATCATGAGCAATATCTCTTACGGAAAAGACACAGTGAGGAAGACATAAGACGTTCCAACCGTTGCCGAAGACATAATAATGGGTGATTTGATTTTTATTCTTACCGGGAAAGCTCGGGCCGTGAAAGTTCTTCCAGTGGTGCTTTTAATAAACGTAATAGAGTGTAAAGCTTAGAGATAAGGCATGCTTCCAGCCGTACGGCAGCTCGTCGACCACATATCTTCCATGATCCATTCCACCCGCCTGCCTTAAAAATTCACCCCAGAAACTACATCCAAGATCTAACCCGTCTTACCGGAAATAGCAACCGTCAACCTTATAGTGCCTCCAAGAGCACAATGTCGAATACTTGATTCTTCGACCGGTCAAGTCGAGCGAAATATGCATTCCACCGTAATTCTATCAATTATTAATGTGGTATATTCTGCCATAGATCAATAAATATATAAAATTGTTCAAGTACATGTATATCGATAACCAAACACGTACATTTAGATAACATGTTTAAACTGGCGATTTATAATATAATACTTCCTCCCCCTATGAGTGGGGGTGAGAACTTACTCATGGTGTCTCTACCTATCGTAAGACGTGACCATAGATCTGAAAAAGGTTCGACAAATCTTCTTCGAAAAATTGGCATCGAAAAAAATACGGTCAGATTTGTCAATATTTATATTTCATCTTATCTTCCACTCGATGCAAATCGATAGGATTTTCGAGCCAGGAGATTTTCGACGATTACTGCAAACGATTTGAAACGTCACTTTTAGATTAATTTCTGTAACCACTGACATGAGAGTAGAGGTACATCGAAGGCGGAACAAGTTGTCCTAAATCAAGTGTTCTGGAAATGTATAATTCTATGCTGTAAAGGAAAAAGGAAGATAAATATTTGATAAGCTAAGTCAAGATAAAAGTTAAATACGTCGCCGGCGACAAAACACAGAGCGTCGTTCAGCGGCAAGTGTCTGAAGTTAGTTACGTGAAATAACCGGCTGCAGTGCAAATCTATTTTTGCGCTCATCGAAGGTTTCGTGAATTTCCTAGCGGCGTACCAGCAACGCTAGATTTGATTACTTTTGATTTTCATATTTCCTCTTTTCGCCCGGCCGAGTTAAAATGAGCACGAACTTGATGCTGTAGCCGAGCTCAACCAGGATAGAATTATATCTGACGCGAAACCACCACTTCTCTGGTTCTTACTTTTTTCCCGCTTGTTGGAAAATAGCGTCGTCTATATTCTTTGACTCTTCCTTCGTTGCTTGATATGAGCTTTGCAAAATAGAATCATGTTTCAATAACATTTGTATCAACTGTTGACATCCATTACATACCTATATTTGATCTTGCTAGTTATTATTATAATAAATTTCATTCGAGTAACAAAAAGATATGTCACTTTCCACCGATGCAAATAAGAGGAAATATAAACATTCAATATTATATTAAGAACTTAGGAATGATGTATAATATCTAAGTGAGAGTCGGGTTTAATGAATTAGATGCATCTGTGGTAAATAAGAATGTAATATACTTGAACAAATAACACCATGATACCAAACAAGTAAGTAATAATTATTCAATTACTCGGATGTCGCACACGTCACGCTCTCTCTTTTTTATCAATAAACTCTCATAGTCAAGCACACATTTCTTTCAATATTAACAAAGTAATCATATGTAAAAACTATTATTCACGGAGGTATTAATAGTTCCATGTACAATTCAAACGAAATTGTATATTTTACAATAATAATGCTTACGAATCGTGCATTTAAAAACACCTTGTGTTCAGCCCTTTAATGAATTAATTAACAAGCTTTTTATTAGATCTACAAATCAGTTCGTTTTAGTTAGTTTTAGAGGGTTTAATTGTAAGCATCTTCTTCTTCGTTATTATAACTGTTTACTCGACTACTTATTTTGTGCTGTATATTTTACATTGGATTAAATTCTATACGTTCCTCCAATTTTTATTGTACTGTTATTTCGTTTAATATATATATATATATATATCTATATTGTTCAAGCAGCCCTTACGAAAGGACTCCGCTTGAATAAGTTTATGATACGGACGTGACTAAATAGCTATTTTTGAGGATTAGAGAATTTCTTAGTATGCATGTTTTTAGTATTTAACTTCTCTCAGGAAGGCAAAACAGTTGGAGGACACCTGGACAAGCCCCTCCAGATTTGCCTTCCTGCGCTCAATAGAAATAGACGTATCATAAACTCCGATTACCGATGTGCCTCCACACCGCGGTTCCAAGAACCGGCGAAAACCCTTGACGTCACGACGGACCCATCCGGTCAACCTGGGGGTGAGATTCCAGGAACCGATGGGCCGTCACTTCTAACTAGGTTACGCCCTCAGTGGGCCTGAAGGGCGTCAAGGGACTCAATTTCTACATTGGTGGGAGTGATGGGAGGGCACATCGGCTAAAGATTCCTTATAAATATCAGATACTCACAGAACAGAAGAGAGTTAGCGAATTACTGAGAGAATTGTACAAGTATTAAGAATAGATAAACCAAGAGAATAGAGTTATAAGAATAGTTATAAAACAGAGAGTAACGTCATATATACAAGAGATTCACCAGAATCATTCAGTCAAAACATTGACTAGCCCTTCTGGACACGCGTTCACGATAAGATCCAGGATAAGAGTAGAAGTACATACATTGTTAAAGTTCGTGTAATTATACTGTTATTGTTATTAGAATATATATCCGGAAAAGATAAAGGTGTGTTCGGGAGTTGATTTAAACCCAGAAATATACAGTCCACTTGAATCGATTAACATCCTGATTCTCCCGGCCATAGTCACCTTTAACAATATCGTTTAATATATATCTATACAGCCAGGTGTAGAAAATCGGGGGCGACAAACGCGAAACAATTTTTTGAGAAGACGAACTTGTTTAATTGAAACTTGATTAATTGAATCCACGTGAACTCTTGACGATGAAAATTTAATCAGTTTTAACCTTGGAAGCTCTAGAAGTTTTCCAAGGTAAGAATATGGCTTCAAACTCCTTGGCTCGATGTAAAGTATTGCACTCTTACAAATTACGGACATTTCCTTTTGGAATATCTCATTTTACCTTGTTCGCGAAGTAATTAATTTAACCTTTTCCGTATCTGGATTCTTTGATTCTACTTCATTTTTATCCCGACGTCACGGTCAAATATTTCCCGAAGTCTGTCAATAACGAACTGTATTAACGAACTCGCTTCCCCGAATAATCGTTTGAATTTTCAATTCCTAAAAAAGGTTGATTTTATGCTTGGCGGAGCTCCTTTTATTTTTATACGAGATTATCCCACTCTCTGCAATCAATCACGAAATTTCATCCAGATTTATTAGTCGCAATTATCGTAATAACTCAATCTGATTTCCTGCATGGTTTATAGCATTATATATGACAATTAAAATATATCAGGATTTAAAAAAGTCTTCGTATTAATATGAGAAATTATTGCTTATAATTCATCGTGTTATTTAATACCAATCTATAATTAACGTAATTAACTTATACCTTGGGAATTAAAATGTGCAATCATTTTTAACCAATAATTCGACTATGCTTCATACTCGAAGTTTCTATCAAAAAACATTTACATATATGGACCATAGATTCTTTTCCACATAAATCGGGTCTTGAAATAGCCGATCAACCTAACTTATCTATCTAAATCCTAGTTAAATAAATATCTTTCGATGGAATTCGTATCATGACATTTGCAGCTGTGGCCAGGATGTCTGGATTAAGCTTTAAACTTGTTCCATCCATGTATTGATGCCCAGGAACAGTTAAAACAAGAAGCACGCGGACCAGAAATTCTCTGGTCGTCCTACGCTGACCAATAAAACTTCGAGAGTACAGTTTACACTGAAATTCAATAACTATGTAAACATTTTCGACTATTTGTGTTGAAGCGGTAATTTCGCACTTGCATTCCTGTGTACCTAGCCCTACAGCGGCAGGATCGAGAAATTAATTTTGAAAATGAATTAAGTCCCCCGAGGAAACTTTAGATCCATGTATATCAATCATAAAGGAGACTAATTTTTCGATGATACTCATCGTCGTACTATTAATTCAAATCTTGATTAGATTTGCCTTAATAAATGCCGTAAATACATGTGCCATGGCAGGAATACATACAGTCGGCTCGAAAAATAATTAACCCGTTGGCAAATGCAGGTAAATGAATGTGATATATGTTTTTATAACGTATTTTTTTAATTACTTACACCGTCTAAATAAAAACTAAACAATAATTCGAGTTCATGTTAATAAACAAACAAAAGCAGGTGAAAAATGCCTATTGTCTCCATTACGACAACATTGAAGAGAATGTTAACACTTCAAAAACCATATTAAATATTATATATTTTAATTGGACTAATATCTTTATTAAAGACAGACAATTTCTTGTGAAAGCATACGCTTGGAAGTGGTGAGAACGAATCGAAAGCGGAAAGCCGATAAGGCATTGAACCTTATCGTATAACATTTATTGTAGAATCAAATTACTGTATCGGATTATCGAGCCTGCGTACCGGAACCAACAGTTTTCTGTGAGCTACTGCATTCTCAAGTTGTGCAAGTTAAGTAAAAACTCACATCCTGCAATTGGACCTACATTCACTTTTTTTTGTCTTAAATGTAGGGATTGTAATCGCTGAGTCTAACGCGATGGAGACGAGTTATGTGAATAAATAACTCTACACAGCTTATTTACAAGAATTAAAGATACAACTATAGAAAATTTAGCGCAGTTAATAAAAGGCATGGGTCAACAGAAACCAATATTTTAATCAACTCTGTCATAGATACTCTTAACTTTTTCCTGTTTAATATTATTATACAATACAATAGATCTACCGGCAGTATACTCAGCTATAGTTTTATATTTCTGTTTATGTTGTTGATAATAAGAATGGACGGGAACTCTGTCGTTGTTATAGAGGTAAAATTCATTAACTATATTTTTTTCAGAAACTCTTTTTTTGTATTTATTTCTGTAATTGTTTGTTAAAAACGATATAATAATTGATTTAATTATGTTTATCACGTAATGTGAGCCACAGAAAACCTCAGAAACGGAACGTTGTAAATATGAATATTTTTATTAAATACTGTAAAGCCGTCATTTTGACCAGTTTGGTAGTCCTGAATGTTAACTATACATTCATGTTGGAAATTCGTAATATGCAGTACCTTTGAATACATTATTCCCCGAGATTTGTTTAATTATTAATTACTTTTTCACTCCATTTATATTCGCCTAATGTTCAAAATATGCTCCAAACAAAGCTTGTAGCTATTGCAAAACTAATGTTTGTTGAACAGATATTAATTACCGAATTGCAACCATCAAAAGCTTTTTCAATTTGTCTATAAATGTATAATAATATTCTTATGAATTAATAGCGGCACACGGTTTACAACACTCCGAGCTAGCAATATTCCCTTACAGCTGTTTACGATTAAGTCCCTAGTATTTCCAAACATGTACAAGACAGATTGTTCACGACGAGTTTGTCAACTTGACTACTTACCAAAAACCGTGGGTCGCTAGCAGATTTGAAGCACGCATGGTCAAACATGAGAGGAACTCCGCCTTCCCAGTTACGCCCAAAATATGCAAATGTACCTATATGTACTGCATATTTTCATTAGTAAAGTTAGTATAATTCCGGTAACCAACCTATATACAGGGTTAGTCACGCAATGTGACGATTCCAGTTTCTGTGAGTTGTTTACTAAGCCTTAGAAGGTAGAATGCGATGTCTGATTTCGAACAGGATATTTATTTTCATACAATATTTTAGCTCTGGCAGCATATTTATTGCACGCACTGTAAACAATTATCATATCGTACTTCTCTTTGTTACTGAACAACCTAATAAATGTAGCACCTATCTCTGTACGACTTCTATCCTTACTAATTGTAAGCTTAACTGATACTTCATATTGACGTTCTCTAATGCCTAGGGTCGTGTTTACCACTATGATGTGGCGTCGTAAACAAAGTTCTCTTCCAAATCGTGATAATAGTCCCGTTGAATAAGCATGTCTTGAAATGCAGGATAATTTATTTGTGAATATTTCGGTAATTATTCATTTTAGATCGTATATAAGTAGTATTATGTTTTTTATGCAGAATTCGATGCTTTAGCAGAATTCAGGAAGAAAATTTAGGCATTACATTCAAAAAATGAAGGTGACTTCCGTATCTCGATAAAGAAGTAAAACAGCTTAAGATCCATTATACTATTGAATGCCCCCCCCCCCCCCCCCCTTTAACCCCAATACAGTGCACATTTTATGAGTTATTTGGAACGGTCACGTTGCGTGACCCACCCTGTATATGTTCATAATATCCTTAGTCGACGCGACTTTGCCATTCACGTCTGAATATTGTACACAAGCACAGAATAAAGAAGCCAACGGGCTTCTTAAATCATCAACTTCACTATCACTCCCATAGTATTGTTGGAGTCCTGAACGAGTCGTGGCTTGGTTTAGGTGTTTTTATTACTTAACTTAATTTAAACTATTACAAAAGCTCTAGAACTATCGAAAGGAACTCTATCAGTTTAAAAACGTTTTTAGTAATACACCAAAGAGGTGAAGAGATGTTGCGTGAACCGGAATTAGATTTATTCCGTCCTGTGATTGTTGTGTGACGACCGAATCTGGGAAAAGTGAGGTCTATGTCTTTTTCTATTGGTTAATTTGAAAAATCGTTGGGAGGATGGCTAAGGATCGTATTGGTGGTCATTGAAGGGGGAGGTTCTTGCACATAGGTTGTAGGGCACTGTTTTAAGGAAGGGTGGAGGTGGAAAAGGGATTCGTGGGAACGTAGGGAAAATAGAGGATAGCGCTGAGGAACTCTATGAATTGATTTATGACGGGGTAAGGACTGGGAAAGAACTAGGATATTCCAGAGGATGTCTGGTCTATGTAAGGTGTGGCTCGGTAGGATAAGTGGTAGAAGGGTCTTAGGCCCTAAGTGCGTTGGGGTATCCAACAATATCATAAAATTCGTACAGTATTGAAATATTTATATTATAAAATTTATACAGTATTAATTCACAAGAATACAATATAATAATGAAATAACAGTTCCGTGTCTATACATTAAACATGCAGTTTCCAAACGTGATGACATCCATACACAAACTACATCAATAAAATAACGGTTTTCAAGAGTAAATATTCCAGGGACAATGGTGAGTTTAATGCAGGCTATAATAGTTCGTACTTAATTATGATTTATATTTGTTAGCAATTATCACGAATTTTAAGAATTTAGAGGGTGAAGGGAATTGTGCGATTGCATAAGGCTCGGCAATTTCGGCGGGGAGTCGAAGTCTGCTGCGAGATAATGCGGGGCGCCCACGATACTTTACTCGCGGTAAATAGGAGCGAGTGGTGCGTTAATTTCACGTAGAGCATATAGTTCCGCATTAGTTACACGCAGTTACATACGATATCTGTTGGCACGTTGGCCCTGATTACGTGGTGATTACGTGGTGCTGTAGGATCGCGAGCCGATCCTACAGCACATCTAATGCATCTGCGTGTATGGTTATTGCTATCTCTCTGATAATTACTCTAATTGCGTTCCCTCTGATTTCTCTCCTCTGTAGCCCTTTTTGCATATCTAATCTTTTATATCAAAGAATCAAAGCTACAAAGGCCTTTGTAATGAGCGTGGAACATAACAATTAACTGGCCAGAAGTCAGAAGGAGGTCTTTTCTGATCTTATGTTCCTTTTTAAAATATTGAGTTTTCGAATTTATAACGCGGGGATAATCGCATTTATCAATTTGAATGCAATGAAATGATCTAGCAAATCAGTTTCAGGATTTTATTTTATTTTGACTTATTTTGTTTCTCAACCTTATTAGTGTGGGCATGGAAACGGGCGTGGTGATTAAAAAGTGACGATCAGCAGACGCGAGAGGCGAGCGAAAGAACAGAGAATAAGCAGTTAGCGCGTGACAGCCGGAGGGTGCAGTACGAAAAAGAATCGTTTACAACAAATAACCGCAATACTCTTGATACCTCTCTTACAAATTCCAACAATTGGGGGCTCAGCCGCGATAGAGAGAATAGTCAAGTGGAAAGTGGGAAATTTGTTCCATACTGTTCAAGCGGGACGAGATCGTGAACCAAGTGAAAGTGAAAGTGACAAAAGTTATCTAAGTGAGCGATTTTCGACCATACAGAACAGTAGGACATAAAAAGAAAAAGTGAATCAGAAGCCATATCAAGTAACGTGAAAGAACACACGATGAGTACCAGCAAGAGGACGCCGGTAACCGAAAATTCAAGTATACCTCCGGACATGCACTCAACCACGGAAGATGAAATAAGTGATGCAGAGAGAACGATAGTTCGCGTAAGTGAAAGAAAGAGAACGAGGAAAGAGAAAGATATAGAAGAGATTAATAGAATGAAAAGAGGCGAACTTCGTAAGAAGTTAAAGGAACTACAGATAAGTACATTGGGTAAAAAGCCTGTCTTAAAGGAAAGGCTAAAGAATTATTTAGAGCGAATGAGCGAAAAATTAGAATTATCAAAGCGAAGACTCAGAAGAAGATATGGAATCCGAAAATGGAAGTGATGAAAGCGAAGAAGACGACGACGAACGCAAGATGAAAGAACGAAAAAGATATGAGCGAAGTAAGAGAAATATGGAAGTTCAACAGTTCAGCCAACTCACGATCAAGGACGTTGAGAAATCGGTATCCTACTTTACGGGTGTTACGAGCCCAGGGCGAGTTATGTCTTACTACGTTAGACTGGGCTGTAATTTCTTCTTGGTCACTCCGAGCGGCTGGAGTGAACGGTTCGATGGGGATATGTCGCTACTGAATATTTTTGCAGGGAAGGTAAATGAGGTGAATCAAGACTGCCTAGCGCTGGAAAAGGTTGTCCTTTTAAAGGATTTTTTGGAGCGCCAGGAAAGGAGATGGGGGGGGGGGGGGTTCGGCTGGTTTTGGAACGACAAGATTCTGGGAAACGCGGGCATCATAAATCCACCCTGGGAGTGCACTTGCTCAGGGATATGGGCCTCAAGTTTCCCGGAGGGTCCCGTTTCCCGAACATCGCAGCCGCGTCTATTCCATAAATAAGACCCCTGGCCATGGGACCCATTTCCGTTGGTCGTAACTTAGATAACCCCCACGGCCAAGGGCTGCATACGCAACACGGGCGACGACAATACCTCCGTCGAAAAATGGATACAAGATTTCAAAGACGTGAGCACATTGTTACATTGGAACAACTTGCAGATGCTAATTTATGGTAAGCGAATTTTGCGGGGATCCACGAAACAGTTCGCAGCATCCGAAAAAGGAATCACGTCCTGGGAAATTCTACGAAAAAAGTTAAGAAGAGAATTCAAGACACGAACTAATAGTGCAGTGGTACATTCTCGGTTGTACGAGAGGAAAAGACTACCTGACGAAACAGGACGACAATACGTATACGCGATGTGCGACATCACTAGCGAAGGCAACGTGGAAGAGAACGCGTTAATCGAATACGTAATCAACGGAATACAGGATCGAGAATACAATAAAACTATTCTGTATCAATCACGCACGCTAAAAGAGCTCAAAGTTAATTTGGAGTTGTATGATCGAATAAAGAAAAAAGCCGAATCGAAAGTATACCAGGGGCGGAGAGAAGACGTTAAAGCGCAAAAAGTCATACCGAATAGGATCAAGAAATCGTGGTGTAATACGTGCGGCGCAGCGGAACACGATGCCAAAAGTTGCCCGAATAAAGGACCAAAGTGCTTTAAGTGCAACAATTATGGACATATCGCGAATAAGTGTGACAATAGAGATAAAAGCAGTGCCGAAACAGCGACCGCGAATTGCGTTTCACAGAATAAAGCAACATACACGGTAAAAGTAAGTGGTATCGCGTGCAACGTATTGGTTGATTCCGGGAGCGATCTCTCGTTAATGCGCAGGAATATGCATGAGGAAATCGGCAACCCTCCGTTGGTGGCGTCGGCGACAAATATCACAGGAGCCGGCAATGCGACGACAAA
Organism: Nysson spinosus; assembly: GCA_910591585.2. Classification (NCBI taxonomy): domain Eukaryota; kingdom Metazoa; phylum Arthropoda; class Insecta; order Hymenoptera; family Crabronidae; genus Nysson; species Nysson spinosus. The sequence goes on from OU342838.1 coordinate 10,474,488, forward strand.
AGTTCTTGGAACGCTGATGTCGACGTAGTGGTGGATGAGGAAACACACAGGGTGAGATTCTTTGTCGTACCGACGTATTCGATTCCACAAAACGTCATTTTGGGTCAAGACTTTTTGAGAAGCGTAGACATCCAGATACGGGAAGGAGAAATTATGCAAATACGTAAGGTAGCGGCGACTACAAGCACGATGAGTGACAAGGCGATTCCAGGAAGCAAGGACTGCGAAGCAGGAGCGGAAGTAAAAGAAGCCGACGATAGAGAGTTCGACGAATATTATACGTGGAAAAAGAAGAATTGGACATTAAGCGTGAACACAAGGACAGGGTAACGGATTTAGTTAATAATTACCGACCAGCTGACAAAGTGGAAACGAAGGTAGAGACCACGATAATACAGATGTATTAAATGATAACGTACCAGTTAATTTAATACCGCGGCGATTAGCGCCAAAAGAGAAAGCGATTTTAGGCGAACAAATTAATGAGTGGTTAAGGGAAGGAGTGATCAGACCTAGCTGCAGCGAATACGTGAGTCCTGTGGTTATGGTGCCCAAAAAGAATGGAACGTATAGAGTTTGCGTCGATTATCGGGAATTAAACAAGAAAATAAGACGAGACTACTTCCCGATGCCACTCATAGAAGATAAAATATATGAGTTAGGAAACGCACATGTATTTTCAGTTATCGATTTAAAGAACGGTTTTCTGCACGTACCGGTAGCTAAAAACAGTATAAAGTATACATCATTCCTAACGCCCGATGGCCAATATGAATTTCTGAAAACGCCGTTCGGATTGTCGATCAGTGCGCAAAGTTTTTTGAGATTTGTTGACGAAGTTTTCCGCGATCTGATTCAGCGTTAGGTGGTTTGCACGTATGTCGACGACATAATCATACCGGGTAGAGATGACGAAGACGCGTTTAGAAAGCTAGAGGAAACTCTCCAAGTAGCAGCGGCGAATGGCTTAACCATTAATTGGAGTAAATGTCAATTTTTACAAAAGCGGATCGAGTACTTAGGTCATGAGATAGAAAACGGAAATGTGTATCCAGGTAAAAATAAAGTCCAGGTGATTGAAAGCTTTCCCGAACCCGAAAGCAAAAAACAAGTGCAAAGTTTATTAGGGCTAACAGGTTATTTCAGAAAGTTTATTAGAGATTACGCGAAGATTGCAAGGCCGTTGTCCGAATTATTGAAACAAGGACGCGAATTTGTATGGGACGAAGAACAAAGACACGCCTTTTTAACTCTAAAGTCTAGGTTAGCAGAGAAAACAATGTTGCGAATTTACGATGCGAACGCGACGACAGAATTATGCGACATACGGACGCTAGTCAGGAAGGTTTTGACGCAATGTTGTGCAAAAATCAGGAAATGAGGATGCATTCCATCCCGTGTATTATTATAGCAAAAAGACATCGGATGCGGAACGGAAATGTCATTCATACGAGTTAGAAGTATTGGCGATCGTAAATGCCGTAAAGAGATTACGAGTTTATTTACTAGGCGCACCTTTTAAGTTAGTCACAGACTGCGAAGCATTTAAAAAGACGTTATCGAAAAGAGACCTGCCACCTAAAGTCGCGCGATGGGCTTTGACCCTTAAGAAGTTCGAGTACTCCATTGAGCATCGAAAAGGGACTCAAACACGTAGATGCACTTAGTCGGTATCCCGTGTTAGTAATAGAAGATAAATTAATAACGATGATACGGAAGAAACAGGCAGAGGAAGAAAGACTGCGTGTAATCAGGCAGGTAGTAGAGAAGGAACCGTACGAGGATTACTTTGTCAAAAACGACGTGTTGATGAAGCGAAAAAATAATAGGGATCTGATAGTAGTACCGTCGTGCCTGCAAACAGATATCGTTAGGAAAGCGCACGAGAATGGACATTTTGGCGTGCGAAAAGTAAAAGAGAAAATCGAATCTGAATATTATATCCCGACGTTAGAAGATAAGATAAAAAAGTTTATTAGTTGTTGTATTCCGTGTATAGTGTCCGAGAAAAAGTTAGGTAAAAAGGAAGGAGAACTAATTGTAAGACCAATTCCGAAAGGAGACAATCCACTCGAAACGTATCATGTGGATCACGTAGGACCCATGACTGCGACAGGAAAAGCGTATCGATATATTTTAGTTGTAATAGATGCAATCTCAAAGTTTACATGGTTGTACCCGACCAAGACCGTTAACTCGAAAGAAGTAATAGCGAAATTAAGTAGTCAGCAGAAAAATTTCGGGAATCCAGACCGTATAATTCGGCTCCTACAACCGCAACTTTTTTCACCGGCAATTTAACCAAAAATGCTAGAATCTTACATCGCTTCCAGAGTTTATCATGGGGGAGACAATATAATGACGTAAGGTTGTTTTGCCGATGATAACACAGGAGACCTGGCCAGGATGGACAGAAGAATGACCAAAGAAGCTACAAAGGCATCCTGGAGATCCGCGCCGTGCCATCTAGATGACAACTTATACGGGGTGGAATCATTTTTCACGAAGACAACAACTACAAGTACTCTTCTAAATTATGTAGGGGATACTGAGAAGACTAAAAAAGGCAGAAATCCTCAAAAGAATGATATCGCTATCCGAACCACCTTATCTGAATCCAATTAAACTTGTATGGGTCGAATTGGATAGAAAGCTATTATATAATAGAATAATGTCTCGTACTACTCGAGACAGTCTTGTTTGCAAGACCGTCATACGCGCTGGGTGCGGACATCTAGATGGGAGCAGTTTGGACGCTAATTAGGAATATAATAATAACGAAATAAACAAAGTAGTAATCACTGACGTTAGTCTTTGATATCATTATATCATCGTAAACAGCAGACGCGAATGCAAATCTGTTTTCGTATCCGAAACCTGCAGACATCTTGAACTCTGTCGTCGTTCGAATTCTTTTGAGCAGTAGTGTAAGTAGTGTCTATATATTTCATAAACAAAGGTGTATAATAATAATTAGGAATAATAACGATACTAGGCTATTTAAAATACAACACTAACTACACTATTCTACGACTCAATCAACATTATATTCGACACACAAGCTACGCTCTTTTACAACTCTGAGTAGACTCTTAAACGACTCACAATCAGGCAACACTGACTGCATTCATCCCCATAACTGAACACCCCCCCCCCCCCCCCACACACACATATACGCACACAGAGTTAGTTTCTGCATTCTCAGACTTCCGCACTCTCACACTTTCCCTCAAACCACAGTATTGAAATCGGTACGAATCATCTGATTGTAAGTTCTAGGAATACGTAGGGTGCCTTGATGCGGGTCAATACGGTTTTTGAATATGTAATAAATGGAGTAAGTAGTCGCTAGTGCTGATTAGCTAGGATGCTCGCGGAAAGATGAAGAGTACTATTGTTGATAACCATGGCTATTGAACGTACGTTCTGTTGCACATCTGATTAAAAGTTTAAATATTTCGGGACTCGACAAGCACGTCCCGTCTATTATGTAATAAATAAATAAATAAATAAAGCAAATAAAGTACGGATTGACAGATTCGAATGAGGTCACTTACAAAATGTATGTTATTATAATATATATTTGAAGGACATGTTTGTATCGACTAAGTACTCAGATTTTCATCCAAATATACTATTTATGATAATATGGAGTAGTGCAGAAAATGCAAGGTCATTATAATAAATTTTAGTCTGCATGTAATCGTATTTTATTAAATCACTCGTTAATGTGATCACATCAATTCGTAAATATGGGGTGCACTTCACTTGACATTATGGCTATATTAATTTTATATTTATTATATTGTAACGGGAGTTTATATGCCGCGTGATAGATTGAGACATTTTTTACGTGCAATTGATACTTCTAGAATATACAGAAACCGGATTGAAAATAATGAGCTTATTTAACATGGATGTAAATTACTCCGTCCAAAATAATAAATGCAATAAACTTTCCCTCGTGGAAATTTATTAGCTAGGAAGTAACGAAAATATTATATGGCATCGTATTATGCAGGTAATTCGAATAAAAGAGGAACGCTGATAGAATTATTATAACAGATATGTCGAACAGATATGTCGTAGATACATTTACAGAATAATTCGATATATTTAATCAGCAATAAATGTGTCCGTATTCACGCTGATTAAAAGCCATTATGCAAATTTTATAACGTTAATAAAGCTGTGCCAGCCGCTGTTGAATTATCGTAATAGTTGAAAACAGTTATAGGGGATTATAAATATTCTATCCCAAATACAACATAATTAAACATGATATTAACGCAACTCCAAATACAATTCCCCGTGGAGTACTTTCGACGATTATGTTTTAATTAAACTGTAACTGCGAAACTACCGCTTCTGCATAGGCTAATCATTTTGGTATCAGAAGGTGTTCAGTGTACACTTAATAAGGGTATTATCTCGCATTTCAAAGCTTTTATTACGTATAATTCGATAATTGACAATAATAGAGTCAAGTGATTGTGTTTGTATACATCTTATTGTAGTAGTTTGTTGTGTGTGTGTTAAATGCATGGCCAGTTCTGAGAATTCGACGAATTGGGACGCGCGAGTCTTTTGTCGGCCCGGCGTGTCCGAACCAGTGATGCCAGTACGTGGGATTTTTCCCACCCCTGCGCACTACCTAATTCTCAGTAACGTATATACTTCACTCAAATATGGGGTATCGTTAGACCCCCGTGACAATTGCAATACGGTAAAAATACGGGCCCCTTACGCGTATCTACTGTTGCACATAGATACGTACATGGAAACAACCACCGTCGAGCTGTGACGTCAGCATGCGCATGCGCACGAAGGCTCCCACGTGGGATAAAATCCCACGTACTGGCATCACTGGTCCGAACAGGCTCGTCGCCGTTGAAAAGAAACAGTAGTCTTCAGCGAGAGCTCGTCAGAAGAGCAACGTTATTAAAATCACCATAGCAGAATACCAAGGATTTATTATTTTCCCTTCTCCATTCAAAATCCGAACCGAAGGAACGCCTATATTATATCTGTGTATAACGCTATACTATGAGTGGATATTAATGGATCAACATTTTCGTTGCGATCCTGGTGTAAGTTTGCAGTGAAACGATCATCCTGAAAGCGATCAGAGGTTTTTGCTCGGAGGAAAGCGACGCTCAGATATAGCCGGATGGTGTAATTTGAAACGGATTACCATATCCCTCGGACCATCCGTTAGTACATCCTAGATCCCAAGTATAGTATGCGCTTAAGAAAAAGAAACGCAGACAGGATGGAGAGTTCCTAGGAACAAGGTCATGGAATGAATAAAATAAAGTGGGCAAAGGCACGAGGGATGAGATTCGTCAGAATTTCTTCTACTTCTTTTACCCTTTCCTTTCACCTTCCACTGGTCGGGAAATTTATTTAACCGGCTGTTTCAATTTCTTTATCCGGATTCTTTTTAGGATTCCAGAAAAGGATGACGTATTTCGACCTCATCTTCCGTTCAGGGCTTCGTTTCGTCATCAATTGTAAAGTTGTCATTTAAAGATGCTGGGAGTTGAGATGTTATTATATTTGATTATAAAATGCTATTTTTCTGGTTTGAAGGGCTTTTCCACGAAACTTTTGATTCTTGACGATCGATTACTCTATTTTCGTAAAATCATCTTATCTAAATCTAAGTAAATAATTTATTTCCTTTTTTACTTTTCCTTAAGTATATAATGTGTTAGAAAAGTGTTCAACTTACTTGAGTTATTAATATTTTATGCCATTATAGAATACCTTAAATATTCGATGAAGATAAAAACTTCAATTCTTATAAGCAACATAAGATTTTCTAGGTGCTTTCTAAAATTCATATTGACCATAATCAAAATTATTAGGCTTCATCATAATCTAATATTATTATTATATTATTAATAGCTACACTGTTGCTCTTTCACAAATATCGCAATATTCTTGGAAGAATTATATTTATTTATTGTGTTTTACTAACGATATTCTACAGAAATTTGGCAGCCTATTTTCTTCTTCTAATTATTCTTATTTTCTAACTAATATACATTTTATTGTCTCGCGCGTCATTGAATTATACTGTCAAAACTCACCGAATATATTCGTGTTTTAATTTCTATTCCATCTTCCCAAAACGGAGTTCGAAAGAACGTGGACGGGAAATTCATTCTTTGAGAGGCGCGGGTGGAAATAAAATTCACATCATCTGGCATTTGGCTATTTCGAGTGAAATGGCCGCACAGAGGTCATTCGGCAGTAATAGAGATGATCGATCGGTACAGATTTCAGGGTGAAACTTTTAATGTACTGCGTCAGATTGGCGGTCGACTAATTCCGTGGAATTTTATAATTGTGTGCGTGCCCACAATGCGGCTTCCACCTTGCATCCCCCTTTTCTGCTTTCCACTTCTATCCAGCAGAGAGCAGAATCGTACAAAATGTAGCCGGAGGAATTCGATTTTCTACCGTTCAGACCACTCGACCAGAAAATGACGCACAAAAATATGTCCGCGGCCACACTCCTCTACCTCCACGGTTTAGAATGAAATTGAAAGAACCTACAATTCAGATTTACTTGCGATAAGCTATGTCTGTTTGACATTAGAACTACTGAACATATACTCCATTATGCTTATAACTTTATTTACACACACGCACGCGCACGCACGCACGCACGCAAACACACACACGCACACACGCACGCACACACACACACACACACACACACACACACACACACACACACACACACATTTACGTATATATGTACATATACATATATAATTATGGCTGGAGGATATAAGTAAATTAATGGATTTAATTATGTCCGGCATGTATGTAAAATAAAGGTATGTATTATATAAAATCTCAGACAATGCGTCGTTGGATGTTTGTACAACTTTATTAAAAACTACAGACTCGTCATTTTGACTGCTGGTTCTACTACAATATTGCTTTTGGTTAAGTATTGTAATTGTAATTGCATATACTTAAATGAATCACAATTTCATATCTTACAGATTCTGTTATTCTCGATGGATACCTTATGAAAATAAGATACAAAACTATTTCTGCTGCCATCGTTATGTCATACGAAAATTAAATTATTCGTTTCCATTTCTACTATTCACTATAATTTCCGGTATAATTCGTTAAAAGTTAAAACTATAAAATTAATGCGCTACGTGATACTAAACACTTAATTATTAACTACATATCGAACATTTGCGACTAAGTAAATACTTAACTTCTCAAAGAAACTCGTAAAACTAACTTTACGAAGGTACTCTTAACTGGTTAAAGGATGAAGGACATTGATTGTAAAGTACCACAAAGAATAAGAAGTTAGTGGAGTATAACTTACTACGAATTTGCACGTCCTAGGTAAAAGAACTGACCCCGACATAAAAGGAGGGTCGAAAGAAAGAACGTCCGTCAATTACGGGGATGCAAAGAATATTCCCCCTTTGTGGCTCCATGACAGCTAATTATTCAGAAATTAGTAAAAAGTTACGCACCGTTTCCGCGGTACAAGGTGTATTCGCGTGTCTGAAATTAAATAGCCGAAGTTAAGTTGAGGAATTTCGGAAACGTATCTCCTCGAAAATTCGCGCCGGTAAAATCGAAATGCGCAGGACGAAGTTTTCCCATTAATTACTTAACGCCCGTACTTGCGACGATTAATTAAAGCTATGGGAAAAGTTTTGGCAGCACCTGTTACGCGTTTCGAATTATTTTTCAATATTTTCGACGTACTTGGAGTTTTCTTCTCGATAGAGGAACTTCATATTCAATGAATAAATCTGGTTAATATTTTTTAATATAAATTTAATTTGGATGAATGATGTACCTTGTACACAATTACTTGAAATTAATGTATGCAAAGACAATTACTCAGTTTTCAAGAACTTGTTTCTCATCTAACTACTTCATTTGAATTCTTAAATACCATGATACGTTTATTTAATAAATTTATTTTATTGGGGTCACGTTCCACTTCATATTATAATATTCTTTAAATAACTCTCCCCGATGCAACTTTTGAATTTAAAGTCGAGGAAGTGAATCTTTGTATGTTCTGTATTATGTGACGTTTCGTGATAACCTCTGGTTTTTGAATGAATTTTCTTGTGAGACGTCAAAGCGTTATTGGGGAGCGTATTAAAGGGCGTGGAAATGAGAAAAAAGGGAAGGGGCTGTCTTGGACGAATTGCGGAGATGGTGTCTGTTGTAGGTTTAGATTTTATTTTGAAGGATACTATAGAGGACTAGGAATGGTGCGTTGAAAATGTTCTTTCTATTCCCACGCGCCTTTCTCAGTAACGCTCTTTTTTGTTGAGTACTTAAGGGCTCAACAGTTGGAACATGGAATTTTCGGATAATAGAACAATAATTTTTCTGATATATAGTAGAAAAGTGATTTTCTACTGAAACAGAAATCAAGAAAATGGGCAGGCTTTTAAATATATACTTTTAATTACAGCTTTTGATAAAAATTGAAGATTACAGTAAAGATTCCTTGAAAATATCGCGTAAATAAAATTTTAAATTAAATTCAAGATTTTGTTATAATATAGAGCATGTTATGCACATTATATATATAATACATAAATACATACATGTGGGATTGTGATATATATGGCGGCTACTATCAAAGAACGAAGTGAAGAGAAGAGACTAAGAGCAGAAGAGACCCAAAAATGAGCGTCGTAGCGCGTAATAGCATTCGTAAGACCAATTTTCTGTTAACGCTGCTAGGGCGAAAACAATATTTTCATCAGAAGTAGCAGATTTAGTGACATTACGTTTGGTAGCATTAAAACTTCCGGTTTCTCGAGCGATTTACAAATCCTCCGGAATACCAATCGACATGGTTGATTTCGTCCAGGATACCTTTTGGCATAGACAGCTTTAGTTCTGGTTGCATTTTCACCGCACGCACCATAAACTGAAAGCATATCCGCTTTTCCGCTATTATTGAATTTTATTTTTGCTTTTATCTTACAGATAATTTCGAACAAACACCGATGATAACTTTAATGCTAAATCATTGACATATATACGATTGCGATGAGATACAAATTTTCACGTAAACACCGCTACTTTACGAAATTCTTCGATGATATTAAATCTCCAACTTGATATTACGCAAAGTAAATTTTCAAGTAACGAAGCGAAATTATTCGTTAACTATTAAGTTTAGGGATAATAAAGATCACTAGTTTTTTTTACTCAGAATTCAACATTCTTCGATATTTTAATACAGAAAGGGTGACATTCCGTTTAAAATAACATAGTTAACCTTGAAATCTCCGCAACGCCTCCACCTATAAGAAAACTACATATTCTATATAATGTGCCCTTCCAAATCATGCATACTTTAGAAGCTATTCGAAGTGGGCAAGTTGCGTGGACCACCCTGTACACTACATAATACACCGAAAATAAATCTAAGCTGAAGACGATACAGCCTCTATTACAACATCAATCTTCAAACTTCAGATGACGCAAAACATCCCAATTATATAATTAAAAAATATTTTGCATAACTTCAAATACTATTAAAATCATATGTCTGCAATCCCCACAGTGAAGGATAATCCTGGTATCTAACGTACGACATATTTTCCGGTGAAATAAATCAGGTCATCTCATGGTAGTAATTCGGCCAAGCAAAACGGCAGTACTTCTTCAGCGGCAAAATTTCCATCGTCTACATGTATTTTCAAGCAAAGTGTTTCATTGCATTGCATTTCGGTTATTTCTATAGTCTTCTATTCTTCTGCGTTCCTTCTACCTCTATGTTCTTGAAAGCATCGAGGAAAAGGAAAATCGTAAAATTTGAAAACTGTATAGAAAATTTTACTAAGACGTTTCTTCATTTCTTTTCGTTACAGTCACTGCACAAGCGACTATATCGCGGTGTATTCGGGACCAACAACTACAAGTACTCTTTTAAAGATGCTCTGCGGCAAGGAGAAGGCGTCATTAACACACAGCGGGGAGAAACTACTCGTCGAATTCAGGTAAAACTTATTACGGCGTTTAATTCGATATTTTTTATTTAAGTCTTTGAACTCCGTAGTTTAACTCTTTGGCGCTTTGTGGAATAAAACGTGTCACACGTGTTTACTTCTTATATACACTACCGCTCAAAAGTATCCGGACACTTGCTTTTGTTCTATAAAACATAGTTTAACTTTGTACGAAAGGTATTTAGAACGGTTTTATCAATTGTAATTATTATTGTTATCTTTTTTGAGGTATTATAGCATAATAGAATTAATTTTTATGTATAAATTCCTGCTCAAAAATACAAAAACCTCGAACCCCATTGAGAAATTATGGGATGAATTAGACAGAAAAGTGCGTGAAAAGTGCGCAACATCGCAAAAGGCCTTATGAAAGTGTTTGCAAGACACGTGGAAAGAGATCTCCACAGAAACAATGAGGAAACTGGTAGAAAGATTGCCGAGATTAGTGCAAGCTAAGGTAATATCTAACCGCGGTGGATACGTCGATGAATCTCGTATTTAATTTTAGTGTAGTATTCGTAAGTTCCACATATGATCGTAATTTTTAATTTAAAACGTTAGATATTTCATAAGAAACTAATAAAAATCGATTTTAGTCACTATTTTAGGCACTTAAATAACTTTTATGCAATGCTTATACATACATATTTCGCAAGTGTCCGGATACTTTTGAGCGGTAGTGTATGTGCTGTGGGAATTTTTTTCATCCCACTCCCAATAAGTTTTAGCTGTTTTATATCACAATTCATCGTTTATAAATAATACAAACTTACTTTATTATATTTTCTTAAGTAAAATTTTCGTGTAACTAGAGTCTCTATTTGGCTTAGAATCCTGTCACACAAAGATATATACAAAAATTCGGTTCTTACTCATTGTCACGCATACAGATCGAACAAAATGAATGTACAAGATTTATATTATAGAAGTTACTGGTACTATGGGTAAAGAATGTTTTTATTTTGTTACTCGATACCTCAGAGTAAAAATATATAAAGAAGAAGTACCTCAGAGTAAGCCCTGATTTAGAATAAAAATATTCTTAGAATGTAAATGGTTTTTTACTTGATGAGCTCTTGAAAATATTCAGGAATGCAAGGAAATCGGGAATTCTGAAAACTGTACAGAAAACTTCACTGAGATATCTCTGCATTTATCGGTTTCGCGAGATGTTAACATTTTGCATAAAAAATGGGATACAAGTACTGTAGTCTACATACCGAATCATATTATTGGAATTAAATAAGTTTTTATTAGGTACCTTTCAACACTGATCTTTCTCTATTGACCTTATTTAATATATCATACAAAGCTCATTGTCATTTTTAAACTTCTCTGTATAATTAAATTCATCTGCTGGATACTAATTACAATTTAATCGTAAAATAACATACATGAATATTACATGGCAATGCTTTATAAATATTTTGTATAAAAACAGAAATCTCTGTACTGTTATAAATCAATCTTAAGTATCATACTTGATTATGGGTTGTTAAACATAGCTCACAAAGCGCATCAATAAACTCATTTTAATACTTAATATTTTACAAATGAATGTCGAGAATTTCTGAAAGTACAGTATCTCAATATTCAGCGTGTTCTCATTTCCAGAGAACGAATCTCACGATCTACATGATAAGTATTCCGCTAAAGAATTTCAGTTAAAATACTTTTTCCAGAACTGGTCCAGAAGTACCGCCGTTTGACTACAACGGTTTCGTCGCGAGCCTGAGTTTCATAGAAATTACGACAGAGACACCGACGACAGTTACTCTAGATAGCGCCAATAAAAGTCGTAAGTACTCACAGAACCAACATATCCCTGCCGTAATTACGTTTCTTTTTCACGGCAACATTTATATTGTTCTACGTGTACTGATTCAATTTACTTGGCAAAGGACAAACTCCTACAACTTTGCTTTTTACTCGGAAGATTATTTTCATCGACTTTACGTAACTCATTTTATACGTGATTTAAGGACAGTGAAAATAAAACACCGAGATTCTTATTGCTGAAAATACATTTATTCTACAAACAAGGTAAATTTGTTTTCATATAACTATTCCTTTATTTTTATTGTAAAATTTCACGTACTGTGGATTATTTATTTGGATTATACATAAAACAGCGGGCAGCTGTTTGAACAAATAAATAAAATAACGAAGAGCATCGGGAAAAAAGCATTAGATCACTTAGCTTCATGATGGACCTTTTATTGTAAGACTAAGCGGTCTGTAGGGCTAAATTATAATATATACTCTAAAACGCTAGAAGAGTGCTCGTGTTTACTCGTCGTTGAGCAACCACCGAATCCATCCCGTCCCTCGTAGGCCCCGTACTTAAGGGCATCACCCCCGCTTCGGGGGTTTAAGGCCCTTTGGGCGCCACGATGACGCGGCCGTCGTCCGAAGGGGAGGCCTCATGTAGACTAATTCTAACACTCGGCCATCCTGACTATCATGCTTGTCCTCACGCATTGTGTCGTGTTTCTGAAAAACAAGATATACAAACCACACATCAGTATTTGTTCATCAATAACAATATGGTCACAACTGAACTATCATAAGACCATAATACTCCCCTTGTTTATGCTGGCAGGTAACTACCGGTCTTTCTAAATTTCGGACGATGCATTAACGCATCTCCCAACTATAATAGGTATCTCGGTAATACCAATGTCGCTTTTCTCCTTCTTCTCCAGGAGTTGCGACAATTCAGTTAAGCTGAAATAGATTTTTAAACATGAGCCGCAACTCTCCTCTTCCGGGAGTCGCGACCCCTCCCCCTTTTCTATAGTTGCCAACCTCCTTTTCCTCCAGGAGTTGCAACTTCTCCGACCTTTCTGGAGGTGTAACGGAATCCTCCGCTTCCTGGGGACTATACAGGGGACGCAACCCCTCCTCTCCGTGTGACGCGATCCTCCTGCTCCAGGGCCTTACCTAGGAGATGACCAGGAGTCTACCAGGACTTCATACAATGTCGCCGTCCTCCTTCTTCCCCAGGAGGTGCGCCTTTCCTGTTGACCTGAAATAGGAGCATCGAACATCCTCTTCCAGGAGTTGCAACTGTCGCCCACGACCAGAGTTGCAATCTCCCAGGTAATTCAAACAGGTGGAAACAACCAACCTCTTCCTGGAGTTGCAACTGTCGCCCACGACCAGAGTTGCAATCTCCCAGGTAATTCAAACAGGTGGCAACAACCAGCCTTTTCCAGGAGTTGTAACTGTCGCCCACGACCAGAGTTACAATCTCCCAGGTAAACCATACAGGTCGCAACAACCAACCGCATCCAGGAGTTGTAACTGTCGCCCACGACCAGAGTTACAATCTCCCAGGTAAACCATACAGGTGCGCCGAATGTCCTTGCTGTGATAGTCCAATCGAACTCCCATCGTGGAGGCAGTGGCACACATTCGCGCCATCCAATGGCTGCATACCTGTCGTTCCACAGGACCCTCACTACCCGGAACGGACCCTTAAATTTGGGGTGAAGCTTCCTGCTGTCCCCCGTCGTTCCTTCGCTCATGATTTTCACCCTGATCACGTCTCCCTCGTTGTACTTCGTTGCAGGCTTCGAAATCCATTCTCTGAGTTCACGCGAATTCATCTATAAATTTCAGCTTGAACTCCTTGCAATATTCGAACTTCCGCCGGTCGTTTGGCGTTATAACTCATTAACGCCTCCGTCGGTATTGCTCCAATTCCCTGGTTGAGGGTCGTCTTCGGCGCGCCTTGGACCTGTCGTACACTTTTATCACCTGTCGGGATCTCCTCCCGCCATGGTCACAACCAAGGACGCCGCAATTGTTCGATCGTACCGCTCGCATCGCTCATCGATTCGAGGGGTAGCTACAGCATTTATTACATTCTTACTACTGCACATCGTGCAAAATATTTTGAGTGTCCCCGCCGTAAACGCGGTCCATTGGCCACTAATTATTCGGCGTAGAATAGGCGAACGATATTCGCTAATATGTTCGCTGCACGTTTTGCCCTTGCCTACTTTACTACTTCAATAATCATGAATTGCGTGAAGGCAATCACAATAATAAGCACGTACTTGTTCTTCTTCCGGCTCGTTTCGAACGGTCCCCAATGGTCAATGTAGGGACATGAAACGGCACAGAATTCTTCTCCATGGGGTGCAACCTTCTCCGTTTCTTGCCTTCGTCTCATGGTCCTCACATAATACATACAGTTCAGACAGGTCCCAATGTACTTCTTTACAAGGGCTGATGTTTTCCACGAGCTTGCAATTCTCTCCGATGCACTTCGAAGTCTTTGTATTCAAGTGTCAGATTACACTCTTGTCGACTCTCCAGAGACGGACGAAGTCGTTCCAGTATTTCGTAAACCGTTTCCCACGAAATATAAATATGGTTCACATTGGGCATGGTCACGAAGTTCTCAAGTGCTCCCAAGAGACTTAGAAATAATTTCTACGCTCATCGGTACCTGCTAACATCTTGAAGCTAAGTCCAGAGCCGTGAAGAGATTTATGACCTCTCTGTCATTTCATTCGGTTTTCAGTCACCGCACAAATATTCGTTCTGAACGGTTATCGCATTAAGATGCCGTTAAACCACGCACAACTGATAATCGTCCGTATTTTTGTAAAGATATGCTAGAACTCACACAAGGCATGCTGAAACTTTACGTAACCACGAGACGCATAACGTTATGCCCTTCCATTATTGTCCAAACTACACACACATACTGTCCTGGCGGCTCACCCCTGCCGTGTTCATTGTAGTCCGACAGTACTTCTTCAGGTGCCCTGCACCCTTGCACCTTTTGCAACTACCGTTTCATGCACTGTCCCGAGTAATATCTCTTTTCTTCGGAATTATGCCACACAGGTACATACTTTTCGGCTCGTGGCATCCTTCCGACTTCATGCGACCATTCAGGTACTGGTATCGCTACTCCATCCGTAGCACCTGGGCAATCGGTCCACATGGTCAGTTCATTCCTCGATATCCAGATGATCCCCTGGTGGATCAAAGGTCGGCACGCTATGTTCATCGTGTTCGCTTTAATTCTGCACTTGCTGGAGCTCGCGCTTCAGCCGTCGGACGGTCTCCCATGTATCATCAGACGACCACGCGAATTTCTTGAGCGGTCGTATCCCGCAATACATCCCGCGGTACGTTCCGCGGACGATCACCCTCTTGCAAATAGTCGTACACATATTCCCGAGAATGGTCGTTCTCGTGAACGATCGCGTACATCTTCCCGCGAACAATCATCGTCTCGCGAACTGTCTCGCGCACATATTTCCGCGAACAGTCGCGCACATACATTTTTTTCGCAAACGGTCGTTCTGTCACGACCGGTCGCCCATACTTTTCCGTAAACAGTCGTTCTTTCACGAATCGTCGCGCACATACATATTCCCGCGAACGGTCGTTCTCTCACGAACGGTCGCGCATATATTCCCGCGAACGATCATTGTCTTGCGAACAGTCGTCTTCTCGCGAGCGATACCGGAATTGGTCATAGGATACACTCGGCCCGTTCTTCAATTCGACTACTTCACTCACGCGATCACTCAAATCGCGCACCATCTCTTTCAAGCTTTTGCTTACTGGCACAACTGAGCAGCTCACTTTTCTATCACTAATTTTCGCGATTCACGTAATCCGAAAACAGAATATACAATGGAAAAATTGGTATATCCCACTTCTGACTTGTAAGATTAAGCGGTCTGTAGGGCTAAATTACAATATATACTCTAAAACGCTAGAAGAGTGCTCGTGTTTACTCGTCGTTGAGCAACCACCGAATCCATCCCGTCCCTCGTAGGCCCCGTACTTAAGGGCATCACCCCCGCTTCGGGGGTTTAAGCCCTTTGGGCGCCACGATGACGCGGCCGTCGTCCGAAGGGGAGGCCTTATGTAGACTAATTCTAACATTATTTTCAACCGAATTTGCGTAGATTATAAATAAGTAATATTCTACATAAATATGTAAAATAAATAAAAAAAACATCAAGGAATAACTGCAAATTACTATTTGCTCATAATACGCATAATATGCACATAAAATGTACATAATTAACACACAATAAGGTATACTTGAACTATCTATTAGTATCTATTAGTATTCTAGGATTTAGGTACTGTGATTCGCATTAATATTCTATAAGGTATGCAAGAGAATATTGATTTATATATTTCTTTATATAAGAAAGTGCTTATATAATTTGTTTAGATACTACTGCGTTATCCGCCTCTGTTCCTCCGATAAACGTATTTATAACTCCGGTAATGTTCGTATGGGTGTTTTTCGGATGTTACGGTCCAATTCATCCCATTAATTTTCTATTGCTTTAACTCCACCGATTGGGGAGGAGATTGGAAAACTTTGGAACAATTATATAACAAGTACTCCTGTACGATCCTTGATTTATGTTTCGGATCATTATCTTGGTCAAATTGAAAACTGTCTCGTATATCCATATTAAAGGCACTTTTACTCACATTTTGTTTCAAAATTTCTAAATATTTAATTTTATCTAAAATGCCATCGATAAAAACCAGTTCACTGACACCTGCAGTCGAGATACACCTCCAGACCATTACGCTTCCACCGCCGTGTTTGACTGTGGGTTTCAAATTCTTCAATCGGAAATTCTCATGGACTTTACGCCACACCATTCTTTGACCGTCTGATCCGAAAAGATTAAATTTGCTTTCATCCACAAATATGACTCATATTCTTTTCCGAAGCTCAATCTTTTCTTACGATTGATCTCGTTCATATATGATTTCTTGCGAGCAACCATGCCGTTGTATCCATGGTTTTTCAATACACGACGCACTGTGTCCGAATGTACTTTCTTTCCAGATTCTTTGAATTACTCGTCAGTTAATTTTGGAGCACTTAGTCCGTGATTATTCTTGATTTTCCTAATAATGTTGTGTTGATCACGAGAATCTAATAACTTTGGAAGGCCGGTTTGAGGAATAGGAGCGATTCTATTTAAACGAATATATCTCGACATAATGTCAGTCACTGTGCTCTTGCTTAACTTTAGCAAATTGACTAGTTCTCGGTATGATTTTCCTTTTTCCCTGTGATAAATAACCAGTTGTCGAGTTTCAAAGAAAGTAGTTTTGCCTTTGCGTCCCTTTTTCACTAATAATACGACTGATATTAATGAAGTCAAGTGCAGTACTGACTCTTCGGGACACACTAGACGCTATGTTTACAAACAATATACAATAACACTGTAAGTGGCTTAGTACTGCGACTTATTACAGCGAGTGAACTCTTGTGTCCGAATATTTTTGCGATGTTAAATTTCAGCATTGTTCAGGTTCTCGCTGATTATATAACAAACTATTATAAATACATTTAATAAATAACATTGATGTATCAACTAACTAGAATAAGTACTTTATTCTATTAATAAACAATCAACCCAATATTATTATAAACAAATATATAGATCAATATTCGCTTGCATACCTTGATGTCCCAATATTAACATGAATCACTTTATACCGCTAATAACGATCACGTATTATAACAAAAATTACTTTATAGGTATACTTATAAAGTGTAATATCTTTCGGCGTGCAGATGCTCGTCTTCTACAGTCACAATTTAATTTAATAAGTAGTAATTTGTCAGCTGCATATAATGTCGATTGACTAACAATCGTTTTAGGTATTAGAGGGCGACTCTCGTCATTATTACCCGTTTATATACATCAAGTCTTGGATTGATTAATATACTTAATCAATATACGTACAATGCAGTTATATATTATAACTATTCGGTATAAACAACAATCGAATTTTAAATATAAGGATTTAGGAATTCATCCGTCAAGAATGTTTTTGTAATACTCGATACACATGTTGGACCATCCGCTCGAAACTTTAGGACCGATGAAAAATTACTTTCTAAAATAAACTGTCGATTGATGAAGGCCAAAAACCATGCGCCGAGATTTCTTAATCTATAACGTAATCTTTTCTCATCAATCCTAAATAGCCGTTTCTTACATATCCTTGAAATGGAGTTACATACAGAATGCGTAGTAAGGTCAAAATGATTAAAAAAATTCAGATTGTTTTTTCAGTGGTATAGAAAAATTAATTAACGGTTATAAAAAATGTGTTGATATAAAGGGTGATTATATTGAAAAATAAAAATTATTATTTGATTCTATTACCTCTTTAATACGCTTGGGCGGAAAATTTCGGATCTTACTACTTACACTCCGGCTCATAAGTGTGTGGACACTTCTCTCATTCTTACAACTACCTGAAAAATATATAAATAAAAGTTGAAATCCTTAATAAGTTTTGTATATTATAGATTGTGCAACATTAGAGAATATATTTTACCAATAATTTATTAAATATCTCACCAATAATAATAAAAAATAGTTACCTCTTCTTCTCATCTACATATCCACCGCGCGCTGTTATAATCATGTTTACGGGTCGTAGCATCCCGGCTACTAATTTTTTCATTGTTTCATTGTTAATAATGTTCCATTCGGATTGGAGAATTTCTCTTAAATGTTTTTTTTTACTTTCATTTGAACAACTTTGATTCAAACTTTTTCAGGCAGTTGTAAGAATGAAGGAAGTGTCCACATACTTATGAGCGGTAGTGTACACTCACGTCCGTAAGTCGGGGGATACTTACTAGTTTCAGTTTTAAGTTCAAATTAACGCTACTAAACATCCGAAATATCACACCAAAGAGTTACAATTACGATTACGAAACAATTAACAATTACTGATTTCCTGCACTAAGTACAGTTTCTAAATGTTAAAATACAGTAAATATATATGTACAAAGTTATAAATTTTCTGACCAATATGCGCTCCCTGTTTTGCGACGATATCACGAACTAAGTTTTGCAGTCTTGTAGTGATATTTTTGTTGCGTTCCTTCCTGCATTTGTGTCGAGTATCGTCGCAAAAAAGTTCACAAATTTGTCCTGACATAGGGTATCCTTTTTAGAACACTTCTTTATTGTTTACCACTCAACTCCCGATTGGGTTAAAATTTGTTGATTGGGGAGGTCATTGCATTTTTATGCATCGGGAATTCAATAACATCATAAGAGCAACGGATGTAGCTTACCAATTTCATATTTTTCACGTACTAGTTAGTACTATAAAGCATACTATTGCTTCTTTATTCTAATTTCTTTAAACACAGCTGTTCCTTCGCATGTGGCTTCTCACACTTGTGGGTACCAGATTGACAAGCTTTATGATTTTATTGTTTGTGCCAATCTTGTGCGGAAAGGTATTGTCCGCATAATGTTTAGAATGTAATCCTAGGCACTAGCCCAGGTTAATGAATACCTGAGCTAGCTGCACGCACAACCGTCGCCTTTAACGCGCCTGATAATCACAGCCTACGGGAAGGGACGTCAACAGTTGGTCTTGTTTCTTTAATTTTTACCAATGACAAAACACCGTACAAGTTGGTCAATAGGAAGTTTGGACGCGATATTCCCCCACTTATGTGAAATACAGTCTTCCGCAGGAACCGCTCTTGAGGAAGAAGTCAGTCTACAACTTGGCAGCATCAAGTAAACATGTCACAAACCAAGGTTGTGTTCGATTTTTATTTCCTATACACTTGAATGGTATACGTCGTGTGATGTCCCAGAATTTCTAACACAACGCCACGGAACAGTATTACTTTCAGTTTCGAATTTTGTTGTAACCGCGGTGATAGAAATCTATTGGCTTTTGGGCTTGCCATTCCTGACACAGATCCTTCGTATCTGTTTCAAGTGACGATGTTTAACACGTGGCTCTTCAGACGCGAACAAGACCTCCATCTGTACTTCTTATTCCAACCACGTATTCTTCCGGAAAAATCAGTAAATTTTGTAAGCTCAATATCTCCAAAACTAATAAAAATCAGTCATATACATGAGAGGTTAATGAATTCGCCTGGAAGAGCACTGTCAAACGATCGGAAGAAAAATATGTACTTACAAAGGGAAGGTCGCACTTTGTATTCAGCTTTTTGGACGAGTCGTAGCTCAAATTGTAGGTCTCGACGAGTGTTTTACAACGCAATCAGATTTGGCTGTAGACGAGTGACCTTGCTTCCAAAAAACGGGTTCAAAGGTCAAAATTTCGACCTCATCTAAAGTGAAAAAAATTTACAGATCCTTGTAGTGCTCATTAAGTCGAATAAAAATGTCTAATATATTGTCTTTCTAGGACTTACCGTTTTTCAAGAAATACGTTTTTCTTCTTACGTGTGAGGGTAGTCAAGGCATAAGAAAAACGTCTCTTTCAAGTGCAGCGGTGACTCTGCGGTTAAGGCGTTGGTCTCCTGCAGAAAGTATTGAGAGTTCGACTCTGGACGGGGGAATTTTGTTTTAATTATTATTTCATGTGTTTTGAAGTATTATTTTTAGTCAACAAATGAATTTTCTTTTTTATTTTTACATTGTATATTTTAAATCCTCTTCATCCGCATTTGCATGGTTAGTTTGACCATTTTTATCCTTTTCGTAGAGTTATAAAGATGGTTTGCACTGTGCGACATATGTTAACTACCCCCAATAAACCCTTGCGTTGACCAGAACCAGAGTTCCTGAAGGCCTCAGTGCAGTGACCATAATTACCGGAAACCTTCGTCAAGCTATTGTAAGGATACTTTCGCATTCTTGTTGGCAATATTCAAGCAACCGCTCGAAAAACGAAATTACATTGTCGAGAAAAACCAGAGTTCATTGCAACTATGTCTATGCCCAACCGTAAATCAACTTTAAAATAAAAATAAAAAAGAAGATTCATTTGTTGACTAAAAATAATAGTTCAAAACGCATGAAATAATAATTTTAAAAAAATTCCCCCGTCGAAAGTCGAACTCTCGATACTTTCTGCAGGAGACCAAAGCCTTAACCACAGAGCCACCGCTGCACTTGAAAGAGAAGTTTTTCTTATGTCTTGACTACCCCCACACGTAAGAAGAAAAACGTATTTTTTTCAAAAACGGTAAGTCCTAGAAAGATAATATATTAGACATTTTTATTCGACTTAATAAGCACTACAAGAATCTGTAAATTTTTTTTACTTTAGATGAGGTCGAAATTTTGACCTTTGAACCCGTTTTTTGGAAGCAAGGTCACTCATCTACAGCCAAATTTGATTGCGTTGTAAAACACTCGTCGAGACCTACAATTTGAGCTATGACTCGTCCAAAAAGCTGAATACAAAGTGCGACCTTCCCCTTGTTAGTTCCATTTAAAAAACGAACTTGACCTTCATATCTTATTAAATAATAAAGTACAAAACTAATTTGCTTTCATCAAAAGATTTACTTCCTTGTTCCATGCAATCCACATATAAATAATTTTTTCTATCTGCAATACTTTAAGAAGTAAAAGGCTGTCCAGTGTTATAACTGACACCTTGTATATGGGATGTTTAGTAGTGTTCACTTTAACGTAAAATTGAAGCTAGTAAGTGTCCCATTACTTACGGACTGCAGTGTATAAGTGTATTTTATAAAGCGAATGCAAATCGATCAAGCTTTGCTTCTATTTCATTTTCAGTTGATACAGTGAAGTCCATCGGAAGCAGCGGTTATAACGTCCGATATAGTAACCGTGATCTTCACGATCACGAAAAGGATCAAGGTTCCAGCTGCGACCTGGAGGTGAGCGGCGAAAAGGTCCGTGCAGGTCACCACGACACCAGAGGGAAGCCAAAGTCCACAACGTGCCGACTTGTGCTACGTGGACGTGCTTATGACACTGGACACGTTTCGTTGGCTAGTTACAATCTCAGGTACTACAGCCGACCTTACGACCTAACATTCAGCCCCTCACTTTTTCCCTTTTAACTTCATCCGGCTTATTCCTCCTTCCCTTCCTGCTGATATACCTTTACCACTTTTGTTATATAATAGTCTTACTCTGGAAACTTAATTTACAGAGTTCGTAATTTATTCTCTTCTGTTTATCATCTCGCGAGTACATAGAAACCTGGTCAAATGATGTCGCTTGAAGTAAGTTCGTAATTCTGTAATTAGGTCACAATCTAACTATTAAATCATTGAATTGAATTAAAGTTCTGAAAAATGGGTCGAATAGAATAAGAATCTGATTTATCGTTTCTGTTCAAATACGAATTTATACGAACAGGATGCTAACGAACATACGAATAGCTTTGCTGGTAGTTTTGTTGGCAATTACTCTTTCAGGAAAGATTATGCGTTTTCTAATTCCAATACGCATGTTTTCGACCTATTAGGATCTTAGTACACTTGATACCCTTATATTATTAAATTGTTAAAACTTGTTCAATTATCACGTTATTTAGATTGAATTATTATGCTTTCAATATTCTAAGATTTCTACATGTATACCCATTTGTCAGTAATTTAATGATGTGTTCCTATTTCAAACCTTCTGCACTTTTGGTATTATTATAGTTACGTGTTGCTCAAACACGTATGTCTGACCCAGCACGTTTAAAAGGACGAGAAACGGTGCTCCCTTTATCCGCTTTATAGAACGTGGGTTTCGATTTCGTGGCGATTGAATTCGATCGTATGCACAGAGTTAAGAATCTGGTAAAAATGTAGTCACGTAGCAGAGCGTGCGCCAGCCTTCTCTGCCCGGAATTGCATCTCATTTATTTTTATTTTCCTTTAAGCTACTTCCGCGGGTTGCGAATGGCAAACTCAATTTTTATAAATTTCATATCCAGCCGTTAATAATTCGTGAATACTCATCGATTTTAGTGGCCCTTCCAATGAAATTTATTTATGCACGCATTCTCCACGTGATTTATTCGCTTCTGCATTTGTGTAAAACAGATTACACGCGAAATAAAATGTGAAATAGGAATCATTTAATAATATTTTCATCAATTATTGTACAATGCCAACTTGCCTTGCCGATGCTTCGGGCGTCAGTCCGCCTGGTTGATAAATGTTGGGAGCGTGGAGATGTCCTAGGTGGATCTCGCGATAAAATACTAGAGTGCTTCCACAACTATTTATTGTAACTAAACTATTTACACACCACTATGAACTATTTACACGTGAGTTATGATAAGTGCAAGAGCTCGAATAGCTCTTGGAGTCAAATTCTTGCACAGAAGCAGTTAAGTGTGATCGTATAACTGCGTATTGGTTAAGTATGGAACTTGGTTGAAGTTTCCAGAGTTGTCAATTATTGTGAATGTTTGGATTGCGACTGTGTGCTTTGGGTTGTCGAAGATGACTGATTTTTCAGACTTCTCTCACGATCCACCTCGTGAACCCAAAATCCCTACTCACCTAGAGGCGGAGAAACTCCTGGAATTTGTCACTATTCTGATTGGTCAAACCGACTTGGGACCGTACCATTGGTTGCAATTGTTTTGTGATAAATTCCAAGAATCCGCGAACTTCGTTGGGTCGTGTCCAGGTAGGGCCGCGATGGTCAGGGCATTTGGTCACCAGATGTGGGACTTGGCCGTTTCCTCCAAAATAGGTAATGTAATTTGAGGGAGTTAATTTCAGAGTGCAGGGACCGCTACGTGACTATGAACAATAGAAAAAGGTACAATGGGTCCCTGCGCCGCTGAAGCAGCGGCCAGACCCAAAGCAAGACGACTGTTAGGGTTAGAAATTAATTATCGGTACAAGTATTTGCTATATTGCCTTTTTAATAAAACACCCGAACGGTACGTCCGCTCGATCGCGAGAGAATTATGGTTTTAGTGGAATAGACATATTGACTTGTGAAGTTGGGACGGAACAATTATTAAATCCTAGAGATTTATGTGCATATTCTTTATATACGTTCGTACGTTTATAATTGAATTCTTTATATTATTATTTATGTCTGTATCATTCTGTTTCAACAAGGCCCTGATACTAATGTTATAATTGAATTCGAATGATAAAATTCTTACTGACTGTATTATATATTGTCTCCACTGATAGGAAATCGTGGAATTATGCTCTCGTGCTTGCATATATACAGCCAATATATGTTAAAAGTAGATGAACTTATAAATAAAATATAACAGCCGATATTCAACAATTCGATTTCATTTCGATGTGAAGCGATGTGAGCTAGAAGTGAAGCGTATGGGAATGGAATGCCGGTAACCCCTATCGCCTGACATCCCGAATGATTTTTATTTTCAATTATCACAATAAAATTCTTCTTCGCGGATATACTATTTCAAGTTACGGAATAACTTACTCGGGATGATAAACGATTACCGAATTACATTCAGAAAAATAAAATTGTATTTCGGTACATTTTAATATGCTACATTAAAATTGACGACATTTGATGACATTGATGACATTTCAATGTCATCTTCGAAAATATTTTATTATTTTATTTTGATTAATAACAATTGTAAGTCATATAAATCTTTCATAGAAGATGAACAATTACTGTAAATTACTATATCTAGATAATTGTGCCATTACTTACTTCACATAAAGTATAACAATAAAATCCACGCCACTGTAAAACACACTTGCGACACACTCCGAAAAATCCACCGATTGCCTAATTTCCCCAAACGGCCGAGATTGAATATTAATGTAATGTAGTTTCTCAATAACCATTGTTAATAATCATCGATTCTGGACAGGACGGTAATACGTACGATAATTTAAAACGTATGTATTTTCAGTTCGAGGTTGCATAATATTTTTTTTTAAATTTCAACTAACACAATCTGCAAAGTTATTACAAAGATACGTTTATATATGAACATATTAAACATATAATAATGTATAATAAGATAATAAATGCATATCGACGTCTTAAACAAATAGCATTCAAGTCAGTAGCAATTCATTTCAACAAATTATAAATTGGTCTCTTCCTTATATGGACCATTCCACGCCAAATTGATCACTTTAGGTAGCCGATTTTGATGAAACTGTAATATGTTGTACTCTACATGTAATAAAATAAAGGTGAGTTTACATAATCATTTTGCTGACTCCAAATCTATTTACAAATTATAACATGTTGAAAATCACAAAAAAATGGGTTTTTAACCAAACATAAACGAAGTTTTCTCTCGGCAAGTACAGTCAGCATTACACTTACAGAGACAATTCTTTCTTCATTTGCGTCGCAAAAGATGGAACTTTCTAAGTATGCTTTTAATTTTGTTTTACGCACGTTTTTTAATTTAAAAATTGTAAATAAACTTTTGTTTTGCAAGAACGAACTCTTGTTCAAGTTTTTAAAAATCTCAAAAAATATATGATGTTCCGTACTCTTATTTTATAATTGTAGTCAGGGTGGAGCTTCAAACATATCTGTGTGCCGTCTCGATGCGCCCCGCGGGCAGCGATTGACAGCCGCGCTCGGTCTGAACTATATACAGGTCAGAAAGAATATCCTTTGCGAAACTGCCCAGATATGCCGGTACCTAATTAGATATTACAAACAAAGAGATTAGGAACGCCGTTACGGGATGATTAGTATCTATAGCACGGTTACCTCAGATTACTGACGATCAGCCAGGACTGGCTTGATACTTTTTATTGGTATCTTTAACTCGCAATCAAATGACCGTCATTTAACGTAGATATCGATCGATTTGAATTACATTCATATTGATAAATAATCAAGTGTAACTTATATGTTACCGCTCTTAAGCCGCCCGTCCACCGATATTACTTTGACCTCCTTCGCACGGATTCGCATTTATTTATATTTTATTGAGGGGCATGAGGCCTTTAGTGTACATAAATGATATATTAAAGAAAAATAATGAATGAATAAACAAAATATGTAACATAAAAAATAAGGAAGAATAGAAGTAACCACTAATTAGTACTTTACTAGTACTAGAGTACTTTACGACGATTTTTAAAGGTAGAGAAAACCATAGCACAGAGGAAGTAACCTCCTACAGACCGATCAGTTTACTGCCAATTCCTTCAAAACTATTTGAAAAATACTACTCTGTTGTCTAAAATCCATAATTGAGAAAATCAAACTTATCTCAGAACACCAATTTGGCGTCCAACATAAACATGCTACCATCAAGCAAATACATAGACTGGCTACAAAAATTATGAAAGGCCTTAACGAAAAGAGGTACTGCTCGGCAGTGGTCCTCGACGTGTCACAAGCATTCGACAAGGTTTGGCCCACCGGCCTCCTAAACAAAATCAAGGAATCGCTGTCCTCACCTTTGTATCCCCTATTAAAATCATCCTTACGAATAGACTATTCCAAACAAAAACATAGTAGGCAACTTCAGCATTTTACCAAATCCAATCAGCAGCCCCAACAAGACAGTGTGACTTTCTGACACATCTGACTTTCTTACAATGTCAAACACCACAACTGTTACATTCGCTGACAACATGTCAATACCAGCCTCCGATCAGGATCCATACGAAGCTTCAGTGAACCTACAAGATCACCTTAATAAGGTAGAACTTTGGCTTAAGACATGAAGGATCAAATTCAACAGCACAAAATCTACTCACGTTACTTTCACCACCAGAAAACGTACATGTAGCCCAATTAAACTAAATGACCGCGATGTACCACAACAAGAAACAGTCAAATACCTCTGCGTACACCTGGATAGAAAACTACTATGGAAAAAGCATATTCGTAAAAAAAGAGACCAGTTGAATGAAAGGCACAGAAAACTCTGGTGGCTGCTTGACAAAAAATCACAGTTAACGACGTACAACAAACTATTGATTTACAAAACAATAATAATGAATGCAGATTGGTACACCCCGAACAGCCTAATAGTCAAGAAAACCTGTATATCCACAGCAAGAGAAGAAATCACTCGTCATAACAGTATGTATCGACAACGCCTGAAGAACCACGCTAGCAACTTCGCCGCAAACCTCCTAGACACCTCCGAACAACGCCAAAGATTAAAAAGACACCACTTCTATCGTTCAGATTTAGGGTTATAAGCTAAAAATAACAATGTTCGTAGTAGCGAACAGTTAGGAGCATATGCATCCCTTACACAGGGACTTGAAAATGAAGATGCCCAGCAATTCTGAAATTTTGAGTTGAAGTAAACCACCCCATAAATTGCTTTTGGGACCCTTACCTCGAGGACTGAATCAAACATTCCTTGCGAGTTTGGGAAATAACTCTCCAAGAGCAATGCGACGCTGTCTCCGTTTGAGAGCAACCCGCAACACATCAACTCACAAAGAGTTTTGCGATGCTCTCAGACTGTTACTCTCACGCAGTATACACCCGCAAGAAATGCTCTCTAGAACAGCTATCGAGAGCTTTGCTTTCAAGTGGACAGCTAGGATTACTTCTGAGCTGTAGTGTATGCGCTCGTGATTGAGTGACATTGATTAGAGACATATTTAATATTATTTTATTATCGTTATTTTAGTCATATACATTTATGTATAGCCATACATACCTTATCGCGTTGCGTAATGGCAATAAAATTGGCAGCGAAATTGTAATTGTAGAAATTCTGTATAACTTTATATTGCCACCCGCGATGTGCTATAATAAATCGAGCTAACAGCGACTCAATTTGTGACGCGTCATATATGTATGTATATATTCGAAATTAGTTTGGCGATGTATTTAAGTGTCTCAGTTCTGGGGTAAGTGCTGTGCGATTCCTCACAGTCCGCTTACCAAAGGGGCCTACACCCCCTCCTCACTCCGTGGCCAGATTTTAGAGTACAACGTATTCTTTAAGCAGTGCAACGTCGGGTTACCTGTCTGATCCTAGCCAGACACATATGTCAGATACACAGTCCTATGACATCCGATAGCTACGTGACTTCAGGCCATTAGCCATCACTGGCGACCGGATGTATACGCTTGTATACTTTCCCCTACTTGAGCAATATCTAAATCCTGGTCATAAACTAACTAAAGCCAAATAGCGGTAGGCTATCTCCCTTCGACACCCCTAAAATAATTTGTCGCTAACATATATTATTTTTATTTTGATATTCTTTGTATATGGAAGAAAGTTTCAATTTCTATTTTATTCTTCTTTAATTATCATTGTGTATATGTGGTTATATTGTGGTGTAATACCGTATTGATTTTAACCGAACTAGTTTAAGTATAGTTTAAGCATATTTTTTAAATATTTAATATTTAAAGATAGACATGCGCTCCAAAGTCATATTTACGTATAGTACAGATTAAAATATTTAAAAAATATGCTTAAACTACTTGTAAACAGATATTGATATAGTTCGGTTGTTATGTAGTTAGAAGTTAAGAAAATGTAATGCAAACAAAATAAACCTAAGTGGGATGCAAACCTACAAAAAAAGTCCGCAGCGTTTGAACAGCATGACACTTTGCCACGGGACCACCGCACCACTTGAAAATATTCTTTACGCTCTAGGCTCTAATAGCACAGTAATTCCAATTTTCTCTATTTATTTAGTTTCCTTAATTGCTAGATTGCTTTGCTGCATGCAAAAACTTTGATTACTGCACAAACACTTATTTAATACAGAATAATACGAAAGTTCGCCCTATAAGTCAATCTGACACGCAAAAAACTCCGAAAAAACCGGTTATTATTTTTTTAACTACGGTGCACCTTACCAAAGTCTAAAAAAAATTGAGAGCAATAGTATTAATACTACACATTTACTAAAAAAATATAAACGCTGATCCGGGACTCCTTCAACACAAAATCGGCTTTTTTTGCGTTTTTTATTTTTCACAGCTTGGATTTGCAACATTAAAATCTGAAAAAATTCGATAATATGTACCTTACTCAATGAAGTGTTCCTGATTTTTTTTTCATAATTTTTATTTACTGAGTTCGAAGAAATTGGGCAAAAACGTGATTTTATATTTTTGCCCTTTACTCCCCCCCCCCCAGTCGAGATACAAAGTTGAAACTTGGCACAGATTGTTTTTTTTTATAAGCTATCGAATGACCTATCGCAAGTCCACTTTGGTTTAGGGGCACTTTTGACTACCTTACCCGGCTAGACCCTTTGACATTAATCTACTTCGGATACTGAGCACATTGTTTAGGATAACCGCGAATGTCGGGTGATCCAAATAATGCAGCCTGTAGTATGCCGCTTAATTCTTTACTATTAAAACAACAAACTCAACAAATATATACACGAACACTTAGTTGAATTAAGATGTATAAAATCGTGGTGTCGAAACTTGTTCTCGACTTAGTACAACCAATCTCCTTATAATACTCCTTTAAATTCTATGAGAATCTACTCTCCTCTCTTGTCGGCAGCGCGAGTAATAATAATACATAAAAACCATTACAGGCTTGAAAATATATACTAATAAGGACCGCCCTCTCACACCTACCCTGCTTCCAAAAACCGCCCTCGGACCCCTTCAGGAGGCGGGCCCTTTCGTCAAGGTACGGCCCAGGAATTTCCTGAACTTTCCTCCTACCCAGGTGACCTCAAGATCGCGCCCGGTCGGGGCCCGGTCAGGGTCCGGCCGGGGGCTCTCAGGAGGTCTGAGAGGGTGGTGTGCAGGCGACACAGTCCGGTAGAGTTCATGATACGGCTACTGCTATTGAGTCCGGAAGGTCACATCTGGAAGGACAGTCCAAAAAGTTCTCAATCCTGAGTATAAGTCCTTCCAGATGTAAAGCCTTCATAAAATAGCTAATTATGAAGAGCATGCACAAAGAAATGGTTAATCCTCAAAAATAGCGTTCAAGTCACGTCCGTATCATAAACCCTGATTAAAAATACCTTATAATATGTACACACATAGAGTGATTGTTTTCCCGATTCGTCAGAATAACAGAATTAGAGTTAAAACTCTAGTTGTAATTAGCAATTTAATGTTATTACGTACTATGTTTACAGTAATATTGAAGTTTTATTTACTAACACTACGAAGTTTATTGTGTTTTAAGAAAAAGGAATTATCAGCAAAATATAATTTTGTAAATAAATCTATTGCTAAATAGAGTTCTAATCAAATATAATAAACACGTTGCCGCACACTTTTAATTTGACGATCGTGCTCAGAAACACATTTTTTTTCAAGTACACTTCGTACTACTGATGTTCCTTTTTTTATTAATTAAAATGTGCAGGACGGCTATAGCCGCCATTTGCGGCAACTTGTTAAATAGAGTTCTGATTCTAATATTTTAGATTGGGTACAGTGCGTCGCGCTTCGGTTTGAAATTAATATATGCGGATCGACTTTCGTCGTTCTTTTGTTTGGTGTGGCCGACGCTCGCTGCTGGGCCCTAACTCCTTCCTCATGCAACTTTCGCAACAGTACGTTTCACATATCATACCCTGTAAAGTTATTTCAGTTTATATATCAAAGTACGCATTATTTTCACTTCCCTATAGTCTCGGACGAACATAATATTAAATATTTAACAGAACATGTACAGTATTTTCTGAGATATAGCTACTATATTGTTCTGAAAAGAATTAATAACACTGTCCAACACAAAAAAAGCTTCTAACAACGAATATATGATCCTTATAGATTTTGACGCATCGAAAACGAATCCGCAAACCGTTTCCCTCCATCGACCTCAGTTTAAAACAAAATCGATTTTAAAAACAAACAGTCTTTTTTAACATTTGAACAGGATTTGTGATGAACATATAAAAGTTTGATAGTTCTTATTAATTGCAAAAGATTCTGTGAACTTTTGCGAATAAAATGAGATAAATTATTTTTGCAATACGAATTTGCAAATATGTTTAAACATTAGTTACATTTGGCGAGATACGCTCCACACGCTCATTTTTCGAGATTCATTTCAAAGGGTCTAGCCGGGTAAGGTAGTCAAAAATGCCCCTAAACCAAATTGGACTTGCGATAGGTCATTCGATAGCTTATAAAAAAAAACAATCTGTGCCAAGTTTCAACTTTGTATCTCGACGGGGGGGGGTGAGTAAAGAACAAAAATCGAAAATCACGTTTTTGCCCAATTTCTTCGAACTCAGTAAATGAAAAATTTTGAAAAAAATCAGGAACACTTCGGTGAGTAAGGTACATATTATGGCGTTTTTTCAGATTTTAATGTTGCAAATCCCAGCTGTGAAAAATAAAAAACCCAAAAAAAAGCCGAAAAATGCCGATTTTGTATTGAAGGAGTCCCGGATCAGCGTTTATATTTTTTGAGTAAATGTGTATTACTAATACTATTGCTCTCAATTTTTTTTAGATTTTTTGTTAAGGTGCGCCGTAGTTAAAAAAAATAAAAACCGGTTTTTTCGGCGTTTTTGCGTGTTAGATTGACTTATAGGGCGAACTTTCGTATTATTCTCTACTAAATAAGTGTTTGTGCAGTAATCAATGTTTTTGCATCCGGCAAAGCAATATAGGAATTAAGGAAACTAAAGAAATAGAGAAAATTGGAATTACTGTGCTGTTAGAGTCTAGAGCGTAAAGAATATTTTCAAGTGGTTCGGTGGTCCCGTGGTCCAAGCGTCAGGCTGTTGTAACGCTGCGGACTTTTTTTGTAGGTTCGCATCCCACTAAGGTTAATTTTTTTTTTCATTTTCTAAACTTTTAACTATATAACAACCGAACTAGTTTAAACATAGTTTAAGCATATTTTTTAAATATCTCATATTTAAAGATAATCATGCGCTCCAAAGTCATATTTACGTATAGTACAGATTAAAATAATTAAAAAATATTGTTAAACTACTTGTAAACAGATATTGATATAGTTCGGTTGTTATGTAGTTAAAAGTTAAGAAAATGAAATGCAAACAAAAATTAAGCCAAGTGGGATGCGAACCTACAAAAATAGTCCGCAGCGTTACAACAGCCTGACGCTTGGACCACGGGACCACCGAACCACTTGAAAATATTCTTTACGCTCTAGGCTCTAATAGCACAGTAATTCCAATTTTCTCTATTTATTTAGTTTCCTTAATTCCTATATTTCTTTGCCGGATGCAAGAACATTGATTACTGCACAAACACTTATTTAATAGAGAATAATACGAAAGTTCGCCCTATAAGTCAATCTAACACGCAAAAACGCCGAAAAAACCGGTTTTTATTTTTTTTAACTACGGCGCACCTTAACAAAAAATCTAAAAAAAATTGAGAGCAATAGTATTAGTAATACACATTTACTCAAAAAATATAAACGCTGATCCGGGACTCCTTCAATACAAAATCGGCATTTTTCGGCTTTTTTTTGCGTTTTTTATTTTTCACAGCTGGGATTTGCAACATTAACATCTGAAAAAATTCCATAATATGTACCTTACTCACCGAAGTGTTCCTGATTTTTTTCAAAATTTTTCATTTACTGAGTTCGAAGAAATTGGGCAAAAACGTGATTTTCGATTTTTGCCCTTTACTCCCCCCCTAGTCGAGATACAAAGTTGAAACTTGGCACAGATTGTTTTTTTTTATAAGCTATCGAATGACCTATCGCAAGTCCAATTTGGTTTAGGGGCATTTTTGACTACCTTACCCGGCTAGACCCTTTCAGTAAAAATCAGGACTTTGACCGGAATTTCAATTACTCTACGCAATAGAGCTGAGAATTCTTTTTGGAAAGCACTCATAAAATATGCTGATCTGAAAACAACGTCGTTATCTAAAGAGGTTAAATTTATTAATTTAAATATCACTAGAAGTCATTTAACCCTTTGTATTCGAAGAATATTTCCGTTATTTAGGACTTATTCTAAGACATTTTGTGATACCGATAGACAAATTACAAACGTTCTTTTTTATAACGATCGACGAACGAATCGTATAATATTAATGTTGTACGTGCTTATTTTATTAATTCAGTTTGTGTAACGATATCTAAGGCTTGAAGTTTGAATTAACAGTTACGAACACATATCGCCGTTGGGGCAATTACGGAGTGCAAAGGGTTAAATTATATCAATAGAGATATTTGGAAATGTAATTCATTTCTATTATAATGACAAATATGCGTTTTCTATTGACTTTCCAGTGCTCATTCTTGCCAATCATCAATTGAGATATTCGACGGTCCCCCGGAAGGAGGGATGCTGGGTACCAAGTCTCTGGAGAGAATCTGCAGCCCCGTACAGAAACTTGCAAGGGAATTTGTACAACGAGATAAGTAAGTGGATTCTCTGGTTATTAGACGTGAGATGCCAACCTTGCTTCGTACACGGCTTATTGCCAAGACATTGTCCCAAAATATCCTTAGAATTCCACATACTACCTGAGGCATAATGCGATTTAAGTATATTACGAATTATCAAATAACATAAGCGATAAAATTCTGGTATTCTAAGATTTGTTCCCTCAGATTCAATGTAGATGATCATCCTCGAATTGTGATTTCCAACTAAGGCAGCTTTTAGCCGACGGATCAGTGCATCCTTGTTTTCAGATGTCTTTAAATTTCTTTGCCGTAGTTCGTTTCGTAGCTCGGTCAATTTCATTTTTTCGACCGCTGCTTCCTCGTTGACTTCGCAAACTGTCGTGTTCTCGACGTCACTCATCTTTGGAAGCTATACACAGTTATTAACTCGTTGATAAATCGTCACACCGTCACTTTAGTTTTCGTGGTACACGGCACAATCACTTCCTCGTATAAATCTCAACGAATACTGATGGCTCCAACAATCTCGGCACGAGCCCCCAAAAATATGTAGAGTTCTAGGATCCGCGAGGATTAATAAAGGAAATGATTGTGATTATAAAAGAGAATATATATATTGTATAAATTTAAACTAATAATACTAACAAAAACAAAAATAACTATAACGGTAACTTAGTATAATATGAAATCTTAGCGTATCGTATGATGTATATATAGGGTAGCGCGTGTGTCGAGAGTTCTCTTAAGACTAACTCTTAAAACTAAAACTTCAACCGACAGTCCTAACCTACGCCCTTATCTTTAGACCACACATCTCGCCTCCAAGTACCGATACTACATATATATATACACTACCGCTCAAAAGTATCCGGACACTTGCTTTTGTTCTATAAAACATAGTTTAACTTTGTACGAAAGGTATTTAGAACGGTTTTATCAATTGTAATTATTATTGTTATCTTTTTTGAGGTATTATAGCATAATAGAATTAATTTTTATGTATAAATTCCTGCTCAAAAATACAAAAACCTCGAACCCCATTGAGAAATTATGGGATGAATTAGACAGAAAAGTGCGTGAAAAGTGCGCAACATCGCAAAAGGCCTTATGGAAGTGTTTGCAAGACACGTGGAAAGAGATCTCCACAGAAACAATGAGGAAACTGGTAGAAAGATTGCCGAGATTAGTGCAAGCGGTAATATCTAACCGCGGTGGATACGTCGATGAATCTCGTATTTAATTTTAGTGTAGTATTCGTAAGTTCCACATATGCAATTTTTAATTTAAAACGTTAGATATTTCATAAGAAACTAATAAAAATCGATTTTAGGCACTTTTCAGTAACTTTCAGTTACTATTTCAGTAACTTTTATGCAATGCTTATACATACATATTTCGCAAGTGTCCGGATACTTTTGAGCGGTAGTGTGTATATATATGTATGCCGATTTTGTATTGAAGAAGTCGCAGAACTGTAATTATATTTTTCGAGTAAGTATGTATTAAGGATACCATTGCTCTCAATTTTTTTTAGATTTTTTGATTAGGTGCGCGTGTTACGGGGAAAATATAATGATTGACTTTTTAAAAAAGTAAAGTCCGAGGAGTTATTCCGTGGAATATCTTCTCGGGACTTGTTCTTTATTATACTGATATTATGGAGTACAAAGTAGACTGACTGTCCTACGCTTCGTTTCGTACCTCGTAGGCTTCTACCTCTCATACATTTCGTGAGTGGGGGGAGGCGTTGAGTCAGCTAAAACTGTCTGCTCTTAGCGTAACAAGCAGTAGTTAAAAAAAATTAAAAACTGATTTTTTCTGCATTTTTTGGGGTTTTTTATTTTTCACAGCTTGGATTTACAATTAAAAAATTTGAAACAATTCTATAATATATATCTCGTTAACTGAAGTGTTCCTGGTTTTTTCCAAAATTTGTCATGCACTAAGTTGGAAGAAATTGAGCAAAAACATGATTTCCTATTTTTGCCCTGTACTCCCCCCCCCCGTGCCTCACCTTGTGTGTATATATATGTATCCTCTAATTGTGATTTCCAACTAAATTGTGGTAATACACAAATAATCACTAGTTGGAAATCACAATTACAGGATGATCATGTACATTGAATTTGAGGGAACAAATCTTGGAATACATATATA
This sequence comes from Nysson spinosus, assembly GCA_910591585.2. NCBI lineage: Eukaryota > Metazoa > Arthropoda > Insecta > Hymenoptera > Crabronidae > Nysson > Nysson spinosus. The sequence continues at coordinate 10,509,722 of OU342838.1, forward strand.
TCAAACTTATACTAATAATACCATGCATCAACTAATGTTATGCAAATAGAGAGAATTGCTATAATATATAAAACGTTCATTACAAAACTTTTGTCGACACAGGACACGATATGTAATTAAAAAGGAATCTCATCGTGCACTAGATAATCATCGTGTTTGCGTTTTAATTATTTTCACCCATTTCTCTCGGAAAAGTTGAAGTAAATATTTAGCAAAAAGAGCATCTTCCCGTGTATCGAAGGCTTGTTACAGGGTTACCTTGACTATCGTGGAGTACGATGTACAGGGTGTTTGGAAAGTCTAGAAACCGTCAAATATCTCATAGGGTAAGCATTTCCGTTGAAAACTTGAAGTGGCAAATTTTTTTTATTCCAATCAGGCTATCAGACGAGCTGATTAGATTTTGGGCCCCATGGAGCCCAAGTTAAAGCTTTTAAATGAGAATCCCCATTTTTTATTATACATTCGTGTTCCGCGTAATTTTACGCATCCAGATACGGTCTACTGGATTTTACACTGAGGTCCTCTTTAGGACCCGTAGGTTATTGTGAAACAGCAGACGGAAAACAAATTGAACACGTAATTCAGTGAAACCTTAAACACGTCCATGCACATATACACACACACCTACATACAACATTTGAGAATCGTCCCTTTTTAGAGTCACATGCTACGGGTCCTAAAGAGAGCTTCAGTCGAACATCCATTAGACCATATCTAGGTGCGAAAAATCTCGCGGAACAGAAATTCGTAATAAAAATCAGGTTTCTCAATTAAATAGTCTGAGTTGGGTTTCATGGGGCCCAAAATCAATGAGGTCAAAATGTTGCAATTTAATGTTTTCAACGGAAATACTTCCCCTATTCTATTCGTATGGCTAAATAATGAAAGGAAGAAATTTCAACTTCTTCTAGTCATCTGAAGTTAATTGTATTTTCGTTCTACATGAAAAAAGTGGAAACATGATGTTATGCGTAGAACAATGTTCCACGCCGGAAATAATACAGTGTTTCCTTACGATTCCATTTGCTATACATATTACGCAACGTTTCGTTGAAAACGTTTTGTTTCACGTCTTCACTGCTATCACTGTCACTTATCATCATATTCCGTTCTTTTTGCCCGAATACCTTCGCAACGCTTTCGAATAAAGGCTAAACCCATGTACAATGAATTTGTCTTTATGAGTTCAACATTTATCAACATACGGCTCACAACATGTGATACGCATATAGTGTCAGACGCCCTGTACCGGATAGAGAGATGTCTCGTCAAAAGCGTTAAACTGGCGATATCGGATCGTGAGATATCTCGGCCAGGTCTCCAAACCATTTAGTTCGCAGGCCGGACTGACTGTTCGACACTGTCAACCAGGCCGAGATCTAGCATAGAATATCAACAAACTGTGGCCCGAGCGGCACGGATTCGTGGTGCGTTGTGCCAAATTCTTGGTCTCCGCTGGCGGGATTCATGGGCATACGTGAAAAATTTAACATGCTCGTGGGCCGAATTGACATACTCGCGGGCCGGATTGACATGCTCGCGGGCCGAATTGATATGCTCGCGGGCCTGATTGACGTCCTCGCAGGCCGGTTGTGGCCCGCGGGCCGTATTTTGGAGACCTCTGTATTAGAAGATTCAGAGTCCTTTAATGCAATAGTGCTAATGTATCATCAAAAACGAATACTATTATATGAAAACTGAATATTATGGGGGACTGTTACCACGAATGGACCACATGATTTGTAATATAATTGTTGTACTCAAATTTAAGACCTAACAAGCCTAAAACTTGGCAATAGGTTCCTTAGATTGGTAATTAACAGAATTGTACACAATTAGTTAATTAACACTAGATTGCCTAAGGAAGTCATTTTGACTGCTTTTCAATTTCAATTAGAAAAACAATTGTGTATATAATGGCACAGCTTCTTAGAATTTTGTGACTTTTTGTACAACATATAAATGCGTTTATTAATCATTGTAGTTGCCTCCTCCCCTCTTTCATTTCCGGTATATATATGTGTTATACCTGTATTGCCCAAAAGCAGTCATTTTGACTACTTGGGAAATTTTAAATAATGGCCTTGGTTTCGGAAATATGGGACAAGTTTATTGAAAATAGTCAAGCTTGCTATCAACCAGGGGAAAATATAACAGTTGACGAGCAATTATTTCCGACATAAGCCAGGTGCAAGTTTATACAGTATATGCCTAATAAACCCAACAAAGGCATCAAATTCTGGCTTGCATCTGTAGCGACTGTATTAGCTCCGGCAAAATGGAGAAGTCGACTACCATAGATAAAAGAAGGTAGAACAAGTATGTTCTGGCGTTTCGTCCCGGGTCCGCTCGATAGACTCATCAGTAGGGCTGATGAGCGGACCCTGCCCTAGACGCGCCTATGCCCAAGTGGGCGAAGACTATACCCTCGGAGCGGTGTATATGCACCGCGCTCCGTATACGGACTTGCGAGATCCGGAGGGTAGGCGCGGGAGCGCGTAGCGGCCGATGGCAAAACTAGGGCCGCCACACATCAGATGTTAGTAGCAAGTACGTTTTGAATGGAAGGTGTTCCGTCCCAAGGCCTTCACCGTTTTACTAAATTTTATTGCAACCAACACTTCGCTCACGATCGGGTAAGCGCATCGTTCGGACGGTTTCTTTATTGGTACCGTTGGCCGTTTTCCCCGAAACAATGTATAGTTTAAAGTCCGAACGGTCGCTTGAGCCCTGGGACTGGTCGCAGCGGCAGCGGCGTAGGGATCTATTGTCACCTATTTTCATTATTGCTAGACACGTACGGATCCTTGCGCCCTGCAATTAACTCTACCTGAACTCGAACGCGCGGCCCAGTCCCACATCTGGCAGCCAAATGTCCCAATCTTCGCGGAGCCTACCTGACAGCGGCCCGTCGAAAGTCGCGGATTCTTGGAATTTGTCGCAAAACAATTGCGACCAATAGGAAGGTCCCAAATCGGTTTGACCAATTAGACCAGCGACAGATTCCATGATTTTCCACGCCTCTCCAGGAGTAGGGACTTTGGACATCACGAGCTGGATCGTGAGCGAAGAAACGAAAGTCAGTCATCTTCGACAATCCAAACGAAACCGAGTCATCTTTGACAGTTTAAAGAAACAGGTTCATCCTCGGAATTAACTAGAAACCAATTTACTCGAACCACCTAAGTTCGATACCAACAATTGCCGACGCGATTCGAAACCTGTAACCAAATAACAGCTATACTGTATAGTCAGTGTTAGCAGAAGTTGACTCCGAGAACAGATATCAAGTTCTCGTAAAGTACAAACAACGTCAATGTAAATAATCAGTGGTGTGTATATAGTTTTTGAATAAAGTATTGTGATAGCATCTTGGTACTTTGAAGCGAGATCACCCTCTCCACGCTATCCAATACGAACACCTCGCTGACCCGAGCCCGAAGCTAGCAACGGCAGGTTAGCACTCGTACAGAAGGAATATCACGATCGATAACTTTTTTACTAGCATGTCTCTCGCGGCGAAATTATTGGCCAAAAAAACAACACTAGTTGGAACTATTAGAGGAAATAAAAGAGAACTACCCAAAGTAGCCAAACAAAAGAAGGATAACATGCCTCGTTTTTCCACTCTCTTATATAAATCGGAAAATTCTGTCCTTACAATATATAAAAGCAAACCGAATAAAAGAGTAGGTGTTCTAAGTTCCAGGCATAAATTTGTGAAAATTGATAGAAGTAATAAAAAAATGTTACCGGACTCTATTCAATTTTATAACAAAACAAAATTTGGAGTTGATATGACGGATCAAATGGCCAGAAAATATACCGTAAAATCTAGTTCTCTTTTTTCCAAGTGTAATACATTTTTTTTTATTGTTAATACTTACTAATAACTTGTTGTATGACTGTAAATAATATAAGAAATATTAAAAATTAATTTTAAACAAATTTCTTTACACATTAGTTATTCTTTCACAATGCAGTCATTTTGACTGCTTTGGGGCAATATAGGTATATACTAAGTTTCAGTCTTTCTAGTGTTAAGTATGCCATACTTTAATCTAGAAACAATAGTGTAATGCACAAGATCGTATATTTATCATTTGTTTAAATAGGTTCGATTATACATAATATTGTAAAACACAAAACCGGACGATTCCTTTCTCATACGCTCCTCTCTGTCGACTGCCTGGCTGACGTCAGTGCGACACCCGATTCTTTCCCAAACATCTGACGAGCGCGACGAATGTTGCACTCTTCCACTCGGTGGAGTAGACTAGTGGATAGTTTGATTATTAGGTAATTTAAAAATTATTAGAAATTATTTTACATATATTTAAAATATTTAAAATTCAATTTCTTGTTATAAGTAATAAGAGCACCGTATAAAATATTCTGTGGTATATACAGTCAGCCACAGAAGTATTCGTATTCTCCTAATTAGCAATTTCAAACAATTGATATTTTTTGAGGACACAAATATAAAAATTTATATCGATGTGAATGAATGACGTGTTAACCCTAAATATGTAACTATAATGATTGAATATTCAGCGCCTTCGAATTTTGTTTTAATCATTTGGAACAACGTTGCGTCTACTAACTTTAATTTTTGGGTATTCATTCAGACAATCAGCAACAACGTTATGACAAAACATCACATTAGTTCTCTCACGTTTGCTGTAAACGTACGTTTTCTTACATTAACGTAATATCTTTTGATGATAGTTTTTAAAGGTTAAAGTTTTTAAGCTTTCAATTGATATAAACTTTATTGTAGTACAACAATTGAGTGTAACATAAACGTAAGTGTAAGTAAAACATCAAAGAAGTAACCAAGTCATTAGCTAGGGCAGACCAACCTTGCAAATATTTTGGTTTTAGGCATACCAAAGGGTCTAGCCGGGTAAGGTGGTCTAAAGTGCCCTTAAGCCAAATTGGACTTGCGATAGGTCATTCGATAGCTTATAAAAAAAACAATCTGTGCCAAGTTTCAACTTTGTATCTCGACTGGGAGGGGGGGGGGGGGGGGAGTAAAGGGCAAAAATATAAAATCACGTTTTTGCCCAAACTCTTCGAACTCAGTAAATGAAAAATTTTGAAAAAAATCAGGAACACTTCAGTCAGTAAGGTACATATTATCGAATTTTTTCAGATTTTAATGTTGCAAATCCATCAATATCTGTTTACAAGTAGTTTAAGCATATTTTTTAAATATTTTAATCTGTACTATACGTAAATATGACTTTGGAGCGCATGTCTATCTTTAAATATAAAATATTTAAAAAATATGCTTAAACTAGTTCGGTTGTTATGTAGTTAGAAGTTAAGAAAATGTACTGCAAACAAAATTAACCTAAGTGGGATGCAAACCTACAAAAAAAGTCCGCAGCGTTTCAAGAGCATGACACTTTGCCACGGGACCACCGCACCACTTGAAAATATTCTGTACGCTCTAGGCTCTAATAGCACAGTAATTCCAATTTTCTCTATTTATTTAGTTTCCTTAATTGCTAGATTGCTTTGCTGCATGCAAAAACTTTGATTAGGCTCTAGGCTCTAATAGCATAGTAATTCCAATTTTCTCTATTTATTTAGTTTCCTTAATTGCTAGATTGCTTTGCCGGATTTTTTATCATTTAATAGAGAATAATACGAAAGTTCGCCCTATAAGTCAATCTAACACGCAAAAAACGCCGAAAAACCGGTTTTTAATTTTTTTAACTACGGCGCACCTTAACAAAAAATCTAAAAAAAATTGAGAGGAACAGTATTAACCCTCCCAATACTGTGCCGGAGTCAAAAATGACCCGAGCGATTCAATCCAATGTCGAAGTTGTGTGTGTCATCGTCTTATCTACCACTACATGTTGTGTCGAATAAACATACAATGTACGTGTGCCTGCTTCTTCTGGGCTCGGAAGGTTTCCAGTCAGTCTATCATAGAGATTTTAAGGAGAAAGACGTGTGTAAATTCATAAGTTTATTCGACCAAAAATTTCATTTTTTGTTATTGTTATTGCTGACATTCGACGCAAACGAAGAAATTCTTACGTTGTGCTGGTAATCCTGATGCGAATGAATAAAAAAAATTTATTTTTTATAATTTACGGTTTTTTACTAAACATAATCCCAATTACAACAGCATAAGAAATAAAAAAGAAGAAAAAAATTCGGGGGACCGTCACTGTTAGTACAACATGGATGAGAAACTTGGCTCGCACGAGTGTCACTATGTTAGTACAATATCGGTGAGGGCCCCGCATAGTATTGGAACGTCGGTGTGGGTCAGAATTGACTCCGGCACAGTCCGTAGTGCGAGGGTTAATAATGTAGAAGGTGGAAACCGTTGAAATCAATCGACGGTTAAGTTCTCCCACGGGTGATCTGCGTGTTGAGTATGGGTCGTGTATTGTTTGTCCGCGACAAAGATGATTTGTAAATAGGTAACGGCCCAAGGAGCGAGTGTGAGAGAGTGAGAGCGAGTGTGCGAAAGAGCCAAACGCGTAACGGCTGATTAGCCAGAGAATCTCTGTAACGGCTGATTAGCCGGATAATCGGTGGGCGAACGAGGGCGTGCGTGTCCTCGCGAAGAATGTATATATGTATATGAGGCCGGTTGCGGAACGGTAGTTGAGTTTTAAAAGAGTTAAGAGTTGAGAGTTAAGAGAGTATAGAGATTGAGCGAGAGAGAAAGAGAGAAGTGTACCTAAGTGTAGTAATAAATCTAATTAGGCTTAAATTAGCTACATTCCACAAATAAGTGTAAGATTAAACTTAGGGCGTTCTAAACTATTTTGAATATATCAATACTGGCGATGTTCCTGTACTACGCGTAAGCACGGAATCAGCCCTCGTCGCTCGCAGGCCCCGTACTTAAGGCCCTCACCCCCGCCACGGGGTTTATGGTCCTTCAGGCCCTTCGGTGACGCGGGCATCGTCACAAGGGTAGGCCTTGTGTAGGCTGAATCTAACACTCGGCCATCCTGACTTATATGCTTGTCCTCAAGTATTCGCTGTTGGTTTCTGAAAAACAAGATTTGCAAACGACATGTCCGTATTCTGTTCGTCAGTAATGACATGGTTTATCATGCACTACTGAAGTATTACAAGACCGCGGTACTCCCCTTATTCATGCAGTCAGGTGACCATCGGTCTTTCTACTGTTCAGGCGACGCGCTAATGCGTCCCCCCTACAATAGGCATCTCGGCGACACCAATGTCGCCGTCCTCCTTCTTCCCCAGGAGGTGCGTCTTTCCTGTTGACCTGAAATAGGAGTATCGAACCTCCTCTTCCAGGAGTTGCAACTGTCGCCCACGACCAGAGTTGCAATCTCCCAGGTAATTAAAACAGGTGGAAACAACCAACCTCTTCCAGGAGTTGCAACTGTCGCCCACGACCAGAGTTGCAATCTCCCAGGTAAACCATACAGGTGCGGCGAATGTCCTTGCTGTGACAGTCCAGTCGAACTCCCATCGTGGAGGCAGTGGCACACGTTCGCGTTATCCAATGGCTGCAACCCAAGGTTTCAACCTCTCGACCGCCACTACGGTTGTAGCGTGTCTACCGCCTTCTCGCAGGTCTTCGACCTCATACCTGTCGTTTCACAGGACCCTCACTACCCGGAACGGACCCTTAAATTTGGGGTGAAGCTTCCTGCTGTCCCCCGTCGTTCCTTCGCTCGTGATTTCCACCATGACCACGCCCCCCTCGTCGTACTTCTTCGCATCACGTCTCGTTCGATCATAGCGTTCCTTTTGTTTCCGCTGATCTTCCGTGATATGCTCAGAAATTTGTTCACGAAGCTCCCGCAAATTCATCCGATGAATTTCGGCTTGCACTTCTTGTAGTATACGAGCTTCCGCCGGTTGCTTCGCGTTATACCCCATTAACGCCTCCGTCGGCGTTGCTCCAATTCCCTTATTAAATGTTGTATTCATCGCGCTTTGGATCTGCATTACGCTCTCGTCCCACCTGTCGGGATCGCTCCCCGCCGTGGTCGCAGCCAAAGACGCAACAATTGTCCGAATGTACCGTTCGCATTGCCCATTGGCCCGCGGGGTAGCTACGGCGTTTAGTATGTGCTTGATGCCGTATGTCGTACAGAATATTTTAAACGTCCTTGCCGTGAACGCGGTCCCTCGGTCACTAATTATCCTGTGCGGCGCACCGAATAGGTGGATAACATTGAACAATATCTTTACTGCACGTTTTGCCTTCGTGTCCTTCACCGCCTCAATAATCGTAAATTTGGTGAAGGCATCCACAATAACAAGTAGGTACTTGTTCCTTTTCCGGCTTGTTTCAAAGGGTCCCACATGGTCGATGTGGAGGGTATGAAACGGCACCGGAGTCTTCTCTATGGGGTACAACCTTCCCTGTTTCTTGCCAGCCGTGCGCTTATAATAGTTGCAACTTAAACAGGCCCCAATATACTTCTTCACGAAGGCAGGCATCTCCGCAAACCAATAATTCTCACGAATGCGCCTAAGGGTTTTCTCCAATCCCATGTGGCCAGCATCGTCGTGACACAACCGACAAATTTGGAAGCGTGCCGCACGTGGTACGGCCCATGCCTTCTTTCCCTCTTCCAACCGTCGATATACCTTGCCATTCTTCAGTATATAGTTCGCAAAGTATTGCTTGGTATCATTGTTCCGCACGTTATCCAATAATATCCTCCGGATCCGGCTGACTTGTTCGTCTTGTAACTGCACGGCCAAGATCCAGTCAGCCCCCGTGATATCCACCGGGTATATTTCAATTGTTTTCACCGGGTTGCGACTAAGTGCATCCACATGCTGCATCTTAACACCCGGCCGATATTCGATTTCAAAAGTGAAGTCCTGCACTTCTAACCACCATCGTCCGATACGCGGTATTAAGTCCTTCTTCGTAAACGTAGTACGCAGCGCGTTGCAGTCCGTCACCACTTTGAAATTTGATCCAAGCAAATACACCCGAAAGTAACGTAACGCGAACACTACTGTCATTGTTTCCAACTCATAGGAATGGTATTTTCGTTGGTCAATGGTAGTCTGTTTGCTGTAGTACCCGACTACCTGCTGCGTCCCTTCGTCCGCAAATTGGAACAGGATTGCACCAACACCCAAGGAACTGGCATCCGTGTGCAATTCCGTCCGTAACCTGCCATTAAAAATAGCCAGTATCGGTCCGGTCGTCAATGCCTTTTTAACTTTTTGGAAGGCACCCTCCTGGGCTTCCCCCCAACCCCATCTGGTATCTTTCTTCGTGAGGACCGTTAAGGGTGTTACGATGGTCGCGTAGTTCTCCATAAATTTCCTGAAGTACCCAGCCAGGCCCAGAAACTGTCGGATTTCCCTCACCGTGGTGGGTCTCGGCATCTTTAGCACTGCTTCGACCTTCCGTTGACCTGGCTTGACCCCCTCGGCACTGATCTCCCGTCCCAGGTAATCGATGGTGGTTTGGAGAAACGAGCACTTACTCAATTTTAGAGTCAGATTATGCTCCCGCAGTTTCTCCAACACCAGCCGTAACCGATCCAATAATTCCTCGATGGTCGTGGACGGTATGATAATGTCGTCGATGTACGGGATCGCGACACCATTTTTCAAAGGTCCCAGCATCGTATTTATCAGGCGTTGAAATACGGCCGGCGCATTTGTTAGTCCAAATGGCATCCTCAAAAACTCATAGTGACCGTCCGGCGTGACAAAGGCCGTGTTCACAATAGAGTCCTCACCCATGGGTACCTGATAATATCCCGATGCCAAGTCTAGCGCCGTAAAATACCTACTGCCCCCCAGTCGATCAATTTGATCTTCAATTAGCGGAAAGGAATATCGGTCCTTAACGGTGATGGCATTAAGTCGTCGATAGTCCACGCACAGTCGGTAGTCGTTGGTTTTCTTCTTAACCAAAGTAATCGGACTTGCATACGGCGATTCTGATTCCCTCACAATCCCATTGTCTAACAACTCCTGTATCATATTTCGCACCACCATCCGTTCCGATTCGGCTAGGCGGTACGGATGATGCACTACACGTGTTTCCGTCGTACAGCGAATCTCCATGGTCGCGGTCTTCGTCTTCCCGAGAGTCCTCATAGACGTCGAAACGCAATCCGAATACGCGGATATTAATTCTTCGCAACGTCTCTTGCTCTCTTCATCGACGTCTCCGAACGCGAGTTCTACCGACTCTGACGCGGATACGTCCATAATATCCGTTAGCGATCGCGCCGCATTCTTGATGACGATACGATCGCCCTCCTTAATCATCACCACGTGCTCTTGATTGAGGAAGTCCCGACCGACAATCATCTCGTAAGCCATCTCGTTCGCTCACGTCCATAATTTTTAACTCTACTTCCGCCACCAGACTACTGTGCGTGCCGACACCAGAGAATCCCCTTAATTCAAAACTACTGCCTTCGGTAATACTGAGGCCTACTCGAATTGCTATCAGTTTCTGAATCAGGGTGCTCGAACTACCGGTGTCCACGAGACACATGATCTCGTGTCCGCGGATTCTCGCGGGCATCAATTACATATTGTCGACTGTTCGACTCACCTTTGCCGCATTCACTTCTCGGAGCGCCGACTGACAAAACCTAGTCAGGTGCCCCTTCTTCCGGCAGCCGTCGCAGGTGGCTCGAGGTTGACGGCAGTTCGCCCGTAAATGACCTCTTCGTCCGCAATTGTGGCACAGGTATTGCGTCCAGCGTTCGTCCTCCAGTCGCCCTTTGGCCGATCCTCCCGCGGTCCCCGCGGCTCCCGTTGCTTCCACCGGCTTCGCCGATACAAATTTCGGCTTCTGAGTTGGTCTTGGCGGGGCGTCCGCGGTTTGGGATGATTGCGGCATCGAGCCCATGCGGCACATTACCGCATAGAGCTCGTTGGCAGTTTTGCACCCCTTCGCTCGAATTGTTCGTGCGATGACCTCGTCCCCGATACCGTCGATGACCACGTCTTCCAGCCACTCGTCCGGTATCTCCAACTCCAGAGCCCGAAATTTGGCCAGTTTTTCGAAGCAGTAATCACCTATTTTCTGGCCGGGTCTGGTGGTGTACATTACTGCCTCTCGTAGAAGACGAGCAAACGGCGTCGTCTTCCTGAAGTGTTCGACCAACACCTGCTTCAGTGACTCCCAGGTGTGGTCCTTCCTCTGCTCCTCGCCGTACACGCGCCGTGCGTGTCCCTTGAGACCACGGGCGATGGACCTGATTACATGATCATCATCCCATCCGTATCGTCTCACTAGCCGGTCCACATCTCGCGTCCACTGCTCGATATCGGCGCAGTCCCGCGAGGGGTCGAACACCGGTATCGTAAATTCGTCCTGCATTGGGCGGTAGTGGACGAATTTGAGCATATCTTCGAGCCGTCGGACCTTCTCGCGTAGGTCTTCCTCCGGAGTCTGGACCCCCTCAGTCCTACGACCCACTCCCCGACGCATGCGGTCGCGTATCGACTCCTCGGTCGGTTCGCTTACCGAATCTCGCGTCGAACGGTCCTGTGGAGAGCTGTCGCGCACGTAACCGCGTGGGCGGTCGTCCTCAGGCGATCGGTCGCGGACACACACTCGCGTACGAGTTTCCTCCCGTACACTCTCACGCGGACGGGTGCTCTCCCGTATACTCTCACGCGGACGGGTGCTCTCCCGTACACTCTCACGCGGACGGATGGTCTCCCGCGATCGGTCACGCACACCTTCATGCGACCGGTTGTCCTCCCGCGATCGATCGCGCACGCACTCACGCGATTTGTTGTCCTCCCGTGGTCGATCGCGCACACACTCACGCGAACGAGTGTCCTCCCGCGATCGGCCACGCACACACTCACGTAATCGGTCACGTTCACTTTCGACGGAGCGATCGCGCACGTATTCTCGCGAACGAGAGTCACTCCTGCCACGCACATTTTCGACAGAGCTCCTGCTCACTGGCGCGACATAGCGGCTCATGGTTCGGCGTAAAAGTTTTTTTTTTAAAAGAAAAACGAACAGCAAGAAAAAATACCAAAAACAAGAAATGTAACACACAAAAAGTTTTGGTCTATCCCACTTCTGACTTGTAAGATTAAACTTAGGGCGTTCTAAACTATTTTGAATATATCAATACTGGCGATGTTCCTGTACTACGCGTAAGCACGGAATCAGCCCTCGTCGCTCGCAGGCCCCGTACTTAAGGCCCTCACCCCCGCCACGGGGTTTATGGTCCTTCAGGCCCTTCGGTGACGCGGGCATCGTCACAAGGGTAGGCCTTGTGTAGGCTGAATCTAACATAAGATTTCGTCTCCCAATTAATTTCCTACAATAATACACATTTACTCAAAAATTTATAACAAAACACATTTACTCCTTCAATACAAAATCGGCATTTTTCGGCTTTTTTTTGCGTTTTTTATTTTTCACAGCTTGGATTTGCAACATTAAAATCTGAAAAAATTTGATAATATGTACCTTACTCACTGAAGTGTTCCTGATTTTTTTCAAAATTTTGATTTACTGAGTTCGAAGAGTTTGGGCAAAAACGTGATTTTATATTTTTGCCCTTTCCTAAACCCCCCCACCACCACGAGTCGAGATACAAAGTTGAAACTTGGCACAGATTGTTTTTTTTTATAAGCTATCGAATGACCTACCGCAAGTCCAATTTGGTTTAGGGTCACTTTTGACTACCTTACCCGGCTAGACCCTTTGACATTAATCTACTCCGGATACTGAGCTATCTACCATACGAATACTTCTATGGCGTTACTTCTGTGTTGGTTTACTTAAATTCCTGTTTCTCTTACACTGAATTGTACATTACAATAAAGTTTATATCAATTGAAAGCTTGATTAACTCATCATACATTCACATTGATAAGCATTTTAAAATTGATGTCCTAAAAAGACATTAATCTTTTGAATTAGACAATTACGGATGAATACTTCTGGGGTACGAATATACCATCTCTATGAAATATTTAAAGTGAATCTAGAAAAATATGTATGTATGTATGTCTCGGTATGACAATATCCCAGGATTTCAGTCAGACGGGGAAGCAAAAAGGCGATGGCAAAATGCATGTGAGATAGGTGAAAAGTATTTCTAAGTGAAAAACGTGAGGAGAAACCAATCCGGAGAAAGACTTCTCTCTCCACATATTGATCAGTGGTACAGGCCATGATCTGAATGGATTACATTCCAAATCCTTTCAACCGCGATCGACGTCCACGTCGCTATTCAGAGAATTGTACGTTCAGAGAGGAAGATTTCGCGTGGAGCTTAAGACAGAAACGAACGAAATATCGAAGAGATGGGAAGGGCCGTGGAATACCAGAAATAACAAGCTCAGGGTAAACAACGCAAATGTGCAACCCTGTCGGCATAGTTTGTTCGGGATCATAGGAAAATCTTACTTAAAAGCGATATCAGTTATGAAATAAAAGAAATAGATATGTAGTTTATTTTGCAAATCCTTAAAGAAATCTAGACTTTCATTCTCGTAATTTTTATTTATAGTCGAAGATATTCGTTGAAATTTGAAGAACGTTTGTGCATTTCATAATATTTTGTATCATATAGAGGAAACAAGGGACTCTTGATACTGGCAGGTTTATGAGGAACAAATTATACTTCGATTTAAAATACCTTTCAGGTAGATTGCATGGCAAGAGTTACTTATATTCTTACATTATTGGTGAGTGATAAAAACAAAGAACTTGATAGAAAAATGGATCGATAGTAGATTGAGTTAGTTCACTTACAGTCTAACTACCAATATGGTTAATACCCCATTGAACTAACTTAAAATTAATTCTTGATAAATTAGTTTCAATTATCCAGTTCTGGGTATCAGTTCTTCTACGTATAATTACATTCGAATAGAATCAAGCTTTTCCAAGTTTATCGTTAACTATGATCATCAATATGGAGAGACAAAATGGTAGAATAAATAAATCCTTCGCCTGCAAAACCAAACGTATCTTAAGTATCCGATGAATTGTAAAATATACAAAAGATAGCTAGTACTTCAACGATGATAGTACTGCAATAAACATGTTTAAACTCATTACTAACTGTACAGAGCAGGGAATGTTTAAACCAAACTTTCAGGAATATGCGCCATTTCATGTGAGCCAACCTAATAATTGTACTCATAGAAAGGTCCAGAAAAATTGTCATACTAGTCGTACGTAATTAAACTGTAAGAGATCAGCCGAGCAAAGACTTAGGGTTCCATATCCAAGTAGAATTCACGACATTTGGGAGGCAATAAATTTTCGGTACGGGCCAGAAGTCCTAAAACTAAGATCTCCGGAAATGGAATAGACCAGTCGGCCCTGGAAAGAGCACGATGGAAGAGGCTGAAACGACAAACAAAGTATCGCCAGCTTCCTCTCGGGAGTAGACGATGCTCGCGCCAGCAGTCCAGGTGGAAAAGGGCAGAAGTAAGTGCAAAAGAGACTTTACGGGAGAGCAGTGTATGCATTATGCAAGCCCGGGAAAATAGACGAACACGAAATGTCCGTTCGTTCTCAACAGTAGTGGTTGTTGGATAAATTCGATACTGCCGAACAAAAACTAAACGACTGATGGCCTACTGCGAGGCATAGAGAGAGACGAAAGATTCCCCAGATGAAATTTCCGAATAGCTGCTCGATCTGTGACACAACTGCACCTTCCATTCCAATAATTTTCTCGCGAATATTACGAGTTTTGTAATCGAAAATCAACTACTTGGAACTAATGAATATCGGAAAGGTTATCCTATTGTATAATGATTATTAAGAAATTGATTGTTACCATTGCTCTCAGTCAGTCTATTTTTTGCAATCTCTATTAAAAGTTCCATGAAATGTTTTACTCGGTTCTATTTTTTCCACTAGTTTGCATAGATATTGCTTGGGTGCAGACATGGTCTGTAAGTAATGGCTAACTTTGACAACGTCGTAAATAAATTTCAGAATGATTTATTTTTCACTTGCCAGTTACAGAATAAAACTGGAGCATGAAACGATCAATTTAAATATTTACGAGGCCACATCCGTTTTATCTGATAGTTTCCAGAAGAAACTAATAGATAATTTATCACCCTGTGTGACCCCAAGCGAATTTAGAGTTGTTCGTGATAACAGTTTTTTTCAAGAGTTACAATTAGCCACTTGATATTATACGGTAAAAATATACAAATAATCCGCAATAAAAATAGCAATAGTGTGAGATTGGAAGATATCTGGCGCCTATGAAAAGAACGAAGAGAGCAGAGGAGCTGAGAACATTAGAGACCCAAAGTAAGACCTTAAGCGTTAGCGCGGTCGACTCCGGTGCTCGAGGATCGGGTTTCGAATCCTCACGTATCATAAGTGGCTCATTAATTTCATTATCATAGACTGAAGAAAATACCATAGAAGATAATACGAAGAACATACATTTTCTATAATTTATTAGGGGATATTTCGCGCGGCAAGGAATATTAAACTAAAATATTTCAGTTTTAAAGTAAAAGAAGAAATATTCGGTACACTTCGTCGAAAGCTGGGTATGTCGACGGGCTGATAATTTTTAATCCATTTTAATTTCTAACGATGCCAGGCAGCCCGGGTAGGATTTATGCTTAACAGCAGCAAGCAGGATGCGGCAAACGTACGTGCTTATGTGACCGTTGCTTCTTTTATGTCGGCTAATCTCGTAAAAATTCATGCAAAATAACACTCATATTTCAACCCCCTGGCTAACGGCACGTGTTGCATTGCGCAGCTGCACCCCAAGATTTGTGTTCCAAGCTGCATTTAAAGCAATGTTAAGTCAAGAAAATTTACATAGTACTTTATATAAACAATAATGGAACCATCGATATCGTATCATCGGAAGTTCCTGGTTAACCTACATGTTAGAAAGTTGATTAATTTCATGACATAATGTACGTGTCTGTCAGCTCCATGATAATATCAGTATTGCAAATACAAACGCGTCGATATGAACATAATTCTTCTAAATTATAATTACAAATTATTCAGTACGCTCAGGATATACATAATATCTATTTTCTCCAGATGTACTACAATATTTTTCAGGATATGCTCGACATCTAGGTTCTTATAAAATCCTATAATATTCAGGATACATAATGATATATAACGGATAATTTAATAATGACATTAAATTACTACACACAAACCATTCACAAACAGAATTCGGAAATTCGCATATCTTCGATCGTGTTGCATATCTACCATCAGTGCAATTATTACAAACACAGGAGACAATATTTCATATAATGCGATAGAAAAGAGCACCACGAAATTTAAGAACTGATATGTACATGTTATAATCCATACGTTGATCGAATATCGTAGGGACAATCTGGTGACACGAAGCAGAAAAGCGAAAGAACGTTATCGTACGAACCGCAATATTATCGTGAATATGGGAATAAAAGGTTTGAGAGTATCGTAATTATCCGAGTGAGTAGCACAAAGCACGCTCTATTTAATCTCTGTTCATGCATGTGGAAGAAACATCGGGGATCAATCCGGAGCCGACCATCAAGTAATTTAATCTCCGCGCGTACCATGCCCAACTAAAAGCCACCCATGCACGCTACAGAACAGTCAATGAACCGACACAGATCAACCGTATCCACACTTTATCCCTCCGGCTCTGATCAAGTAAACTGCCACATGGACGTGCCTATGCTGTCACCAATTGTTTTAACAACAATTATGCACGCCAGGTTATGTATTATGTCACGAATAACAATTTACACTCCCTGCCGAAAATGATCTTTCAGACGTCGATGATATCGATCCTCCATTGTTCCTTGGAAGAGATAATAGTTTGTAGATACCAGTAACGAAGCACACACCTAATCAAATTTTCTCCTAAGAGCAGGATTATTAATATTGATTTTCTGTCATGCGATATTTGATTTCGGCTAAAATGAACTGTTTAATTACTTGTTGACTATTTTACGAATAAGAAATTATTTTGAAACTACTTAAGTACAAAGGAATTTTGCAATTGTCTTAAATGTTTGTTGATTTAAAAGTTATTTTAAATAAACCATCTGCGTTTGAACATAAACAGTAAGACATTTTTTTATCTTAATTAACCGCTATTTCTTATTACCTTTTCAATTCATTTAAGATAATGTTTCTTGCCACAAGTTTAAATATTCGTTTACCTGTATTAATTGGCGAAAGGTTTTAAGAAAATATGAATTAAGAGAAATTGAGAGACAAATGTTTTGGGTCACATTGAAGGAAAAGAACTCAATTAAAACTGAATTGCAAAGTTAATAAGAATTAATTATTTATAATTAATTATGATATTGCCGTTTCAACTTATTAAAGCACGAAGAATTGTATTCTCCTTGATATTCTGCTTTACGGACATATTTTTAGTGTAATATTACTATAAATAATATTAAATTCTTTCCCAAATTTGTAATATCTAATTATTCACAAAAATATGCAAAGATTCACAATCTAATACAGTAGAAACATTTCTTTATACGATTTTTAATGGTGAACCTCACTCCGATAATGATAATTTAACGTAGAGATTGCGGATATGGATTGTAAGAATGACTTCATAAGGCAATCGAGCATTACGACTGTATGATTTTCAACGTTTCTATAGTCTTGCGCTTGGAAAGTACATATAGATAGAGAGTTACGCCACGTCCGCATACTCGAAATCCGTGGATGAAGAGTTGAAGATCGGCCAACTGGGTCACTTGATCTTTCGCTTTAAAGCGTTCCGTATCAAAACGCATACAGGACATTCCAGTTTTCATACCGTCAAAACCTAGTTCGCCGAATACTTTCTGCAGATCCGATTACAATTCAATCGAACAGAGATTAAAATCTTTCGCTTTTTTTATACAAACATGATAAATTTCAGCAACAACATTTTTCTATCAGTATCGTATATCATATTCGCACGTAACAGTTCAAAATAATTTCATAATTATCTTTTCTCAAAGTAGTGTGTATATATGTAACTCGAGCAAAGTCTCTTATTGAATACCCTCGTATCTATAAGTTGAGAAGGCTTCATGTCTTCGTTACAAAGATGTTTCGGAAATTTCGTGGCTAGTAGTTTTAGGAAAATGATGCCCCTTTCATCAACTCCGCACAAACGAACACCCACATTAGTCCAGTGAGGGTGCAATAAAAAAATCGATTATAACTTAAGAATTTCTTCGGAAAATGTAAAGGTATAGACTCTATGACATATGTAGAGTATCAGAACTATGGAAACTTCATATATCGTTAATCTCTACTCCTTATATTACACGCTTCCCTAGAATTTTTATATTAATATTTATTACATACTCGAGTTCTGTATTATTGAAATAGTTACAAAAATTCTTAATTAATTAAATAATTAAATTTTCAAAGCTAAAATTAAAGAACTACAATCGTGTGAATTTATCGTTGAACAGTGTTCGTCACAACTTAATTTAATATAGCAACAATGCTAATTTATATAATTAATCCTCAAAGGCTACAATGGATAAAAATCCATCCCATTTGAATTCTGTTTTAATATTTTTAAGCAACATAGCAATTAGTAACATTAATTTTTAGGTATTCATTCAGACCATCAGTAATGGCGACGTTATCATAGAATATCAGATCAATTCTCTCACGTTTACTATAATTGTACGTTTGCTTACATTAACACGATTTCTTGTGATGATAGCTTTTAAGGGTTAATAACCTCAGTTATCTTTAGAACATAGTATCTAGGAACGAAGCAGGCAATAAACATTGGGTTATCACCTTATTCTGGCGCATACGCGATTCAAGTGGAAACGAGAAGAACTTGCGCCCAAAGTATTCATTTCGAAGTTCAGCAAGCAGAATGAAGATGAATGACATGGAAAATTTAGATCGTTCTCTATACCGACACTTGACAAACTTCGGATCTACTCGTTCTATGTACACGTAAGTCTGACAAGTACAGCGCAATATACGCTGTAGCATAAAGGGTGCCGGCTTTATAATTCACGAAGAACTTCCTTCGAGTGTTGCAACTAGACGCTAGAGCTGTGTGAAAAATAGGTTTTCAAACGTTCTCGTAAAAAACCTTAGTGTGCTATTCATAGTCTTGCGCGGCAAGGAACAAATCGATCTGATCATTATTTATTATATGAGCCGCGCAAACGACCGAAGGCTCCCCTGAATAGTCGCCTCAATGAATAATAATACAGAGTGTGGATTCAATAAGAGCTCCGCTCAAAATAGCTCAAGCCGAATATAAGAGACATTTGACTCTCCTTCCTGATGTTAAAGTTAATGCCAACACTATGATAGCGATCTGCGATAACTGAGTTTCCGATTAAATTTTGAACACCTTATGATATGTAGGGATATATAATGTAAGCAAATGATCTGTGAAACGTTTTGATTAATACATCTACATTTCCCGCTAGTGATACTATATTTCTATTTACTTAAACTATTTTACTTAACTATCTTAATTAACTGGCTTAAGCCGTAACGTTAAATTTACAAATTCGATTAAAAATTTGAAATTAACACTAGCATCACCAAAGGAGTCAACATTACTTGTCTGCCACTTTTAGTTCAGTTAATCGAACATGCGTTGTGAAACACTACTTCGCAACTCGTCAAAGATAATGTCTCTCTATTATTGCTCAGTATATCTGGGTTTGAATATCGCCAACTAGAAACTGTGTTCGAGCATCCCTCTGCCGAAGGGCGACAGTCCTTTATCCCCACTCCGGTTTCTCTTCGGGCCTGTTGTCGAAAATGGAGCTACGCCTTCCTCGCCTTTTCCCCCTTCGAGGAATCTTCGCGTTACATTCGGCCACCCTGTAGCGATGCTTGTCCTCATGCACCACCATGTCACCGATATGTTGACCTGGTCGTTGGCCTGTCGTTGATCTGCATTACACCTACTTCTGAAACAAATACGAATAGAACTATACTTGAATATTTAGTTCATCCAGCTTGGTACACACCGTAATTTTCTTTCGTTACAAAACGGTTTAATTGACTACAAAACTCTCCTATTCTACGGGACCCAACACCATTGTCGAACTTATATCCGCGGGATGGAAACGGTCCTGCTATAGGAAGTATTCCCGTGACGTAGGTGGACTGCGACGATTTTTGCATGCACACGCATGCAGCAGTCCACATCACCTGGTGAACGGTGACGATCCAACGACCTGTCTTCTAGCGTCAGACAGTGTCGGCTACGCGATCCGCTGTCATTATGCCCCCTCACACAATGTCGGCTCCAAAAACCATTATCATGAGAGTACCAAATGTGGTATCACCCAGTGGCGTCCACAAGATGTACCTACTGCTGTGATCCCCACAAGCATGTCACGTGCTTGATCATCCAACGGCGACTTCTACGCCGCAGCGATGACATCCAGAAATCCGCATTATCCCGTAACGTCACCACGGCCCTGCAATAATAACCTCCAATTCGTAAAAATACATTGACAACGTAGTCTACGTCCATGTCAATGGCCTGCATTTTTTCTTCAGACTCTTAAAGTCGAGATACTACTCATGTTACGGACCCACCGCAGACTCCCCGTGACCTGTGTCGCCCAACATACCCTTCTTGCATTTCGTTATCCCTCGGTTTTCCTATGTGTCTTATATCTATGGCTGCAGCCCATGGCTTTCGACCACGACTGTTTTGGTTAGACGGCCTCCCTCACGCAAATTTTCGACCTCACAACGGTCATGGTATAGAGCACAGGTTCCTAAACTTATTTAGCCTACCGCCCCTTTTTGAGGAAAAATATTATTCCGTCGTTAACTAAGTTCTGCGGATTTTTTATCTGAAAGTATTCATTAAAATAATCCTACTGCGATTTTATACCTAATTGAAATAATGTCCGCCTCCTTGTATGATCTTTTCCCCAGTTCTCTGACAATAGTTGGATTCCATGGCAGATAAATACAGATTCCTTGGAGACCAAGAACTTATTGACAAGTTTCAGTAAATTCATATTGACCCCACTCATTTAGACTTAATAAAAAGGTTTGAAGTGCTATCCTTTCAAACTGGGTTGCATTGCATGAAATAAGTGATAGTTCGAAGGAGCAGTGTCTGGAGTAGGTAGGGTGAATAAGAACTTCCCATCCTAACTTTGAAATGGTTTCAGCGATGATCTTTCCAGTATGCGGCCGAACATTATCGTGCTGTGAAGTAACTTTCGACCGTTTTGATGCTATTAACGGACATTTTTTTGTTATTTCTTTACCCTGTTTCATCATTTCCAGCCTGCAGCATTCAACATTGACTGAATCGCTTTGTTTTTACTGTCATTACCTTTAAATTAAATAACAGCAAAATACAATGACGGATGACAAATCCAAATAAACAGACGCTTTTGGCTGCTAGATAGAGCTGGTCGAAAATCTTTTGTTACGACAAAATGATAAACATTTGGGAGACACAAAAATTGCGTAAAATATAATCTTGGTACATCCTACCACTATCTATAAAGAATCCACAGAAGTTCTTAGTTCACGACCTAATACCTAGCGCCCCCTGGAAATCTATCTTTTTTAATCCAACAAACAGAAAGTTGCAGTCACAAATTTGCGTCCTTGTATCTAGACTACCAATCAGGCGGTTGGCGGCACAGGCCCTGTTTTAAATGTAATCGTTTAAAAGTCATATTTCCAACGAGAAATAGATTGAAAAAGGTGTGCTTCAGCAACACAGCTTGAAAATTGAGCGTAAGAAGAGGGACATATGGAACGATGAATTCAAATTTGAGATCCTGGGCTCTAAACGCCGCAACTTTGTTCACCAGCAATTTAATGAAAAAATGATAAAATCTTGAATCGCTTTCACAATTAAATATGGGGGAGAGAATTAATGACACGGTTTTGTTTTAAGCTATGATAAGACAAGAGACCTGGTCAGGATTGACGGAACAATGACCAAAGAAGCTACGTCTATTTTTAATGACCGAATAAGTATATTCCCACCTAGTAAGTCCTACAACATAGTAAAGAAAGATGTTTTAAATAAAACACCTTGAAGCTTGAAATTATAAAATTATTTATTAAAATAAACCATCAACTAAGAAACAATCCAAATTAGAAAACGGTAAGGTTTACAACAACATTGTATTAGACTTTTTTGTTTCTCTGATCAAGATCTACATGATGATATAAATTTTTTTTGTTCGGAGGACATCGGATTTTTCACCTTTAAGGGCGATTTTTTGAAAAACGCGCGGCTATCTATCTTTAAAATGTTAACATCGTAATCTACGCACTGAGACCTATAATTTGAACTATCACACGTTAAGAAAGCCGATATACAAACCTGGTCCTCCCCTTGTCAGTCAAAATTTCAAGATGATATCTCGATGGTATCGTATTAAACTATAATTTCTTGGCAGGTCCTGAAGGGTCGTTTGAATTTCAGAGAGAGCTTCCTACTCTCCTCCTTTGCTTGTTCTGTCATAATTTCGCCCATCACGACGTCACCCTCCTGGTATCGTCGTTCGTTCCGATTATACACTTTCTTCTGTTCCTCCGTAATATCATCAGCGATCTGGTTTCTTAATTTGTGCAAATTCCACGGGCTTCATTTCGATTTGCACGCCTTGCAACACCCGCGCCTCCGCGGTATGCCTCGCGTTGTATTCCATCAACACTTCCGTGGGTGGTGTGCCTTATTGTGCGTCGTGTTCGTCGCACTTTGTATTTCCTTCACGTGCTCGCCCCATGTTTTCAGAACCCTTCATGCATCGTCGTAGCCAACGGCGCAAAAATCGTCCGATTGTACCTCTGACATTGTCCATTCGCTGGAGGTGTAGCGACTGTGCTTAGCACATTACGTATCCCATACGTCGAGCAGAAAATTTTAAACGTTCGCGAAGTAATAACCGCACCTCTATCACTAATTATTCGGCTCGGCACCCCGAATATTTATTCGAGTACTCGCATTTGTGACACCTGCACCAGTACTATTACGGTCTGTTTAGCTTTTGTGTACCTCACTTGCTCTATTATATTCAATTTTGTAAATGCATCCACAATAATGAGCGGTACTTATTTTTCCTCCCGTTCGATTCGAAACTTTCCACGTGGTCGACATGCACAGTATGGAAATGCATAGTAACTTTCTCTATGGGATGTAGCTGTCCTTGCTTTCGTTCCGTAGTCGTCTAATAATAGTGCGGTTCAAACAGGCTCCTATGCACTTCTTTGCAAAGGGTGACATGCCTGTACATCTGTAGTTTTTGAGGTTGCCCTTCGAAATTTTTTTCCAAAACTAAATGTCCGGCATCGTAACGATACAACCGACAAATTTGAAATCTTGCTGCACGTGGTACTACCCAGGCCTTCCGTTCATTGCCCAAGCGCTTGTATACCTTCCCGGTACACAGCATATAATTAGGAAAATATAATACTTCGTGTCGTTGTTACACACATTTTCCAACATTATGCCGTGAGCACGATTAACTTGTCATTTTATAATTGCGCGGCCAGTATTCAATCCACTTCCTTAATATCGACAGGATACATTTCGATCGCATTTATCGCATTTCTATTGACAAGGAAAGTAAAGGAACCTGAAAATTCAAAAAAGTAAGAAACTTTGCACACACATAGAGTAATTCATCCTGAATCCGAAACTATTTTTTGTTAATGCCCTGTTAAGTATGCAGTCTCCTAAGTCATTTTTATCTACGACAGAAACAGGCCCTATGACCTAAGGGGCTAATTTACGAGAGGCCCCAGGCCGAACCACCCCTCACGTGTGGGGAGAACTTGAGTCCCGGATTCCTGAGAAAGTGCACTCCCAGTGTGGATTTATGATGGTTGTGTTTCCCAGAATCTTATCGTTCCAAAACCAGCCGACCCCCCCCCCCCCCCTCCTTTCCTTACGCTCCAGCTCCAAAAAATCCTTTGAAAGGGCAACCTTTTCCAAAGCTAGGCAGTCTTGATTCGCCCTTAGGGGTAATGCTGCTAATCGTTTTAGTGAGATCGGGCCTCAGTTTCCCTTTCGATCGGTTATCGCGAGTTCGGGTTTGTCAACATCAAATCACTATCGCTCTGGATTGGTAAGCACCATCAGGCTCAACACACCAAACAGCTTTGTAAGGGACTCTCCCGCCGACGAACGTGTAGAATCATTTCATTCAGAATATATATATAGTGTTATTGTTAGAACTTCCAAGTTTAACTGACTATTTACCTTCCCTGCAAAAATATTCGGTAGCGACATATCCCCATCGAACCGTCCACTCCAGCCGCTTGGAGTGAACATCATAATTACGGCCAAAATTCAAACGTAGACATTTACAACTGACCCTGTGCTCGTAACAGCCCTAAAAGGGTTTAAAGTAGCGAAATTACCACACAAAGAAAAAGTGATTTTTTCATTTTCGGGTATTATTTCCGAAACGACAAGAGATATTGAAAAAAAGTTACGTCACAATTTTAATAGTGCTGCGTTCCTTCGGTGATATATTGCAACAGAATCGCGCCGTCCCCGAATGAACTTAGATCCATATACAATTGCGTATCAATTTACATTCGAATATATTTACAGTTAGTACAAGGTCGACCCACGAGCGCTTCCTTTACCGCCTGTACCACGTTGTCCTGCTTGTCGTCCCATGTTCACGGCGCGTTTTTGTCAAGCAACGATGTTAACGGTGTTATGATAGCTACGTAATTCTTTATGACCTTCCGAAGATACGGAAACAATCCCAGAAATGATCTGACCTCTTTTATACACGTCGGGTTCGGTATATCCATGATCGCAACGAATTTCATAGTGTCCGGACATACCCCATCGGCACTTATTTCGCATCCATGATAATCGATCCGTGCTTTCAATAGTTACTCTGCTTCAATGTTAAATTATGCTCTTGTAATTTTTCTATAACGAGGCGAAGTTGTTCCAGTGCTTCGTCAATCGTTTTTCAACGATATAATAATGTCGTCCGTATAGCGGACATTGCACGCATAAATACATATAACTTTGATCAGCATTACATGCGTCCGATCCAAAAAGTCTCTTCCCACGATCATCTCATTCGGCACTGTCGGGGTCTCTACTACGATCTGTTTCCTTTTCGCTCTTCTCCGACGCAACTTCCGCCGGCCTCTCCCTCGAGGGCGTCACCCGCGCGTGGGTTGCACTCTACGCGATGAAGATGATGGTACTAATTCCGTCCGCGGCATCGAGCCCATTTCATTCATCATTGTGTACATCTTGTGCACGTCCGCGTAACTATTGGACTTAATCGTTCTTGCCAGATTCACATAATCGATGCCTCCAATCACGGCATCCCTTAAGTAAACATACGGAATCTCCATCTTGAGGGCACGCAGCTTCGCGAGTTTCTTGAAGCAATAATCGTTCATCTTCTTTTTCGGAGTTTTCGAAAACACCTCATCAAGGTATCATTCAATTTCGACCAAAAACAACCATTCCGCATACCGTCGTCGTACGTTTCCCGAGTATTGGTATTGCTACTCCGTAGTGCCTGGATCTGCTTGATCGGTACATTCCTCGATATTCGCGTTGTCCCATAACGGATTGAACGTCGGTAAGCTGTATTTGTTGCGACCGTTTCTATTCCACATTTGCTCGCGCTTGCGCTTCAGCTATTCGACGGCCTCCCGCAAGTCATCCGACGTTGACCGATCCCGCGAATTCCTTCAGCGGTTACACCGCCGTGTACGGTCTTACGAGCGATTCCTCGATACATCCCGCCAACGGTCGCAGGAATAATCACGCGACCGTTTTTCCGAGGAACGTCGCCGCACACGTTACCAATAGTGCCGCGACCGATCGCGATCCTCTCGCCTCATACGTTCCCGTGAAAGATCTAGTGACTTCTTCCGCAAACGGTGGGCTATACGCTCTCTAGTGCACACTTTATGTGCACTGGTGTTCGAGCGCACACACTAAATATTGCACGTGTAGTCAAAGCCGTATTCCACTTTTGATTTGTAAGACCTTACGTTGCAACTCCCCAAAAATAATGCCTCTTTATTAGCGCTTTGTATATCTGCCTTTGTATAACTCCAACTAGAATCTGGGTTCGAACATCCATCGGCGGAATGGTGACAGTCCCATTTCCCGACGCCGGGTCCTTTTGGGGTCGTCGAAGACGGAGCTACGCCTCGTCTACCTATCCCTTCTTCGAGGAATCTTCACCTTACAGTGCATTGTTTGAGATTTGATACACTTTTATTTTATGTACAAGTTGAAATGCGTTTACGCATTTCTTTAAAGTGAAAGTGGTAGGGTAGTTTTCTGTGTGCGCGTGTATATGTTCGACACTTCTAGTGTCACTATTGCACATAAAGGTGAATTAATAAGTTCTTCTTAAACATTCCGCATTGTTAAAAGTGCATCTAACACAGTGTTAAATGGATTACAATTTGTAGCAGTGCGATGTAACCATTAAACAAAGATGAAATTAATGTTTAATACGGTGTATTCGGAGAAAAGTTGAATGGTTAATGTTCGAGTGTTCTTAAGTTTCTAAGACATGAAATGTGTAGTATAGTACTGTTACTGACAGAACACGTAAGACAGCGGAAAAACTATACATGTCATTAGACCAACAATACCAGAATATAATATATAAATATTCTAAACAGAGAGCATCAAGAAAATAACCAAAAAGCGATATATAAATTTGAAAAAATGGTTGCATTTTTATTTGATTTTTAATAACATTGATTTAAGTGATGCAATATACTTTTCATATATCTTTTGTAACTTTGTATACTGTATATCATATCATACTATATATCATTGTGTACTACAATATACAAGAGTATACAATGATACATAGCTGCTACCATAAGTAATGCAAGAAGAGATGTACGAGAAGAAAGACCCTGAAGAAGAACATATAATGAGGCCGTACATTTGAAGATCTTCGCAGATTTTATCCTCGCAATTATTCTCTGTATATTTTACAATAACTTATTAACCTCCTTGACAGTTTCCCTCGTAATGAAATAATATTCAATAAGGAAATAATATTAGCTTCGTAAAAAGTATATCGTATTATGAAGACATGATATTGAAGAGGCCTATTATCATGGATATTACATTTATCTTGTTTTATATGACATAATTAGTATTTTACTGCTTGTAACATTGTTAACAGCCTTGACGATGTCCTCTATCGCGAAGACTCATTTTCAAACTGTACTGAATGTAAATTTGTCCAACTATCCCGTAGAAGAACATTAAAAATTATCCAATTGAAGCATCTGATGAGATTCGTAACATATTTCTTTCGAAAGTATATGATGGGAAATGTAATATTCCAGCCTCTAAAAACGACACATTTTCCTCCCCTAATCATTGTCTCTTACTTATAGCTCCGATTTGGAAATGCTGTTAATAATTAAGGTTGTCGCATAAAAGGGGTCCTATTTTCGTTCTTCCAGGTACATCGAACCAAGGAGGTACTCCTCCAATGGTAGAGACATGACGGTGATCCTAACACGGGCTTCTAATAGCCCCACTGACGAGGAATACATGGATGTCTCGTATTATTTTCACGACGGTAAGCCTATCCATCTATAAGCTTGATCTCAGGATAATGTTATTTATAACGCAAATACTATGCCTTAACTTTATTGTGTTACATAAAAATCGATCAGCCACTAAGTTTCTTGTAATAGCCTCCTACTAGCTTTCTTCGTGCAACGGAATTAAAGCGTTATATTACAGTCCGCTAGGATTGAATATTTAAATGAACATGCACTACCGCTCACAAATATGTAATAATTAACCGCCTTCAAAAAAAGTTCTACATAGAAGTAAAAAGCATAATATTTTATGTTTCGAGAAAATGAAATATCAAATTCAATTTAACATGTTCATCATTTTTGTAAATACAAATAGTTCTTTCAACGAGTGATACGCGTTGAAGAAGGCAACATAATATCCGTGGTCTCATATTTATGAGTGGCAGTGTATATTCTATAATACTCACCTTCTTCGTCTTAAAGTACAATGAACATTTAACACCCACGGAACGTACATTTAACCATATAATAATAACAGAGTAATACAAATAATCAAAATTTATATACACAATAATTTGATCCCAAAATAATGTTATTATTCGTGTAAATGTTATGCATTAACATTATGTTATTTATGGCGTTATAAAAATACGATCAGCCTATAGGTTTCATCTAAGAATTAGATTCAATATAATTTTCTGCTACAGATTGATATCTTGATTTTATTTGTAATAATGTTATACTCGTAAGAACAAATAGAGTTAAACTAATTCCGAAAATGATGGCCATACATTCTTCAAGTACAATCCCCAATTATACAAGAAATATGCATTTCATTTTGTAACCCTGACAGCCTAATGAAAATAATTCAAGCTGTAATCATTTTAATCTCACTAAATTAATACGTTATTTATTTGTACCGTTGATCAAATCAATGAACATTTTACATGCATAAGATATAGAAGTAATTAAGTGTGATATCGTAAATCGAAATTGTCTGTACGTTGTACGACCTATACTCGAATAATAATGACTCTTTAGAGGTGTTAACAGAGGAAGATACATAATTGTAATGAATTTTCATATTATTCTATTGCTATCCTCGTGCACTGCATGTTTGTCACACATTGAATATTAATCGGTATTTCATATGATAATACAATGGCATATAATATATGCCAATGACATAAACCAGCATGCTAATTTTAATCATCCACTAAATTATGCAATATAACGAACGAAAAGAAAATATTCAATATAGCAATTCAAAATAGTATTAAAACCTTTTGTATTATTATACTTCAAGGGATCTTAAAGTAACAAATATATGTGGGAAAAGGGTTTTAAATCATTCCCACGTCTCCCGGATATACATTTATTTTCTGCCCACCAATTTAATACACGTCCTCACCGTGTGTCCGAGTGAAGGCACACACACTGAACTCACACCCGCACAACTTGCTGTTTCTCGCTATTTTCACTCGCTGCTCCTTTACAACTCGGTGGTCTCGCACTCACTGCCTTTGCCGATCCACGCATACAATAAATATCCCTTAAAACAACCACTCATCGCACTCCACACAAAATCAGCCAAGCATGCACGTACACACTCACACAGGTTCACATCGAACATTCTGGATCGTCCGTCCTTCTCGGAAATTTCGTTTCGAGGAACATTTCCA
The DNA here is from genome assembly GCA_910591585.2 of Nysson spinosus. Taxonomy (NCBI): domain Eukaryota; kingdom Metazoa; phylum Arthropoda; class Insecta; order Hymenoptera; family Crabronidae; genus Nysson; species Nysson spinosus. Next base: position 10,538,915 of record OU342838.1, read on the forward strand.
GAACGTTCGACCGTCGAGGAGGTCTCACAGACTTTCTCGAAGCATCCATTCCAGCACTCAACATTCATTCTAACATTCATTCCTACATATATATGAAATTTGTTTACATACTCACTCTACATTTTTACTCGGATTATTCTTATGTACACATCTAACTTTACTATTAGTTAAGAAGATATGAAGGACAAGTTCGGTTTTTAAATAGAATTCTATATTTTTCTTCTGATCGTTTGATAGTGCTTTCCAAGACGAATTCATTGACCATTTATGTATGTGACCGATTTCAATTAGTCTCTGAGATATTGAGTTTACAAATTTACCGATCTTTCAGGAAGAACGTACGTTTGACGATCTTGTTCGCGCCTTAAGAGTCACATGTTAAACTTTGCAATTTGAAACAGGTACTGTTTCGGCTCTTAAGGCCCGAACAAGCCTTCCAAACATATGTTCTTCTTGAAAAATTGGTAAACTTGTAAGCTCAACATCTTAAAAACTAATTGAAATTGGTCACACACATGAAAGGTCAATGAATTCGTTTTGAAAAGCACTATCAAACAATCGGAAGAAAAAAATATATTGCCATTGCAAAAACCGAACTTAACCTTCGTATCTTCTTAACTAATAAAGTTTGAAACAATTCGCATTCGTCAAAAGATTTACTCCCTTGTACTGTATAATGTTCATTAACAAATGTTATCTATCTGCAATACTTTAGGAAACAAAACGCTTGTCCCGTATTAATTACCAGGGATACGCTAATTATTCAGAAAATAATAAAAAATTAAGCAAATTAATAGTCATTGATATTAGTCTTTGTTATCATTTTATCATTCTAAACGGCAGATGCGAATGCAAATCCCCTTTCATAACCAAACCTGCCAATTTCTTAAACTCTCTCAACGTTCGGATACCTTTGAGCGGTAACGTACATTAGATTTTTATATTCACTACCTGTACTTCAAATTATTTCAATTTATATTAAGGTATACCTATACTTTTTGAGTCAATAAGAAGAATCAACTAAAATAACTCGTTACCTATTGATTGTATTAGCCGGGACGTCAATGTGGCCCGCAGTCACATCTAATGCTTTCACTGATGCTTACAAATCCGGCCCGCGCGCTTACTTCATTTTTAACACACTGCATTCGTCAAGAAAGAGCTTTCTAGAAATTTTTAACATTTATATTTTATAACACATAGATTATAAACAAATGGTAACGAGAATTTTTGTAGTTTTAGTTCAAAAAAGATTTCATTATGTACGCGCTACTAGGTCTTGGCCCGCGGAACGGCGTGACGCCGTCAGTACGACACGTCCGACAGCGTCAGTCAATCTGGCCCACGCACGAAAAAGTTTGGAGACCCCTGATATATCGCGTTGCATTTTACGGGGCGTCATCAACTGGATGCAATTTGATTTCTTATATCTTATATTCGCCGAGATATCAAGGTGACCTCGACGTTTCTTTTAAGAAACGAGCCGAGAAAGAGTCGAACTCGACGACCTATAATAAGGTGACTTTGAATTGACCTTGAACCTCAACGTCAGACGAAATGTTGAGCGTAATCGTACCACTTACTTTTAATGTTTTTTTTAAGTACTTGTTCAACATTTTCTCCGTCGACTTCTTTACATTTTTCCAAACGGTATCGAAATCCGGCGTAATCTCGTCGCAAGCTCTGCGAATGCACTGCCAAATACAGTCTTCTGCACTGGTTGGCGCATTTTTACTAACTGCAGCTTCTGCAATGTCCTGCACAAAAAGAAATCTAATGGATTTAGATCCGGCGAACGCGGAGGCCAATTAACGGCTGCATTTCGGCCAATCCATCGATGCGGAAATAGTTGTGGAATAGTTTGCCTCGAAACTAATGCATAATGAGTGGGGCACACCTGTCCGGTTCATACAACATTTTTCGTCGAACATTCAACGAAACATCTTCCAACAATAAATGTAAGGTTTTTCTCAAAAACCCCGCTTATTATTGGGCACTTAATGTCCTGTCTATAAAGAATGGGCCAATTACACGATCGTCCACTATGCCACACTCCACTGGCGATAGTACTTAACTTGCTGAAGCCAAATTTGATTTTCTGCGGACCAATAATGCATGTTCTATCTGTTGACATTTCCATGCTTCATAAATGCCGATGCATCACTAAATAATACTGTTCGGAAAAAATCGTCATATTGTTGCAAGCCCCACTCACAAAACTCTAATCTTTTGCGAAAATTATCGTATGATTACAAACGCAAGAAGCCAGTCACTTCCAGTGTTCATATGTACGGAGTACAGTCGGGGTCAAAATTGAGGGGACACCCGCCTATCATATATGAAAACGTCGCATTTCAGTGATTTTCTCTAATTAATTTCTTATTTTTTTACATTTTATCGTAGGTTATGTATTTCTGAATAGATTTTGTAAGCAAATTTATAGAATAATGTGCTTTATTTTAAGTAAGATTAATTACAATGTAAGTACTAACAAAATCGTACATGTATGGGCTACTCGTTCGCTACGCGTTAATATTAAGAGAAACTTTTCAACAAGTAACTGAAAGGATTACACTTAACGTTTTGTTTGATTTCGAGGATGAAGGTCAATTCGAGGTCACCTTATTATAGGTCGCCGGATTCAGTTGAAAATATATGATACAAAAAGTCCCTTGAAATGTAATAATAAATTAATAACATTTTTTATTCAAGCTATAGGTAACGACATATTTTCGGTGATTCTTCTTATTGACTCACTCTGTATGTACAGGGTGCCTAAGAAAAGCCACCACAATATCTCAGCTATTATTGGTGATAGGAAAAACGCATTAGACAAAACTTGTATGTCGTCGAGAGCTACATAATCTGATGTCAATAGTTCTTTTATGAGTCGACGCGTAGAAGAGATATGAAGGTCAATTTCGTTTTCCTATATACAATGATATGTTTTTCGTTTTTATACCATCTAGTAGAGCGTTTTAAGACGCGTTCAACGACCTACGGTTCACGGTCATTCAAGGTCGTTGAAGGTCAGCTGTTAATGTTTTCTACGTTTCGATCATTACTTGCAAGACACCAACTAATTGGCTCAGTGCATTTTTTCCTATCACCAATAGCAGCCGAGATATTCAGGTGGCTTGTTTTAGGCGCTTCATCCTGTACATGATAAAATTATGTTCCGTCGAGTGAATTTATTGAGATATACAGGGTGTCCAAAAAGGTCAGGGCCAAACGTGTACCACGTGTTTGTGACGTTAAGTAGGTAAAACAAGTGCATATAAACTTATGTCCGAAAATGCTCTACTCAGGAGTTACATGCGTTCGAAGGTTTTTATTAATTGTTTAGCAGTTATAATAAATTTTCGAAATATCTTCCTTCTGCAAGAATACAGGCTTCCATTCGTCGAACTAATGATTGTCGAACTCTTTCGAATATTCCTGCTCCTGTAGAAATAGTAATAAATGCGTTTCGATACATTCCCAAAGCTGATCTTCTATTTCTATCACATTTTCATAAGCCAACTGTTTCGCGCGACCCGATAAATAAAGTCCAGAGTTGTGTAAATAATAACTGTCTATGAGAATTATTTGTGTTTGTCTGTGATTCTCTATAACGACTCTTAAGAACAGCTTCCCACAACTTCCAACAACTTCAGGAAGTCTTTGAACGCTTATGACTCTTCAGTAAAGCATTTTCGGACATATGTAAGTTTATACGAAGTTTTTTTACCTGCTTGACCTCACTAACACCTGGTAGAAGTCTGGTCCTGATCTGTTTGGACACCCTGTATGCATGTGTGTAGTAAGTGACGAGGGAGGGGAAATTCGTACAAAATAATAACATTTGTACAATGTAATAATACGCACGCAACCATTTTGTCGAACGGCTCTTCCTCCCCTACATCGACCATTATCGACCCTCAGTCCCAAAAAAGGGAATCAGCTGAAACAAACAAATTGGTAGGGCTCGTTCAAAACCGACGCGGTGTATCGTCATGAACACGTTACTTCTACAGTATACACTCGCGCGACAACTGGATAACCTCACACAGGTATAACCCCAGAAACCATAAAATGTAGCCTTTCTCGAAACGAATAAGTATATTATTTTCTTATGCTCATTGTTATTGCCTATAACTAATGCACCTGAGGTAGCGATTAGTAGGTTCTGCTATTGCAGGTATTGCAGCTATACAACGTTCTGCAACAATAGGCTAAATCGGGGTTACTGAAGCGCGACAACTGGATAACCTCACTACTTGTTATCGAATATTTTTTATGAATAAAGATATTTCAAGAAAAAAGTACCTCTATAATGTGTATTATGTTCATTTTTGTTTGTAATTTCGAATATTCTACTGGGCATGGTGTCATATAAATTTTTTGTTACTTGTCCCTTCATTTCCCTCCAAATTGCAATTATTGCGTCTTGTAATTCTTCACAATTATTATATTCTTATCCTCTCTCATAAGGCTTACGACATAGACAACCCTGTACATACCTTTTCATTAATATTTAAGTCTGGTTGCAGACTGAGCCAATCCAAAAGACGAATATTATTTGGATTAAAATATGTTATGGTTACCCTTGTAGTACAAATTACTGCATGTTCATGATTGAAAATCGAATATATTTTATACATTACATTAAAATGTATAGAAATACTTTCTCGCGAATTTGTCGTTGACTTTCACTGATTATTGTTTAAGGAAATATTGTTCGATGTTAGAAAATTGTTTTTTTCTGATCGTATTGATTTTTGCAAATAAAAAAGTTTAAACGTCTTTTCGCCCGATCGAGGATTTGAACTTTGACCCGCGGCGGCGTGAGCCAGGCGCGTTATCAATTCCGCTACTGTCACATTATGCAGGGAAAGAGGCATCAACTTATGTAACTCCCGATTAATTTTAAACCCTTTTTCTGAAAAACCCGTGGGTTGTTGCACCAAAAACTTGTGCGCAATAAGATTAGTTCTGGCTGTGCTACGTCTCATAAAGATCTCGTTGAAAAATCTCTGTAACCGCTAACAAACTCTCCTCGTAAGTGTTGAAAAAGGTGATAATCCATTGGGTGGAGGTTTGAAAAATAGAAGGGGTGCGGAAAGATTTCGCATTCCAACTCAATTAATTTGTTTACTGTGTTTTGCGAAGTTTACGGTCATGCGTTGTCGTAGAGCAGGATAAGGCCTTTGAAGTTCGACAGGATGGACTGTAGTTGTTCGGTGTCGATCTGCCGTCGTGATGCTTCCGGCATCAATCAACTAGGTGCTAACTGGCGTAACACGAGACGGGTTGTTGATAGAAAAATGTTTGTTGCTAACAACACTATTTATTTATATACACTATATACACCACATTACTCGGATACCGTGACTGAATTATTGAACGAGACTCGAATTTGTCTCGGAGTCTATCTTCTTACTGAAGTGTTTAACTATAATGTTAGTACAACTACTTCTTGGTTATGAGATCGAATAGGTTGTTTCACAGATCGCTATTACTACTCTGTAGTATCTGGTAGGCGACTCTTTGCCTTTAGGTTTCGTATATGTAACTCTATTCGTTCGGTTGTCGAAGAAGACTGAATTGTGTTGGTGGCTCTGTCACGATCCATCGATGGGCGACCAAGTCCCACCCTTGCGGAGGCAGGGAATCTCTTGGAATTTGGCACTATTCTAATTAGTCAAACCAAGTTGGGACCTTCCTATTGGTCTGCATTGTTTGCGACAAATTCCAGGAATCCGCGAAACCCTCTGGGTCGCGACCAGGTAGGCCCGCGTGTCGGCACATTTGGTCGCCAGATGTGGGACTTATCCGCTTGCTCGGAAATAAATAAAGTAATAAATGACGCACTAGCTACAGACCGCAAGGACCGATGCGTGACTAGGAACAATAGATTAAAGACACAATAGGTCCCTGCGCTGCTGTAGCAGCGGTCAGTCCCAGACCAAGACGACCGTTCGAACTAAAATTAATAAGAGTTCTGGTAATCAACGCTTCGTCCTAAATGGTAAAGTTCCGAGCGGTACATCCGCTTGATCGTGAGAGTAGTGCCATGTACTAATTGTGAATATAAAATAACATGGGTCCGGGACGGAACAGTAATTTTGATAGTTTTTTTTGTCTAATGCAATTTCTTGACAATAGGTGTTTGACGTCACAGACTTTCCATTTGTTAAAAAGTTGTACTGCATTATTCTTATATAATACCACCATGCGGTCGCCATCACCTATGTAGGAACTTATTAGTAAGAGATATAGGGAGGAGGAGGTTGAACCTTTAATTCGTTAATGTAAATAATGTCTATATGGTTGGTAAGCTAAGATTATAATAATAATAAGGAATATAATGTATACGATGAATAACATATAAACATTTATTTAGTTTGTAAACGACGAGATTATTATCATTATTATGATTGTTGGGCTCATAATGTCGGTTATAGCCACATTAAGTTCAAGTGCGGTCAGCAGAAGGTATCAATACCTACAGTGATTCTTCACTTAAGCTTTCCACGTTTAAGCTATAGACACGTTATTAATTACGGCTAACAAATGGCCGAAACTTCAGTTCGACATATTATTGTTAACGCTTGAAGCTCTTAATTGCATGAATATAGACCATTGCGCCCAGTTATACTGAAACCCGGTTGGCGGGATATCAAGAAGACCATTTACCCCGACGCTACACAATTATGGTGTTCAATTAAAACTTCACAATATAAATCAAGGAAAAAATAATTATTTCTCATGATTGAAATCGTAAAAATTTTACTGCACTTCCATTTGTACGTTTATCTTCAGCTTAAAAATTAAGATTCGTAAAAAGTGCAGAAAGAGCACACAAGAATGTAGAGTAATTATTTTTAATATTATGTTTCTTATACAATTTCTTATTTACTTTGTGGTCTTTGTTTGCCATTTTATAGTTTCTTTTAGGAGAACTTTTTAAATTGTATTTATTGTTTTTTTGCGCTCACTTATATTTATTATATTCAACGTTGTATTCATCAGCGTCATTATTGTTAGTTTCTAAATGATACTTACAATTACCAAAGAATAATTTTCTGCTTAATTGTAATAAATGAGAGCATATTATCTAATAACTTCCTAATTGGGAATTAAATAAAACTACTGTTATAGTACTTTGACAGGAACAATGAATTGTGTCTAACTTAATTGAAATAAAAACTAAAGCAGACGTCTTAGAAGAGTTGCAAATCAATTTCTCGGGTCTTATTTGCAACGTGTGGTCTGGCGTTGTCCTGCAGCAAGCGTACACCTCTCCGATTTACAAGTCCCGGTTGTTTTTTCTTCAATTCCTCCTGTACTTTTTGAAGCTGAGCAGAGTACAGGTCCGCGGTGATCATTTGGCCTTTTTGTAAACATTCGAAATGAACAATTTCGGCTGTTGTCCACCATACACATAACAAAATCTTCTGTTGGTGAAGGGCCGGTTTTGCAGTGGATGGAACAGGTTCCCCAGGTGTTAACCAGTAGGAATCGCTTCTTATTTGTGTATGTGACCCATTTCATCCCATTTTTCATCAGAAGTAAGAATAAGATTCAAAAACGGATCATTTTGGAACCGTGAGAGTAGGGAAGCGCAAGCCGCTACCCTTTGGCACCTCTGGCTCTCGGTAAGTTCGTGCGGTACCCACCTTCTTACACGATACACTTTACCTACAGTGTGTAGATGTTTCCTAATCGTTTCTTCAGACATACCATGCTTGACTGCAAGCATTTTGCACGACATTTTGGGATCTGTCTCAATATCCACTTGCAAAACTTGATTATTCATAAGAATCGGCCGTCCGTCGCGTTGCTCATCTTCGAGGCTTTCATTATCACTTTTACACTTTTGAAACCACTTTTGCGCAGTGCGATTACTTAATACACTGTCCCCAAAGGCCACACAAATTTTTCTGGCCGCTTGCGTAGCCTTGGCTCCAAGTTTGAACTCATAAAGCAAATATGAGCGAATTACGGCGTTAGACACGGTCATTTTGGAAGTAATATTATAGACGAAAATGAAGTGTAAACTACGATTTTTTTCTACATACTGACTCATTTTGACTTCCTCTAACACCTCCCAAAGGTAAATCGGGTAAAGCAATAAAAACATTGGCTCTAGGAGCAATAAAGTGGTCCGCGCGGGAAAAACCGCACGAACTTAGTTGGGCACCTAATAGTACTTGATCGTAACACTGTGGATGTCGGAATGGCACCGGTAATATAGACTTGTAGTCTCGTGCTGCTTTTCTGAATTCGTAATCTCTTTTTCTTGCGTTTTGTGGAAGGTTATATAGGAATAGGAAGGGTGGAATAGTTTAAGGAGTGAGATAGGGAGGGGGGGGGGAGACAGTAAAAGGGTCTAGGGTTCAGCATATGAGCTGCGGACTGTGACATAGGATGACTAAGGGATGAAACAGTGTTTTGGTGTTTGGAGAAAGTGTCTGACGAACTCTAATACTTAAAAAACTTTGCTTATGACTAGGCCTCAAGATTCGTCAGAGGGTGGGTACGTTGCAATCAAGTAAAGTTTATGTTACTTTAAAGTAGAGAAAATACACAAAACTTTGCCGTAAAATAAATCCATGTATGTGTAACAAAATTTTATGGTAATTCAAAATATTATTCTATACATACATAAATACATTTAATTTAATTCTATTGTATAATGTCATATGTCCGTCGAATTAAATAAGTGCAATATTGTTTAGTGTCAAAATAAGTCTGAGTGAAGAAAGAGTGAGTGTAATTCGACAGTATCAGAAAAAGGGGGAAATATCGAAAACCGCAAGTTTGGCTGTCCGCAAAATGGCGATGTTTACTTGACAGTGATTGACGGGTGTCCTCATCGTTCGTCAACGTTATTACGTTTACACACGGTACATGGATGCTCGAAAATGACATATTCCATTTCTCACATAGATCGATAAGGCTAATTCTATATTCCTGAATGTAGAACTTTGAAAACAGCCAAATATTCGACATTCTGTAAGATAGGACGGATCGTAGGCCTATAAACTATAATTTATTCTCTAAAACGCTAGATGAATACTCATGTGTACTCGTCCTTGGGTATACAGGGTGAACCAGACCACCCGTACCAGTCATTTATAAGGCTAATGGATGCTCCAAAGGAGAAAACAAGATATGTTTGTATACCTGAATCGGGTACGCTCTATCGACTGGCGATAGAGTCAATTTCCGGAACGAACCGGAAATGGGTCAATCTGACACAAAGTTTGATTTTTCATGTGAAACATGGTATTTTTTATTACAGATTCAGGTTACCTGTAAAATACAAGAAACTTTTATCCTAACCATTTTCCCGGAAGTTGGCGCTGTTACACGTGCCTCACGGATTACACGTGTCTCGCGACCAGAAAAGCGGTCATAGGTCTGGAAAACAGACACACGCCTGAGTTGCAACCTATTTGTTTAGACGCAACAGCTGTAGATGGATTCGGCGGCTTCGGGCAATGATCCCTAAGGAAGTGCATTAATCCGATTACCTAATCCGCCCATATTACCCCCACCTACGCCTCACAGTTTTTCATGGTTCCACCTATTTCCAAGCCATATAAAAAGGCAGTCCAGTGTCTAATTGATTGTCCACTTCGTCCGTACCTCTGCCTGACGCGGACCACGCCTCTTAGGAGAGCGCCGCTCGAAGCAACCGGAGACATCGAGTAACAACCCTTCGTCTCAGTCTCTAACTCGCGAAATAGTTAAGAGTGGTAAACCCGGAGCGGCTGTAACCAGAGAACCACAGGAACTCGACATTCAGTAGATCCATGGCTACTTAGGTGAGCGTGACTCAACAACACATCAAACATTTCTGTAAGAGCCTTCAATTGTGATATTATAAATAAATCTAGCAATAGTTTCTAGGAAACTTAGGTTCTCCTATTATTTCTTTAACCAAACAAATCACAGCAACGAGCCCCCTTAAGATTCACTCTAACCGCTCGGAGTGAATCGACTTATAGTTTATGTGTAAACCCTTGCCCCTATCAACTATGCTTTTCCTAGAAGAGGTAACAGTCGGGCGGAGTCAAGGCTCGCGACGCGTTTCGGCCATCTGCCCCTTCGATAAGAAACTAGCACGACCCGCTCGTAACAGCGCTATTAGCTTTGAAAACGAATTTTAAACCCTCTTAGCGTGGCCCAGGACTAACGACGAGAACGTGGCAGTTTTCTGGTCCCTTATGTGTGTGCGCGCGCGTGTGCGTGTGAATGAATAGCAAAGAATGGAAAAGTTCAGTGACTACGTGACTGATAATGTTTGACAACAATGTCCGCGGTTGACATTTCCATGTTTACATTCGGATTCAATTCGGAACATTGTTGTCCAACATTATCAGTCACGTAGTCACTGTTTTGTGAAATCATTAGAGTCTCATTTTTTGGAATGCGAAGATGTCTCCAACGAGGAGGGTTTCGATATGCTCATGGTGTTAGGTGAATGTCTTCAAAATTACAGACAAGGCTCACGAATGTATGCAGAGAGGTACCCTGACCGTGTTCCTCAATCTCACAACGTTCTCCGGCGTCTGGCGCATCGAACTCGAACAACTGGTCAGATTCAGCTCCAACACTGCTATGAACCCCCACGATTCAACCAGGAGGATCGCAGTTGATTCGGGTGTGAGTCGAATGTCGGTGTGTAGGATTATGAAAGATAATCATTATCATCCGTACCACATCAACCTGCATCAGACACTTGAAGCGACGGATTTCCAAAGACGCATCGATTTTTGCCAATGGCTATTAACCAAAGACCTCGAGTTCCATCGATCGATTCTCTGGACCGATGAAGCTACATTCAAAAGCAACGGGCAGGTTAACATTTACAATGCCCATTACTGGTCACAAGAAAATCCACATTGGCGGCAGATCCTTGGGCCCTACTTTTTCGATGGTATCTCAAACGGCCGTGTGTACACTGATTTCCTCGACAGCATCCTCTGTCAACTTTTAGAAGACGTCTCGCTGAATACGCGAGCATCGATTTGGATGCAGCAGGATGGTTGTCCGAGTCATTTGTTACGAGCTGGGGCGTGCGAGTTTTAATTATCAATGGCAGATGACCGAATCGCGTCGCGTACCTCGTTTGACCGTCCTCTCTCGATAAATAAGACCGGGTTCTGGCTGGGATCCTAAGACCGCAGCAGGCATCCGTTAATAACAATGCAGTTACTTCCTCGCTTGCGTATTGCTTGCGACAGGCACGAGACAGGTCCTAAGAACTGCTGTCACCTGTTATTACCGGAAGGCTGTATTGCACCTTTAGTGAATAGGTCCTAAGAACTACCACCTAGGCTGAGAGAGAGAGAGTGACGACGAATCGAGATGCTACCCGTTAACTATTAATTGATTCACTCCGAGCGGTTAGAGTGAATCTGTGATGGGCTCGTTGCTGTGATTGATTTGAGTAAAGGAAATGCACAAGACGTTGATGTTCCCTTTTTGAACAGTTACAAATTTATTCTAACAAATCTCTATTAATGACTCTTTTACAAATGTGTTTAGTGTGTGAGTGTAACGCTTACCTAAGTAGCGACGACGTATATTGTTCGTTGACTCGTTGATAGGTCACTCCGCTTCGATTGCTGATTTATGGCAAGATCACAATGGTGAATGACACTTTAATTGAGCTTAGATACTTTCAGTGAATTCGAGCGGCGCACTCCTAAGACGCGTGGACTTAATCGGACAGAGTAACGTTGTGATGTCGTAAGATGGTTTTACACTGGCTTGGATGGAAAATGGGTCCCTTTTTATAGGGCTTGATTTTGGGGAAAACGGGAGGAAAATGGGAGGAAACTATAGGGCGAGTGGGAGGAATAGGCTTCATGCGTCGGAGGTCTAGGTTGTTTACGTGAACGGTAGGAGATGCATTTAGTGTCCGGAGAGGCTACACTGCCTAGGAGATGTTTAGGTAATGGAAGTCAAGTGGGACCGACGTGGACTGTGGGAAACGCATTTTGAATTCACTGAAAGTATCCTGGGAAGTTAAATAAAATTCTTCCGAGGCGCATTTCTGTCGCCGAGCGTTCTTAACTAAATCGTATGAACTTATGCATACGCAACACATTCCTCGCTGGTAGCACGAAACGTCATTGATGATCTGTATCCCGGACGATGGATCGGAAGAGGAGGGCCTGTAGCGTGGCTACCTCGATCCCCAGACTTGACACCCCTGGATTTCTTTCTTTGGGGCCGGGTCAAAGACATTGTTTACGGACATCCTCCAACAACGAGGGATGATATTGTGGGATTGAGATATATATGGCGGCTCTTATCAAAAGAACGAAGAGAGCAGAGCAGAATAAAAGCAGAAGAGACCTAAAATAAGACCCCTTTGGGGCTTTATCAGCGGGTCTCATGGCGCAGTGGTAGCGTGGCCGACTCCGGACCGGGGTTCAAATCCCCACGAAGGCTCTTAATTTTTCTCCTGCTGCTCTACAACCGCCGTCCATCCTACAATATGAAGGTTTCAATTCGGGAGGCCTGCCAGTCTCTGAGCGGCGTAGAAGTCTTGCGGGCTACCGACAGCGTCCGAACGCGGTTGCAAAAATGTGTGAATCAAGGTGGCAGGCATTTTGAACGTTTGTGAACTTTTCCATTCTTTGCCATCCATTCACACACACACACACCTGGAGACCTGATCTCTGGGGGCTGCACAGGCACACGCGTGGGACCAGAAAACTGCCACGTCCTCGTCGTTGGTCCTGGGCCACGCTAAGAGGATTTAAAATTCCTTTTCGAAGCTAATAGCGCCAACTTCCGGGAAAATGGTTAGGATAAAAGTTTCTTATTTTTTTACAGGTAACCTGAATCTGTAATAAAAATGTCATGTTTCATTTGAAAAACCAAACTTTGTGTCAGATTGACCCATTTCCGGTTCGTTCCGGAAGTTGACTCTATCGCCAGTCGATAGAGCGTACCCGATTGAGGTATACAAACAGATCTTGTTTTTTCCTTTGGAGCATCCATTAACCCTATAAATGACGGGTACGGGTGGCCTGATTCACCCTGTATACCAACTTCCCCCCGCAACTTCCCCCCTTATGTAGAGTAATTCTAACAGTTTCTAGTTTGGCTCTCAAAGTTTGTGGACGTGTTTTCCTGAGCTCTCGAGTCCTCAAGCCTATGCCTGTGTGCAGTGTCAATGCCCTGCCGCAAGTGCGAAAGGGCCTAAGTACCCATAAAATAAACATCTCACCGATTATCACCAACCCCACACCAATTGAACCAAACTGTGACCATTGACACCAAAGGCCACAAAAAGCGATATTTTCTTAAAAAAAGATCAAGCCACAATCATTGAATCCAAAGACGGAATTCACATGAAAGGTTACATTAACGTAGTAGGCGCACTAACAAACCCAACGAACATAAGATTCGTCTCATGTATTATATTTCCAATGGGGGAATATGTATCTTACAAGGCAACAAACAACTCGCGGACAATATAATATAAAAATGTAATGAAATCAATGTAAACGGGATTTTATTGCTAGATATGAGACCTCTAATCACTAGAAGTAAAAGAATAGTACTATCTAACGTATACCTTATTACCCCACACTTTTTAATAGAAGACACGTTGAGTAAAGTTGCGACGAAAATGCCCTCCCCAATATTCTTCTTACGCGCAACGAAACACTGCAAAGAAAATACAGTAGAAGAAAACAAATCACTGAAAGTAACACAAAGGCAGAATCTACCCAGTCCATCCTCGAAAATAAGCACATTGAACCCGATATGAACAACTCTCCGATCAAATCAAATAGAGCGCTATATAAAATTATCAACTCAACAAATATTTGGTGCCCAAGAAATTTTGTGCGGTTTGCGTTGTTAAAAAACAAGACGAAATTTTATGCTGAATTAACAACTTTTAATATGGTAAATATTCTCCTTGATATTCTATGATCCTTTCCCAACGTGATGCAAGTTTAAACATTTCTTTTCATAGAAATCTACGTTTTTATTATTAAAAAATCCAATACTCTGCTTTTTACTTCTTCTTCGTTTATGGGATTTACAAATGGTGGTAATCCGTTGGCTAAAGTTCTAGGGAATATGGAGGATGAATTAAAGCTTCCCATTAGAGTTTGCAAATTGTTTCTCGGGTTTTAACTACAACGTGTGATCTGGCATTGTCGTTTAGACAGTCCTTATTAAATGCAAAAAATTCTGTGGCCTTTCGCCAATAAAATGATGTAAATTACTTTTGCAATATGAGTTTATATAGTTAAAATTAAAGGAAACATTTTTCGAAATTCTTTTCAAATTTCCGTAAAAATTGGGCATCAAATGTTGGCAATCAAAAATCGGGTAAAAGTGCACAGAATTTGTTGCAATTAATAAAAATTGTCTAACTTTTATTCTTCATAACTAATCATAATTTTTATACTTCCGTCACAATCTTGTTCAAAGGACAAAAATGACCCATTTTTCCAAAATGGTCTATACATTCGGTTTCAGGGTCTCAAAATCCATAAGAATCGCCTCTTCGTTGTTACAAATTTTTTATTGTGTTGAAGAGTATAATTATCCTTCCTGGAAATTACAAGAAACAAAACAATGTCAAACTCACAAAAATTGCAAAACTATAACGCCACATTTTTGTATACCTCCAATTGACTTTACGATTTATCTCAAGGCGATATTCGGTAAATTATTATAATGGGGTTTTATAGGTGTAATATGTAGATGCTTCCTCAGTAGGAAGTATCTGTACAAAAAATTTAGTATAGCGTTTTACTATTGAGGAAGAAGGGCATTAAGGTACCTTCTGGGTAGGTAGAACATTAGCTAAATTGGTAGAATGATCGTCTAGCCTAGTTTTATATTTGTCACTCAAGCGTATTATTTCTTCTGCTACTAATGAGATTTTTAGGTGTTTGCGGAGTCCGTCGTTTCGTACGTACCATGGTGCATTTACTATGGCGCTAAGAACAATGGATTGTAGTGCTTCTAGTTTCGGGTGTTACGAGCCCAAGGCGAGTTGTATTGTCTTACGTTTAAATTTGGGTCGTAATTATGATGTTCACTCCGAGCGGCTGGAGTGAACGCTTCGATGGGGTAGTGTCACTACCGAATATTTTTGCAGGGAAGGTAAATAGTGAGTTAAACTCGGAAGTACCAACAATAACACTGCATATATTATGAATGAAATGGTTCTACACCTTCATTGGCGGGAGCGTCCTTTACAAAGGTGTCTTGTGTGGTCCCTGATGGTGCTTACCAATCTAGAGCGAACGTGATGTGAACTTGACAAACACAAACATAGACTGATTGAACGAAACTGAGGCTCGATCTTACTAAAGCGATTAGCAGCACTTCCCGTAAGGGTGAATCAAGAATGACTAGTTTTGAAAAACGGTGGCCCTTTTAAAGTATTTTTTGAAGCTGGAGCGTAATTAAGGGAGGGGTGTACGGTTCGGCATGGCTTGGGAACGATAACATTCTTGGAAAAGCGGGTGTATCATAAATTCGCACTGGGAGTGCATTTCCTCAGGAGTCCTGGACTCAAGTTCTGCACACGTGTGAAGGGTGGCTCGGCCGGGGCCTCTCGTAAACTGAACCCTTAGGCCGTATTCCCGTTGTAGATAAGAAATGAATTTGGAGGCTATATACGCAGCACGGGGTGTGATTTTTAGCGGCCCTGCACCAAAGTTCGATGCCGTACATCGACATAGGTCGGGTGGTAGTTTTGTAAATTAAGAATTTGTTGTGTACACTTAATTTTGATTGTCTACCGGTGAGCCGGTGCACATTTTTCCTTGTAATTCGGATTTGCATAATTTGTCTATGTGTATGGTGTTTCCATGACAGGCGAGAGCCTGGATGCATCCCTAGTTGGGTAACCCTTTGTGTTGGAGATATTGTAGCATTATTGAGTGATATTGGAGGGAGGATTCTACTTCTTATAGTGGAGGTAATGTGTTTCCTTTGGTCAGCGTCTGCTGTGGACATTTTGCTGCAATATGGCAGACACCATTATAGAGCGTGTACAAAATGGGCCACACTGTAATGCCCTGGGGAATTCCTGCGCTGATGTTGTATATGCTATAAACCGTATAATGTATTTTAAAGGAAAATTTTCTATTTTCAAGATACATGATGAGTAGGTAATACTATAACTTGAGTCAGGTCTCCCTCTCCCTCCACGTAGACGCGGTACATACGAAATCACAAACACGCTCGCCCTCTGCCCAACTCGTTCGTTTCCCGAGTCGCGCCCGCTAGGGGAAGAACTGTGAAGGATTTACCAAGACGAGGGAGGACTAGCCTATAGCGTGGGCGGGATTACGTACGAGGCTCGCTTACTAACGTTTGCGCTGTAACCCCTAAACGTATGTGCTAATGTGTGCGCTGTAACCCCTGAACGGTGGCAAGCATTTCCTCCTGCCTGGGTCCGCTCCCCGGGAGGCACCCCCCCCCCTCAAAATTGACTGCCCCCCCCGCCGACAGATACCACTACAAACTACTAGATAATACGATGAAGGAAACTTTTGTTTAATTTTTTATAAAAGTCCTCCATGCTAGACTTTATCAAATGCTTTTTTTACGTCTAGAAAAGTAGCGGTGTAGTATTGTATGCGTTCCAAAGCAAGTGCAATTTCGTTTGTTAGTCTATGATTCTGTTCAGTAGTGGCATGATTGTTTCTGAATCCAAATTAATGTGATAGGATTAAATTCTCTTCTATTATTATCATTTCCATTGTGTCGAGAATTATTTTTGTTAGAATTTTTGACATAATAGGAAGTAGAAAGGTTTATCTGTACGATGACGGTCAGTTTGGATCCTTTTTAGGTTTAAGTAGCATAAGAACTGACCTTCCAGTAAATAGGAAAATATTTGATTCTCAATACCGCGTTATAGATAACATTGAGCATTCTTATTGCTTTTGGAGAAAGTTCTTTCATTATTCTGCCGTTGATTAGGTCGAAACCAGGAGACGTTTTGTATGACTCAGCGCAATGAGTTTTTTCATTCGCGGAAGTAATTATAACATCTTAAGTGCAGCCAGTCAAGCTGTGTGGCGTTATTTTTGGGATGATTATAGTGGTATTTGTACTATTTGATTGAAATCTGTCGTGCATGTGTTCAGTGAAAGTAATAGTTTGTTCTAGATTGCTTCTTGCCCAGGTGTTGTCTGCTTTCTTAACACGTTCGCGGACGTGAAAGCTATAGCATTCATTTTCATACTAATGAAATATTTGATCTGTATCGTCGTGGATGTTATAGCATTCATTGTATATAACGTTAAAAGTATAATGTCCGGACTAGTCTTACAAAATATGTCCAATCGGATTTCGGATATCGCCAGTAGATTGATTGTCTATTTTTGCAGCTCACTGAAATTTTTACTCTCCGCGAACGTGTTAATTGCAGACGATCGGGCAATAGGTTTTTCCAATCTTTCAGTTGCTTTCCGTAATGAACAATTTATGTTGTCATTAAGAGAAATACCAGAGATTTAATTATACAACTCCTCGTTGCAGTGATTCTGTATTAGTTGTTTTACTTCTTTAGTGATTGCGTTCATTCGCTTTTTGTTGTTCGGTGTTTTTAATTTTTGCCACATGTATTTTAATCTGCGTTTGAGCTTCATTTTTTTTAAGATATAATTTGGATCAGAATTGAACTTTCTTTTAATCTCGTTTTGCTTAGTTGCAGCCTAGCCTACTTCACGTACAACGTTAGTGAAGTTGAAAATAACTAGTTGTTCTGGGGTCGTTGGGGGAATTTTAGAATTTATATTTTTCTCTATGTACTTTTTAAAAAGTTTCCACTTTGTAGAATTATTACACAGAGGTAGTGTTATTTCTGTGGGTAGAGGTTTGTGTAAGTAGTTGAATAAGATCGGGAAATGGCCAGAGCTTTGTTTCTTAGCAGGATTGGTTTTCAAAATCATTTTTGTTCATTCCTCTGGTTACTACAGAGTCAAGCAGGTCTGGAGATTTGTCATGGACCGCTGGCCTGTATGTACGTTCTCCAGTTGATAATGTATCTTACTGGGTATCTAACTGGGTGAAATTGTTTTAGAGCCTCACAGAACGTGTTTTGCGTTTTAGTCGCCCCCAGCCATAAATCTGTTCCTTAAGAATTGGAAG
The DNA here is from genome assembly GCA_910591585.2 of Nysson spinosus. Lineage (NCBI taxonomy): Eukaryota > Metazoa > Arthropoda > Insecta > Hymenoptera > Crabronidae > Nysson > Nysson spinosus. The sequence continues at coordinate 10,557,059 of OU342838.1, forward strand.
ATATTTTCAGACTGCTGTGTTGAAATTTTGTGCTTAGGGTGGATAGGCTATGAGATGTGTCGACAATTATTGTTGTAGATTGTATGTACGAGCACGTAGTGGTGCTTAAGGGGATGTGTTTGATTTCTTGCTTGGCAACTATTGCTGGACTTCCGCGAGCTTTTCCAGATGGGTTTTCAGTGTCCTAAATATTGTTGAAGGGTATTTTAACCAAATTTGTTGTTGTGTGATGAGTTTCCACTATGAGCATTATATCATTTCTGTTAGTGAATAGGAAAACTTTTAACTCTTGGATTCCCTTATTTTATTTGTTGAGAAGCGTGTTTGCGAGTAGTTGTATCAGTGAACTTACCTACTCTGATTGTTGTGTTAAGAGTTGTGTTTGCTCTAATAACATGATTGTTATGAGTTCTGTATTTCTTATTGATTTTAATAGCAGTTAATTAGTTACTGTCATTTCGGAAGCTACTTCTTCAGTTGGATTATTAAAGGATGTTTCTTTTCGGATTATTAACCCACTGATTCCTTAAGGATAGGTCGTTTATGTTGTAGAGTTGGTTTGTGTGATTGTTATTAATGTTCATGTTATTGGCATTCGTAATAGCAGTCAGTGGTATAGTATTGGGATTGTTTGTAACAATTTTCTGCCTAAGAGCGGGGTATAGCTTTTGCTGAAGCTGATTTCTTATTAGACATTCCTTTTAACTGGCAGGATTATTGCCTTGATAATTATAACACTTTACATTTTTTTTTTTTCCTTTTGTGCCACAATCCAAAGTGAAATGCTTCCCCGCACATTTGACGCATACATGAGTTTTATAACAGTTATTTTTGGTGTGACCGTAGGTTTTATAGATATACATATAGTATACATATATAGGTGTAGTAGATTATAGTAAATAAAGATATAGTATACGTTGTGAAATATCTCTCTTAGGTCTAGATGGTTCATATGAAACTACGGTATTCAGTAGCCTATCGACTTTGTATATTTCTTTATTATTTTTGTTGGATTCCAATTCGATAAAGAATAGTGGTAGGGGATGTTTATTGTCCTATTTAAGTATATTGCCGATTAGCCTTACTTGGTGATTAAGATTTTTTAGTTCTTCAGTGGTTCTGCTTACATTTGTTTTTGGGTGCGTCCCTCTAAGAACTACCTTGTATCTTCTGTCCTTCTTCAGTTGGTATGTATGGAAGTTGACATTCTTCTCCTTCAGAGCTAATACTACCTTGCTATGGATGTCGGTGGTATTGGCTTGCTTTAGCGTATAGTGGTTATTTATTGTTATTTTAAGCTAATCTAGTGAAGCCTCAATAATTTGAGCCTCGATATAAATTGGCGGAGGCTTTGCTTTGCGTAGCCTTTGCTGTAGAGTTCTCGGAAGATTCATCTGGAACTTGTGGTGATAAACTGAATGGGTTTCGAAGACGTAGATCTGTTAACCATTTGTCTTCGCTATTATTAGCAATGGTGTCGTTTAAGAATGCATTATTAGGTACTGTAATTCTGCGTTTCTTGCTTGGAGCAAGTTGAGATTCACTGGCTAATGGTTGGTTTACTTCCATTGGGTTTACTTTATTTATAGTGCGATCTACTTGCGATTTATTCTTTAGGGTGTAGTTGTGTTCTTTTCTAGCGATCTTGAATTGAAGGTTCTCAGTTTGTGCCATTTGGTGCTGCCCTTGCCGAATGGCAAGTTTGTCCAAGCTAGTTCTCACTTATACTTATTTTCGAGATAGCTAACGCACATACAGAATGTTAATGGATAAGTCGCTTCGTATGAACACGTTAAGCCGTCGACACAACGGCTCAACCGAGACTGGTAACGCCACATTTAGAAACTACTGAATAGTATTAGGTTAATACACGATTACAGACCACCTATTAATGGCACTTCAAAAACAATCTACACCCAGATATTTATTCGCCGATAAATATAGAAGAGCCCAGAAACACTTTAACCCTTTGCGGACCGAGCAATCTTCACCGTTTCGTTCCAGCAGGACCGCGCTGCATTCGCAGTTTCGTTCTAGCAGGTCCGCGCAGATTTCACCAGTCGCTTATCCGCTTGGTAGCGTTTACTTTCGAAAACATTTATGACTAACGTAACGTACTTATGAATTAGTAGATATATAAAATAAAATTGTAAGATTTTTTAAACATTATTTTTTATTGTTTACAGCTTATAATTAACCATCGTATGGTACCGTTTAAAGCATTCTCCTCTGCATCTTCACTACTTTCGATTTCAGATGCACACATTCTTCGAAATTGTTGTTCTACGTCGCCCAAACAATCACTATCATCATTTTCAAATTCATTGTCACGCACTGTTGTACGTCGACTCTATTTTATATACGTCTACGTTATGTACGCCTACTACTATTTTATAGAAATTTAGGCTTTGAAAATGCTTTCTAGTTGTGCTACGAAATCGAACTGTACGCCACGATGGGTTTGAAAATACTAAAACTAAGCCCTTAATTTCAAGAGGCATGGCCTATTTCGGATATGCAACACTGTAGTTCTTATCTTATATCATTTAGATTAAGATTGAGACATTGTCGGGTGAAACTTGATTCAGAACGTGCCCGAACGCAAAGCGATGTCGTGCCACACTCGACATAGGACGCGCTAGAACGAAAAGCGATGTCGTGCCACACTCGACATAGGACGTGCTAGAATGAAAAGCGATGTCGAGCCCCACTCGACATAGGACCGCAAAGGTTAAAACATAAGAAACACTAGAACGGAGCCAGAAAATATCCCAAACGTTCTGTTAGAACACCGCCAGAAAATCGCTTTAACATCCCTATTAAAAATATGCTATACCGCCAAGGATTGCATATTTTTAATCATTTTTAATAGCGCCAAGGATCCAATACCTGGACATCTAGAGTGTTTCCAAACCAATGGAACAATGCAGTTATAAGCCCTATCCTCAAGCAGCAATAACAAACCTCAAAAATAAAGACAACGACGACATAATAATAAACTTGTGTGAATCACATTGTGAAATGCCTATAACATGGAAAAATATCGCAGTCATCTGGATTCCGTCACACTAAGGCATGACAGGAAATGAAATAGCAGACAAACACACTGAAGAAGATGCTGACGCAAACATAGAAGAAGGCAAAACGCAAATTCTAGTCCCATAACAAGACATAGTCCTACAATTGAAAAAAAATCGAAGGAAACATGGAGCAACTTTTGAATCACCAAAAAATAACAAAAATCCACAACATAACAAAAACTTTGAAATTAAAGATACCGAACCCACATCTCAGAAGAAAAGTGAGGAAAACCTTAGTAACACAAGAATCGGACACACAAAACTCACGCACGGGCACCTCTTGGATAAGACAGGGAAGCCCACCAGCAATTCATGCTACGTGGAAACAACTACACAGCACCTACTCTATGAATGCACCAAGTACAGCCAACACAGTATCAAATAAAAAACCGAACAGAATGCCGCTCTCACAGACCATAAGCCCGCCAAGAACCTGTATGCTAAAATCTTTTATAAATTAAAATGTAGATATCAGCTACCTCGACGCTAATGACCTTGTGTCAAGTCACATATGTTTTGGTTGGTTGAATATACATTATTTCACAGTGCAACATCTTGTACAGTAGTGTGTTGCGGTGTGATAATTTTCCTTAGGCTGACGGGCAGAGTCTTCGGTAGAACTTTTGAAAATGAATTTTGCTGTTTGAGAATTTGTAAGGAATATATTACGGGGTGTTAATTTTAAATCGAGCACCTTAATTATTTCCGCTACTATGAAAAGTACGAAAAAAAGACTGAACAGGATGTACATGGTTTTAAGGCGTGCATCTGATTGTGATAAAAATATCCTGTGAAGGTCATTTTAAAAATTTGTCAAGGTCATCCTATTTTTTTTGCATATTAACATGTATTTTTTATAACGCAATGTAATAGTCGGCGTCAAGATGAGTTCAATGACCTACACACCATGACCTTCAAGTGACCTTGAAGGCGAAAGAATCAGTTTCAGTTTGAAGAATGCAGAAGTAGTTAATCGCAAGGAGTAATATCACATTATTTTATTAGATGCTCAAAATGCTGGCCGCCCGCAGCAAGACACGTCTGTGCACGATAAGTGAATGACTCAATGGCATTTCTTATGTTATTTCCGTGGTACCCGAAGAATTTATGGCTATTGAACATGTACTGTGTCTCTAAACTCTAGATTACTTCTTGTGGGGAGCTTTAAAATCTACCGTTTTTAACGAAGTGCCTACCACGTCAGAAGGTATGAAAGAACGAATACGGAATGCATGTTGCACCATGAATCGCGAAGTAGGAGAAGGAGAAGAAGGAAGAATGGACTGTGGACGGTAACGTACTTGTTTTGAAGGTGTACGCCCTATGATTTGGACTGATGACTACTGACAGTGACGTGATTGTATTAGTAAACACAAGCGAAACTAAACAGCAGTCGGTTAAACCGACAAACTGGGCTCGCTGGTGCTGGCAGGTAACGTCCGTGCTTTTCAAATTACTACACCTAAAACTTAAATCAACAGCCATAATGGAGCCCCAAAATGGACTACAACCAAACGAGCCTATGGATTTGGAAGAAAGCTCCAGGTCTACAGAATCACATACAGATCCAAGAAAACAAGAGGCCCAATGTGAAGAAAGTAAAAAGAACAAGAAGAGAAGACTATCTAACAAATCCACTAACATAAATAGTAAAACAGAGAAGAAAACAAAGTGGTTAGAGGTACCTACTTCAACAATAGCATCTAATAAGTTTGAAATATTAAATCGTAACTGTGAACCAATAGCGTTAACGAAAATAACCAAACTACGTCCGATATTTATCGATGCTCAAATAATGAACCGACTAATGAAATTCCTATACCAATTACTCGATGAAAATTCATATATGTAAGAGCATTATATATACATTATGTATACGGTACCTATTATAACTAGAGTATATATCGCTCGTCTTTGAACTTCGCTCTAACTGTTCGAGTCGAACTCCCAAATCTATATTCCTATGTGCGATATCCCTCTGTGGCAGGGCGACGGACCCTTATCCCCAATAGGGATTCTTTCGAGGCCCATTCGGGGACCTTCGTCTTATATATACTATTAAAATACTAAAAAATAACCAGACTAAAATACAAAGTATATAACCCAGAGCATAACTGAAATCTGATAGCTGCTCTAAAGAAAAATGATGCCAACTACTACTACGCTTTCCAGGGAAAAAGCGATAGAAGATACAAGGTAGTCATACAAGGTCTTTAGCGAACACGTCGGCGCTGCATACAAACATCTCGCACGCAAACGTTTCGCATGCTTTATGATACCCGAGTTAACAAAACTGTTTTTGAAAAAACCTTTTGTTTTCGATGTTTCCGCCACGGTGCAAGAAGCACATACTCTCCGGATTAGGAACAGCCCTCAACAGTTACCAGCGACCAGCTTTCGGCGAACGGGCACGTAACGGGCCTGGAGAAAAAACCCCTATGTTGCCAAATGGATTAACAGGGAAACGTCAACCAAATCACACCCCAGTCCGAGAAAAAGCGCGCCAAGGGCGCAAAGAATAGGGGGCGCGATTTAGGCAACCAGAAAATGTGCGATTGATTAGTGTAGTCCTTAAGAGTAACCAATGAAAACGGACGAGGAATTCACGCGCGCGCGAGAGAGTAGCGACTTAGGAGCGTAGAGTCAGTCAGCTGTAGACATCGTGCTCAGAGAGTCCTATAAAAGATCCGCGGCGAAATTTGTAAACAAATTTTACTTCGAACCAGTACGGAGAATAAAAAGGAAGGTTCGACACTTAAACTGTGATTCTACACCCCAAACTAAATACGGAAAATATTAAATTTGATTTAGAAAAGAAACGTCATCAGGCATTAAACATATCAAACCTAACAAAAAGTGGAACTTCTATTCCCTTACTAATGTTCTTAATCGAATTAGCTCCAGCAGCTAATAGCAAATAAATATATAGCAACTAATATGTAATACAATAGTAAGCAATAGTTTCTAACCATAGAACTACCGAAGATAAAAAGAGAATTCGCAGAATGCACGAGATGTCAATCACTGGGCCATACCAAGAATTATTGCAACAAGAAACTGGCTTGCGTAAAATGCGCCCAACAACATCTAACATCACAGTGGCCGCAAGAGGGACGCATCGAAGTAGTTAAATGCGCGAACTGTCAAGGAAAATACCCAGCCAATTATAAAGGTTGTCCAATCAGGAAATAAATGCTGGAAAAAATCTATCCACCACTAAGAGCCATAGAATAAATACGACAACACAGCCAATAGCAACAGTTACAACGACGGCAACACAATCTGTCAACAATGGTAACATTAATAAATCATATGCACAAGTAACCAACAACTCGCTCCATATTAAAACACAAAAACGTACAACTGAAAATATTTAAAAGCAGCCACATCCTAAATCTCGATAACCTACTAGGAAAATTAGCTTCACAAACATCTGAAATCAATAAGATAATAGAAACCACTTAAATGGCAACTATCTTAGATCTCCTAACGGAACTTTTAACGTTACATAAAGCAAACAGAACATAACGCACATCATTTAATGGAACTGCAACGGGTTACAACAACGAATGCCCGAGTTAAAAGAATATGCACTACGGAGAAAAACAGATATTATTCTTCTTGCAGAAACAAACGGAACAAATAAACTGCACCTCAAACTTTCTTATTATTAGGTTGGAAACTATGAAACGGGCGTTGAATGAAAATCGATCATCTGCAGTTGCGTCAATTCGTGCGGCACATATGAGTCCAATTTTTTGACTTTATTTATTGCACGCAAATGTTTTAACAAAGCTGTATGACTAGTTCCTAGTTTAGACCCAAGTGTTCGACTAGTTGTGTGTGGATCGGATTCCACAGTCGTCCTTAATTCCTCGTTATAAATATGGGCCGGTGGTCTTCCTCGAGGCTCATTGACGATACTCAAATTGCCAGAAAGAAATTTTTGGAACCAATATCGAGCATTTTTTTCATTGGTGGATCCATCTCCGAATGCCTGATTAATATTTCTTGAAGCTTGAGCTGCGGTATGATTTAATTTAAACTCGTACAAGAAGAGTAGATGTAAATTGCGTTTTGTTTCCATCTGGTTTAGGATAAAAATAAAATAAAAATGGGATACAAACACGAAAAAATTTTACAAAATGAGTAAGAAGAATATCTTTAAGCTTTATAAATAAAAATATCGAGCGCACGTTACAATGTATCTCTCTCAGTCGCAGCGGAACACAGACTAAACAAAAAACGCCCGTTTCATAGTTTCCAACCTACTACATGCACTGTGCCCCCCCCCCCCCCGCAAGTGGTACACCCCACGGAGGAACTGGTATTTTTATCAAAAACAATTCAAACCACGTACAATTACCACCATATCAAACAGGAGAAATACAAGCTACGATAATAAAAACAAGACTAAACCAACAGGAACTAACTAAAGCAGTAATATACTCTCCTCCTGAGCACTCGACAACCGCACAGGAGTTCAATGACTTTTCAACGTGTGCGAAACCAATTTCTTTTTAACCGGAGATTTTAACGCCAAACAGTATTTCTGAGGTTCAGGAATAATAAACAGCAAAGGCGAAAAAATATACCAACAAATCAATGATAGACAACTATCAGCCCTTTGGAATGGAAGACCCACCTACTGGCTGTCAGATCCTAACAAAATACCCGACTTACTGGATATCGGCATGACCAACATTGATGGCAGTAATTTTCAGACTACTGAAATCCATGAAGTTAGTTCTGGTCACACACCAGTTCTATTTATTAATACAATTAACGCCAAAGCCAATGTGTACACCAGACAACAGAATTTGACAATAAAGGAAGAAATTTGGTCAACGGCAGGAGAATGATAGAAAATAAATTAACTGATACACGTTAATTAAATACCACTGAAAACTACATATGACATAGAAGTAGCAATAAAACAACTAACGACACTACAGCAGACAGCGGCCACTGACTGCATACACCACACAGTGTCAACAATAAATCACACAGATTGCCCATCGTATATACAGGCGCTAATTAGAAAAAGAAAAATATTAAGACGTATATGGCAACGTAGAAGACTTACACCTTAAAGCAAAGTTAAACGAACTGGCCAAAAAATCAAAACGGAAATCCAGAACCATGATAACAATGAAATGTCACAATATTCTTTATGTAAAGCGACGAAAAGAATAAGAAAACTCCTTCCGGAACATGGACAAAATCACTGGAAGAACAAACAAAGGTCATGGCTGATACCCCCAAGAAGCTTTTGCTAATGGAAGTCCTCCGAACGTGATCGACAATAACTATGCTGGCAACTTTAAACACGAGCCCTTTAAGAAAGATGAAGTCAAGGCTATAATACGCAAACTTAAGAACGGCAAAAATCCTTAAAAAAACTACCTCCAATAAGCATCCGTTACATAACCATTTTATTCAATGCCATGTTCCGTATTGGTTATTTCCCACCATGGAAAAGTATCGAAGTACCTGAACCTGGAAAGGATCCCAGTCTACCGCGATTGTAGAGGCCGATCTCATTATTGCCAATCCTATCAAAGAGAGTCGAGAAAGTAATATATAAAAGAATTAGTACTATTGTTCACAGCGAGAGACACCCACCCATGAATTTGGATTCCGAGGACCACACAACTCTGTTGAACAAAACCATAGTATGCTTGAACACATATCATGTGTACTTGGAGAAAAAAAATATTGCCCTGCACCATTCATTGATGTCGAGAAAGCCTTGGACATGGTTTGCCACTAGAAACTACTAAACAAACTACACAGCATTCTACCTACCTCCCTGCATGTGCTAATTTCGTCTTCAATAAATAAGAGACACTTTTATGTGAAAATTATAGATATCATCTGTGACATCCGTCCCATTGAAACAGGTGTGCCATAAGGAAACGTACTCGGCCCTTTACTATACATTATCTATACAGCCGATATTCCCACCTGCCAAATTATATATTTTCGTAGACAATACAGCAATAATTTCTACACACGAAAATATGAAGACAGCAACCGACAACCTGCAGAAGCTCATGACACTACTTAAAAACTGACTAGAATCTAATAAAGTCAAAATAAATGTTAATAAATGTCGACATATTCTCATCACACTACGAACAGTACCTTCGCAGATAGGGGGATTGAAACTAAATCACAACACTGTACCACAAATAAATTCAATAAAATTTCCTGGGACTACATCGGGATAATAAATTCACCTGGAGGCGGCACATAAAAGAAATAGTTACAAAGTCAATGCACTGACTGATATGTAAGAAATCCAAACTCAACCGAAGCAACAATCTGCCAAAGCCAATCTACAAAATGCCAATCTACAAATGCCAATCTACAAAAGCATAATAAAACTAATATGGACCTACGGCATCCAGCTCTGGCGAATGGCAGCCACTCAGAAAAGACGGCATTCGCAAAGTATTACATATCCTCTCTGTACAGGAAGAAATTAGGCTACTCACAAAGAGACACAAGGCAAGGATCGAATCTTAGATAAACTTTCATGGCAAACTGTTACACCAACACAACTAGATGATTGAAACAAAAATACCATATAGATTTGCTTTAATTACACACTCCATCACACAAGCCACGTAATTGCATTAACAACACACACATGATTTTCGCAATGCTTGCCGCTTAATGTAGCGAAAGCCAAATGTTATTTATTTGTTAACATGTGTGACTTCCTGTCGGGGCTCGGTATGCCACACCCTGCGTTGGGATAAAATTCACCCTTAGGAAATATGTATCTCGCGCGCTGGGAAACCCGTTCAGTTTTTAGGGAGTGTTTTAGGCTCGCCCGTCTACACGCACTAATAAGTCGGCAGGGAACACTATGTCTAATCGAACACGCATAGCAATGAAATACTTAATTAAGTCCCAAGAGCATATATACATGTACAATGTACACTCCCGTCCATAAGTACCCGGACACCTATCAAATTCATGTACATAAATACTGTTTTTATGCTACAATAATGTACTTACCCATTTCTCAATGAAAGCAATTTTTATTAAACATTTAGTTATAGTAGAGGATATAGAGAGTATAGTATATACAATTCTTCTCACCAAATGACATAAAAATGTTTAAATCTTCTTTTCATTGATGTGTCCTCGCCGTTGCGAAATAACCGTTTGTACCAGTCGCGATAGTCTTGAGACAAGTTTTTGTAATGTTTCTTTTTTAATTTCTCCCTAAATTGTTTTCAACATTGTCCATAACTGTTCTTCACTTTTTGGGCACTTGTTTCTCACTTGTCCATCCAACTTCTCGATTGGATTAAGGTCCGGCGACTGTGGGGGCCACTGCATAATTTACACATCATTCTTTTCTTCTAGTTCCTTTAAATTGTTTTGACATATTTTTGCACTATGTTTTGGATCATTATCCTGCATAAACACAAAATTATTTCGAATGAGTCTTTTCCCTGAGGGAATCGCATTTTTTTAGAATATTCATATATTGTTCTTTTCGCATTGTTCCTTCCACTTTCACTATATCGCCCACATTATTAGCCCCAAAACAACCCCAAATCATAACTGCACCACCACCATGCTTGACTGTAGGCACAACACAGTCCGGAAAATACTTTTCATTGACCCTTCGACGAACGAAAGTGCGCCGCTTGTTACCAAATACTTCAAATTTGGATTCGTCTGTCCAAAGAACTTTTCCCATTCGGAAATGGTCCAGTTCGAATGTTTTTTACACAATTCGAGCCTCTTTTTCTTATTTTGTGGCTTTAGAAGCGGTTTTTTTACTGCGACACATCCTCGAAAACATGCTTTTAACAATCGCCTCTTTACCGTGGTACTACCAATAGGGTCTACTCTACTTTCATTAACTTTTGCTGCAATTTCTTCTTCAAACATTTGTCTATTTCGTTTGCTCAGGACTTCGATGTATCGATCTTCTGCATCGGTGGCCTTTTGAGGCCTACCTGATCTTTTTTTCGAAGATAACTATCACGATGAACTATCACGATACTTCGCTACAGTATCGTAGACCGTAGACTTCGAAAACTTCGTTTTCGCAGCTATTTGTCTAATAGAATAGCCTTCATTAGCTAGAATTATAATAGCGGCACGCTTTTCTCTTGATAATTCTTTTCCAGAATCATTGTTGCGATCACTAGCACTCTCAAACTTAAACTGAAGTTTTCCGAACGTCTTGAAATGCATACGAATGTATACAGATAAACATACTAAATAGATCGCACTGTGAGAAACGAATGCATGGGAGATAAAATCGTCTAAAACTTGATACCCTCATATCGCTTCTATATGTATGTTTTCGCTTATTTATCTTTATAATAACTTTATCGACACTATTAGTTAACTCTTTGCACTCGAGGCCTAGTTCGCTCGGGCGAACCAGCAACTCGAGACGATTCCCGCGTATTTGGTGGACGTCTTACAGCTATCTTATACTGATTTCACACACAATTTATCGTATAAAACTTTTAATTTTGAAAATTTTATGTATCTCTATACTTCAAAGAAGGATATTGTTTGAACATTAATCTCTATATTGTTGCTTTGTGTGGTATTTTATAAAGCACCCTCCAAGATACATCCTCGGCTTGTCGGGGCAAGTATCACTGTAATATATGGTTTGGTGTCTTTCGCCAGGCTTAGTGCGTTGAAAGCAAACCTTGCAATCGTAGCTTCCCATTCAATCGGATTTCATCAGAATTGCAGCGCGAAGTAATAGAAGCGCGATCTCGTTTTTGCCGGAAATCTCCTCTCAATTAGTCAACCAAAGTTTTTATGTACTGCAGATGAGTAAGCGGCCGTTCGTTTCTCTGTTTCTTTACTGATTTATAAAGAATATAAGATTGATGGAACAGATCTCTAAACCCCAAAAAAATAGTTTTCGCTAACATTTTAAGGACTTTCGTAAGAAACAATATGTTGAAGCATATTGATCCGCTCGATCAACGCCACCCATATATTTTATATAATTTACTATAACATTGGGTGTTTTGATGATGGTTTCCACACCACCTTGTACAGTCCTTTTGACGTTACTCATTCCTGTATTGCCCCTAGTGGTCAAACAAGTGACGGTCCTTTTATCCTTCCACGCTAAAAATAGAATGTTACCTTTTGGTAAGCTACGGTGGATTTTCTTTAAAATTTTGGGTTTCTTATCTGACTGGGCAAGTCCTTTCTGTTCGTTAGGAGCGTATTGGAAACAAACATATCGAGTTCGAAAACGCCGGAGCGTCCATAGAGTAAACGCGTCGAACCTCTCGGGCGCCGCAGCGGTGCTGCTCGAGTGGAAGCGTCAAACCGGCCGTGCGCCAATACGGCGCCGCTCGAGTGCACAGGGTTAATACATATTGCCTGTATTGCCCAAGAGCAACATCAAAATTAAAGGACAACATAAAAAATCCATAAAAGAAACTAAATTTAAGAAATATTCATGCGAATTTCGCAAATACGTAAGTGTCCGGATACTTATGGACGGGAGTGTATAAGCATCTACTGTGAATTTCACCTAGTTTGCTGCTGCAAGTATATTTAAGCCACTACAATGCCGGCTGCTGCTGATAAGCAGGGATTTTGACAGTCGCTGTTAGGCTGAATTTTCTGCTGATATTAAGCAGAGTTGTGCTGCCACTGATCAGGCTGAATAATAATGGGTCTTCCTAATTCTTTTATGCTAATAATCGAATGAAACCTGGAGAATATTGGTACTGATTTAGTTGGGTGATTAAGTAGGATTGAAATAGGATATTATACAGAATACAATTTGAACAGACGTTCTCTTTGCCCTAAAGGGACATTTTTAACCTCGCTGGAGGGTCCTTTTAACGTTTTGCGGAACAAATTAAAAAAAGGGTTTTAACGTTTCGCAATGGACAATAGAGACCGATATTCTCGGTAAAAATTGTTTCGCACGTTTACCTCGGCAACGGACTACGCAGCGACATCCAAATACTAACCACGGATTGATCACAGTAATTGTGATTCAGGGCAAGATATATAACAAAATACAGATTTGTTTGCAACGTATCAGCTACCTCGGAATTGGGTTAATTACACACATACACATTGAGAAGTATTCTTACCTAATTCAGCTTCTCCGGAGATCTGGCGCTGCACTATACCTTATCCTTTAGTTTGACACACTGGTCGGATGCAGATTGGTCACTTAGAGATTCTAATACTTTACTACTCTTAGTCGCTGGCGGTTCTAAAACTGAGGAGCTCCATGCAGTGGGCCCTCTTTTATAATGAGCTTGTGGGGCAGGACCCGGTTATCGCATGGGAACGGTATGCGGGACTCTATCATAACAAAATCTTACGTTTAATTAAGACGGTCCGGCGCAGTTCGCTATCACATGACTTCACCTGTTAAGTCACGCTGTTTTGTCTAAGGATATTTACATGTATCTTATCGAAATTATTCTTTCCATAGTTTCACAATGAGTACTGATTACATGTGAACAGATTACGATTTATCTGGTGGGAACGGAAATTTGGTCGTCGAACCACTTATGACGAGTTCCTTTATGTGTTATTATACAAAGAACTTATATAGGATTATAATTTATTCGAAGATCGTTGAATATTACAATGTTGGGCTGAAACTATGCAATCGGAATTGTGTTTGTTGCCTGAGAGTTCAGAAACGGGTGGAGTAACGGTAGAATACTCTATTGGGTCTCACAGGAGTCTCTTTTTTACATCCTGGATTTCAAGGAAAAATGGGAGTAGGGGTGCTCCTGGAAGGGGGAGTTGGTAGAAACATTCGGGGTGGAGGCCCGGATCCATAAATATTGAGGAAACCAGAAGCGAGGCGTCACGTGAGAAAAAGAGCCTGGGAACGTCATCGGAGAAGAGAAAGCTTAAAAACGAAAATGTTCAGACACATAAATATTGGAAAAACGATACGTGAGACGCCGTGTAGGATTCGGCAAGGAGGAAAAAGGGGGTCCGGCCGTTTTGGGACAAAGGTTTGATAACGTAGGGATGGAGGAACGGTTTGACAGTTTCGACCACACAAAAGTTTAGGAGAGATTAAGAAACATTATACTTCTCTATAACATTAGGCTTCTCCGTGACACGCAATTTATCTTGCGGGAAAGAATTTGAAAGTATGTTGATTGAACACGTACTCCTCTGAAGCTTTGCGAAGGATTTACAAAAGTAATAATTAGTAATAGCCTTATCTAACAATAATTAGTTTGATTAAATATGTTAAGTGTAAATTTAATTTATAATATATTAATATACGTGTGTCTGAGGTTTGGACAAATTGGGGATGTAGTTTAACGACGTCTCGAATGTCACACATTGTGACGACCACCCTGATCGCCCAGTTCCTGTTATGACCTGTGGAATCGAGTCCAATATTGCGATTTGATCTGATCGCTCACTTCCTGTTACGAACCTCGAAATCGATTCCGACGTCCTACTTGACAACCATTCACCTGTACCCCTATTCCCACTAGTAGTTACCTGTGCCCCTACTCCAAGTGGTAGAGGCTATATAAACCTCTACAACACAACAAATAGAGTTCTGGCTAATCGCATTAAACTATATCTGTTTGAGTAAACCTTGACTCTGAACTCGCGTCATATCGATCGTTCGATTACTGTACATTTTACTGCGCTCGAGTTAACGTGTCATTATTTCTTTAAATTAATGTGTCGCATTCCCCGTGACAATACGTATGTATAATAAGTAAAAATAAAGTATCGGGAATTTAGAGGAAGAATATTTAAATAATAGTTTATTACTCCGTATCTACACGGTGTCGGCCGTAACACTGGACAGCCGTTATTTCCCAAAGTACTACAGATACACCAATTTTTTATATGAACATTACATTTATTGGACCTGTGTTACGATCGGCAAGATATCCCCATTTCGATATATACAGGGTGTCCGGTAAATCGACGATCAACCTGAAACTGGGGGTAGATCAGATCCTGATCTATTAGAATTTGAAATGTCATGTCTAGTGAAACTCTCACGGTTTTCGAGATATTGGCGGTTTTGTGTTTTTTATGAAAATCTGTACCTCCGTACAGTTTTCTTGCCGCCGTTGCCACAAATGAAGGACTATTTTCAATCTGTTTTTGCACAATTTGAACACCTCTTATAAAATAAACAAATTAAGAGAAAAAAATATTTGCTTCCTTTTTCCCTACACATTTCACTCCCTAGTGAATTATTTATTAAGCAATAAATGTCCGTATCATAAACGCCACAAAGCTTATCGAGTTACAACCTCACATACAAAGCATTTTTCACTAATTGTCACTTTTACTCGTCGTGAACGGCCGTAATAGCCCGTCTCTCCATTTTACCTGCGCCTCGTTGCCACCCGCGCAGCTAAAGATCTAAACGTACGAAAATCGATTATGTGTAGCGAGCGAGTGCTGCACGTAGCAAAACTAACATGTAACAATGATATTATGTAACCAAATTTTCAATAAAGTAATATATGGATAAGATTTGGTAAAAGCGTAAATTACCGGAATTAGCTCCTTACGCGTATTAATACGAATATCTTTGCACCTGAAAAGGATAAGTGAAAGATTCAAAGCATTTTCAAATCTGGACTAATCAGGAAAGTTTTTAAAACAATTGGCACGCTTAGTGTATTATACTTTTTTTACAAGACAAAAGGACAAAGTTAGATGATGGTGAAAAGGCAGAGTTGAAACGTGAAAAGAACCATTATTTTCTGGATGTCTTATTTATACCACTGAAAAACTGTTCCCTGTGGAGCATTGCGCGTCTTTTCTAGAACTTTATGGCAAAAACAGATTGAAAATAGTCCTTCATTTGTGGCAACGGCAGCAAAAAAAACTGTACGGAGGTACGGATTTTCATAAAAAACACAAAACCGCCAATATCTCGAAAAACATGAGAGTTTCACTAGACATGACATTTCAAATTCTAACTCTTTGCGCTCGAGGCCTTTTTCGGTCGGGCCCTCCAACAGCTCGAGAGCAGTTAGCCGCTCCCGCTTATTTCATGAGTTCTTTACAGTTAAAATGATTTCAGACACAATAAAACACTTTAAACTTGTATATTTTAGATTATACATATCTTCATAGTTCGAAGAAGGATATTTGTTAAACATTACGTTCTATATTTTTGACTCGTATGGTATTTTGTAAAACAATCTCCAAGATGCATCCTTGGCTTGTCGGGGCAAGTGTCACAATAGTACACAGTTTGTTGCCTTTTGCCAGGCTTGCTTCGTTGGGAACAAACCTTGCAATCCCTTTTTTGTCCAATTAGAATAACATGGAGGTTTCCATTTAGTCGGATGTCTTCAGAACTGTTCAGCGAAGTAGAAGCTGTGCTAGGTCGTTTCTGCCGGAAATCTCCTCTCAATTGATCAACCAAAGTTTTCAAATATTGCAGGTGACTAAGCGGTCGTTCTTTTCTCTGTTTCTTTGTTAATTTATAGAGAATATATGAATTTATAGAGCAGATCTCTAAACCCCCAAAAAATAGCTTTCGCCACCATTTTATGGATTTTCTCAAAAAACAGTATGTTGAGGCCAATTGGTCAGCCCGATCAAGCTGTCTATGTATAGATGTAATTTCGTTCGTTATTGACGAAAAATTGAACTCATCTTGAGTAGAAGTAATTTCTTCGTCGTGTTCCATTCTTATTGCGCTCAGTAACTTTGAAAGAAATATTCTGATTGCCAAGAAAGTTGAGTTCGAACTAACGTCGAAGACAGCGTCCGACACGCGGGCGCGAGATTTTTGGAGATAAGACATCTCTGTAGCCATTCTAAAGTAAATTGTCTCACTTTACACCTCATAAGACTCCACGGAAAGGACCAGGAGTAGACTCGTGAAGCGATATTCGTTAGGCCAAACCTAAATAAACATCTATATCGCTCGATTTACCGCATCGATTCGAGTGGTGCCTGAGAGGCACCGCTCGAGCGCAAAGGGCTAATAGATCAGGGTCTGATCTATCCCCAGTTTCAGGTTGATCGTCGATTTACCGGACACCCTGTATATTACGGTAAATGTGATTAATCCGGTGATTATGTATAATTGCCCGTTATGATATATAATCACAACTGTTTGGTAAATGTAATGGATTCCTGTTCGTTATTGGTGGTCTTTGTCGATGTCGGATGCACTCTTTTTTTCTGACGCGCGGTCCCTTTGGCGAGCGCCGAACGCGCACGTGTCGCGATCGAACTTTGCCCACAATTCCGCTAGACTATATAGTGCCGACTCCTACAGTACTATTTCCAATTTCGTGCCGGCTAGACGTTTTTTCGCTACCCTCTCGTATGTTAGAAAATATTGAATGATGGCTGGATTAGGTCTAGGTTTAATCACATTTACCGTAACATATACACTGTATGTAACAACCGCGGGCTAACTATCGAGCTATAAAATTTTATGTTATCCAGGGATAACAGGGATAAAAATCCTATTCCTCCACACGAGTCTAACTTGCATCGAATATCCTGCCGATAATTGCACATATGGAACGAAATAGAAAAACTGTGCGCTTCCAGCAATATTGTAGGACGAAAGTTAACCTCCTTGAAGAAGCGCGAGGCGAAAAGTTATCTTAATTCGGACAGAAATGAAGGAAGTAGTCGAAGTGGAACTGTTACGAATTAATTAATTATCTCGCTCGTATTTTAATCGCGAAGCAATAACCATTGACCACTGCATCTGGCGTAATTAACGTGACGTTACTTGATTTTACTGAAATTAAATGCAAAATTGCAACAGCGGAAATTCATTAACTTCTTGATTGATTATTATGATTGATTATTATGATTATTATGATTGATTAACTTCTTGATTGATTATTATTTCAGTCACTTTCAATGGTATATCTTAATAACAAGTAATTAACACATGCTGTGTGAACATTTTACCGTAGAATTACTTTAAAAATAAACACAGTATAACTTTAAAACATACGAAATTTTTAAAGAGGAAAATGCGCGAGCAAGTTGAAATATATCATATACTATATAAAGAGATTTATTTCAAGTAAATAAGAGAATTATTTCAGAAATACATATATAAAAACATAAGGTGTGGAAATGTTTAAGAGGAAACATGGGGGAATGTGTTAAATGTAATAAATAACCTATACACCTATGGGGATTTCTTCAATGAAGTGCAAACTTTTTTTGTGGTTTTCCTTGGGCTTTCTGCATAGATTCGCACGATGAGTGTAATAGAACTGTCCGTGGTGTAGAAAACAAAATCGTGAGAAAAAGTTTCTGCATCGGACGAGTATATTATCAGCGATCTAGAACCTACTAACTTCGATCTTTTCCTTTTCCTTCGCGTTTTTCCATGGTTTAACCCTCGCACTACGGACTGTGCCGGAGTCATTTCTGACCCACACCGACATTCCAGTACTAAGCGGGGCCCTCACCGATATTGTACTAACATAGTGAAACTCGTGCGAGCCAAGTTTCTCATCCATGTTGTACTCACAGTGACGGTCCCCCGAATTTTTTTATTTTTTTATTTCTTATGCTGTTGTAATTGGGATTATGTTTAGTAAAAAACCGTAAATTATAAAAAAAAAGATTTTTTTATTCATTCGCATCAGGATTACGAGCACAACGTATGATTTTCTTCGTTTGCGTCGAATGTCAGCAATAAAAACTATAAAAAATGAAATTTTTGGTCGAATAAACTTATGAATTTACACACGTCTTTCTCCTTCAAATCTCTATGAGAGACTGACTGGAAACCTTCCGAGCACAGAAGAAGCATGCACACGTACATTGTATGTTTATTCGCAACAATATCGAATGAGTTCTAAGAAGTCACTCGCACCGTCGTACTTGTAGTGGTAGATAAGACGATGACACACACAACTTCGACATTGGATTGAATCGCTCGGGTCATTTTTGACTCCGGCACAGTATTGGGAGGGTTAATGTGCGGCACCATCTACGCGAACAAATCATCACTCTATCAACTTCGAAATACGAAATAGCTTGTGTGTTCCATATCATAGCTCTTTCTTTCGTCGTTTATTAAACATATCGTCAAAACGTGAAAAGTTTCATGCGCAATTCTCCTGAAAGATTTATTGGATTTAGAAGAATAAAGTTGTTGCGCGGCTTATTAAACGGATATACATGGAATTAAGTGGCCTTAAGTAAAGCCGAAAAGTATTAATACTATGTATAAATGAAAAAAGTAAATGAATTATTAATATTAGGATTATTGGTACTAATTCTATTTCGATATAAACGGTTCTATTACTGAATAACAGTAAAGGAATTCTCATTTCCACTTTCTGTTTATCTAATAATCATAAATTATGTATACATAATAACAAACAGAGCATGCTTAATTTATAAATACCACAAATAGATGTCTTTATCTCATTATTCTTCAGTTAATTTAATTACTAAATATTAACACAACTCACGTGAAATGTGATTCTGTTATGTATACATTGTAGGATAAAATCACGCACAATTAAATAATATTTAAAATCTTATATTTTATTATATAATTAGAGGCCCAATAAATAAACATTGTATGTACTATATGCGTCTTCCATCAGTATCATAAAATATTAAACAATAGATACACAGTATGTGCCGTAACTGGTTGTCCTATGTAAAATTGATTAACATATGAGCCGTTACTTTAAAAAGTTGTATAAGACCAGTTTTTAAGAAAATGTAATTAAGTACAATTTTCAGCTACAGATCGATATTTTCCCTTTATTAATTATAACGTTAAAGTCACACAAAACTGAACTTGCATCGCTTTTTTAAATAACGGCATATACGATATATTAATTAATTCCACGTAGAACTATTAATTTGGGCACTGTACATACGTAGTACCGGTGTTTTAGACGTAAGGGTAGGTTTAGCTTATTGTTAGGTATAAACAATGTAGTAGTTGACGTGCCAGGTAGGGCAATCAGATATACAGGTGTGTGAGTGAGAGACTTCGGTTAGTTTTTAGAATATAAGGGACAACCGTGGGAAGAATGGGCAGATTTGAGCAGAAATTTTGTGCGGAGATTTTGAGAGAGAGAGAGAGAGAGAGAGAGAGAGAGAGAGAGAGAGAGAGAGAGAGAGAGAGAGAGAGAGAGAGAGTTTTATAGTTGCAATTTTTAGTTATTAGTGTAAATAAAATATACATAGCTATTATTCACATAAATCGTATCGATCTACTTTCACTCAACAACCAATATATATATATATATATTACAATCCCTACAAATTTTTGGGGACTGGTCTGGGATTGATTAATTATTCGGTTGTATAAGCTAAGAGTGAAACGCGCGGTTGCATGATATAAGTGGCTATTTATCAGCTTACTGTTGTTTACCAGTGCGCGCAAAACATTAGAGATATTGGATCGACCGAACATAGTGTTGATGGACTCAAAGACGTAATCCATCGTGTAGATGGAATGAAGTTAACCGAACTGAGGAAAGAATTGAAGAGAAGGCGGCTACTGTTTTCCGGAAACAAGACACAGCTTTGTGCTCGACTGAAATCCTTTTTGGCGTTCGAGCTAGAACACGGTCAAGAGAGCGGTGAAGAAGAGGACACGGCACGTGAACGACCCACGTTGGCATTCGGACACGTGGGAAAATCGGTTCGTACATTTGATGGCGAACAATTGAGTTGCACCATCAGCTTGGTTAAAAGAATTCGATGAGATGGCTAACTTATGCGCATGGACCAATATGCAGCAAATAATCTACGTCAAGTGATTACTACGACGCGCGGCGAAATCGTTCGTGAACTACGAAAAGCGCACGAGACGGTGGACACTGATGAAACGGACTCTGCTCACAGTGTTCTCTCCGATTGTTGGCGAGCGGATTAAGGAGAATATGAACGGAGAAAGCACAACTGGAGGATAGCAGGAAATCCTGAGAGTGCGGCTAGACCGGTGAGATGACGTATAACTTTAATTGTGGGAGCAAAGAACACCTAGCACGAAGCTGCCCCATGAAGGACAAAAGACCAAGTGCTTCAGGTGCGAAGCTACGGTCATATCTCTACCGATTGCACGGAGCAAGGGAAGACGGTGAGGGATAGTTAATCAACAACGTCTACTTAGAAGCAGCTGACAAAGGAGGTAGTTATAGAGAAGAATAAAATACTCGAGCTGATACATACAAGTAGCGATTTAACTTTAAAGAGAGTAGAAGTGCATACGAAGATTGGGGTTTAGTGCAAACAACAAGGACACAGTGTGGACACAGTCAGGTCAGAAAGTATGCGCTAAATTTTTGGGACCATGCCGTGTTACAAAGGTAATGAGAAATGATCATCATGTGGCGAGCACGAGTGGCTGCGGACCAGGTGACACCGTGAATTAGTAATTTTGGAGTGGTCAGTGAAAGTGAACGAAGAAGATCCGGACAACGCGCATTTGAGGACGGATGTTTTTTCTTAGAGGTGGTTGCATGTAGTATCGGCGTTTTAGACGTAAGCGTAGGTTTAGTTTAGGTATCAACAATATAGTACTATAGTTGAGGTTCCAGGTAGCGCGATCAGGTATGCAAGAAATTCAGGAAACTGTGCGAGCGAGTGAGTGATTTGGGATAGTTTTCAGAATATAAGGGACACCCAAAGGACGAACGGGCAGATTTGAGCAACGATTTTGAGCGCTGATTTTTAGAAAGAAAGAGTTGAGGAGAGTATTGAAAACAATGTTGCTGACTGTTGATCCATGTCGGTTGTTAATCGTAGTGAACGTTTTGGAGTTGTAGTTTTCAGTTATTATTGTAAATAAACTGTACATAGCTATTACTAACGTAAGCCGTATCGATCTAGTTTCACTCAACAATCAATATATGCCACAATGCCTACATTCTTTGATACCTCTATTCTTTGGTATTTAATGATATTGATGTTAAGCATAATATATCTATGTTCATAAATTCTCTTCACAAATTTTGCTTAGCAAAACCCTGCTTAGTATCATAAATTAAACTAATGTTCCATATACACCCAGTGTGCTATCCTGAATGTAGAAAAGTTTCTAGGAGAGTAATTTCGATATACAGGGGGTCCGATGTTTTTCAGTAAAAACGTCCAAAAATAAGAAAAAAATTATTCAATGAACATCAACTGACAAGGCTTTATTACAAAATTATTGTAAGACTGTCTAAATGTGCTGTTCAAAGATGAGTTTAGCAGTACTGTGTATGTTGTTTACTATCATGGAGTGATCCAACGTATTCTTATCGATATTAGTTTATGCTTACTTTCTTTGCGGTTAATGCGTACTATCTTGAAGCGAATTAACGATTTCGATATCAGTTTACTGTCAGTTCCTTTGCGTTGAAGTAGTAATCGAAAGGAGTAATAGAAATGGCGAGAACCTTTTTAAATGAAGAATACACGGATATTCATTTCACGTATGGATTTCAGACAGTATTTCAAAATGTTCGTTTACAGCAAGATATAGTTGCAGAAATTAATAGAAATCAACAAGAAATTCGCCATGTCATAAACCACATACTACAGCGGTGTCAAATTTGTATTCGCCTAGGCAGGCATCATTTTGATCAGCACATTTAGACAGTATAATAATTTATGTTATAATTTGATAATACATTCCTTGTGGGTCGATTTTCATTTTACATTTTCTTCTTATTTTTGTTCGTGGAGTACGCACACAACGTTTGTATAGAAAAACATCTGACACCCTGTAGAAGTATCGGAAGTATTTCTAATGCTTGGAAATCAGACGGGACAATTGAATTCCAACGTAGAACTTACCGATATTTCAGAACGTGAGGGTGGTACTCAACAACCAGCCAGCGTATGCGATGTCGAATATTACGGATTAACGTCACCGGAAGAGGGTTCCGTGATACATCCAGAACCTCACAGGTTATTCTCCATGGAAGGCCCCATAAAATGTAGACAACACTTTATTCCGGCTGCTAATCAATCTGTCATCATTACTGTGAGTCTACTAATTAATATTTCATTCGGTCATTTAACGATTTACGTTAAATTTACGATCAAAGTTGTAAGAAAATTGAAAGTGTGGTTTCTGTAAAATACAATGCTGTTTCACATTTTGTTATGTGCTCTTTTACAGTAGGAATTTTACTGAATTATAAAATTACATACTTTAACTATATGCCTTGTTTTATTATTGTTTATATATACAAATTAATTGAATATATTTTATTCAAGATGATATTGAATATTGATGGAAGTATTATATATCAAAACCATTATAAATTTGAAGTCAGATTACACAATTTTATGAACTCGAATATAAGGACCATTGTTAAAAAGGTTGCTGTAATTGATTATAAAGATGTTATATGTTTTATTTATGATCGCTGACTGCATTGAAAATTCAAGACTGGCTTGATTGGAACATGTACTCAACTCCGTGCATACACAATGTATAATATATTCAAAGTCACCCTGCTCAAAAACGCGGCCCCCATTCCATAAATTGTATTCTTTATTTTCGACTTCATTTTTCACGAGAAATTGCCCTCTATCCGGTTATACTAGAAATTATGATATACCATATATTATTATACAACCATTTTTGAACGATTTATGACTTGATCTGGTTCGATATAACTCAATAAGGGTCTCATTAAGTATTCGCCAAAATATATAAGTTAAATAATTTAGACAATATTTCAACATATCAGTATCTCTGTCATTTTCGTCTGTCTACTAAATCAAAGTTTATTTTATTATTGCAATTCTGCCATTAATGATACCAATCTATATTGGATGCTTATTTAATACAACGTATCTTTACTATTATCAGCACAAAAACAAACAAATAGGTGAATGTGATATAATAACCGACTTTAATACACCGTTGGTAAGTATAAAGTCCAATGGGGAAGAAAATATACGTTGATGAATAGCAAATAAATTTCTCCGGCAAGTTTGGGGAGAATATCATTTGACATTTTATGCAATTCATAAACGTGCACGTTTAGTTTACGAAGTAGTTAACTGGCGTGTCTTATTTCCATGCTCAAAGGTGGAGAGCAGCACGAAGCAAACTCCGAATAACCCTTGTGAAACGAAGTGTGGCGATAGTGGATGTCACTGTGTCAGCAACAAATCTCTGGAGAATATAGACCACCTTCTACTCGTTTCTGAAACCGGTCATATCGTCACTTGCCTTTGCGGAAATTATCAGGTAAACTGCACCTCACTCGAGTAGCTGGCGATCTTCGTTTCTATTACTTTATTAAGCAAACATAATTGATGATGTTTTTACAATAATAAGGAATCTAAAGTACAATAAATGCATGCATGTAGTAAGGACCAAACGTTTCCAGCCCAACGGTATTAAAGAGGTAATAAAATCAAACAATAATTTTTATTTTTCCAGAAATATTGAAATATTTAAAATATCTTACCTTTTATTTTAATACACTTTTTAGAACTGCTAATTAGTTTTTCTGCACCACTGAGAAAATAATCTGAATTTTTGTTCTTAAAATGGTCTAAAACTGCATATTTGGGCCGGAAACATTTAGACCTTACTACATATAATGAAAATTTACATCCGTATTGTTCTTCATCGTTGTAATCAGTCGGCACTTGGTAATTATTTAATATAACTTACCCTTACTGTTATAAACGCAGAAATAATTAATGTGTTTTTATAATAGTAAAAATCCTAAACTAAGATAAACGAATATACATATAATATAATTAAAATAATTGATAACGTAATTAAGTATAACATAATTTTAGCCATTAATTACATCAATCTATATTGAATAATTATTCAATATAACTTATCCTTACTATTATTAAAACAAAAACAATTACTGGTGCTTTTCGAATAATAAGTAAATAAAAATAGAATCATCGACTGTGTAAAGCAAACATTATACGTTTGGTCATTGTGTGGCTATTCTACTATGAATGAAAATTATTCAATAAGTTTAACTAACTATTATGTAACATAACATATACGCTAATTAAATCAATCTACAATTTCTCCTTATTTAATGTAACGCGTCAATTTGTATATTGTGGCTCTATTTTATTACAATTTTGAATTATTAAAGTTCTTGAGTGAAGTAGTTGGTCTTCGTAATATTAATATATAGTGGTTTTTTAGCGGCTATTAATCAGACCAAAAATTAAAAGGAAATTTCTTTATTTAAATCGGTCGACGAAACGTTTCAGTAACACATTTGCTACCCTCTTCAGTTGAGAATTTTTCTGTTTGACAAGAAAAAAAGGGAACAAAACTTTAATGTAAATGTAAAATATAACAGTAATAAAAGATATAACAGTAATATAATGTAAACTTGCAGTGATAATTGTATAAAGTTGTTATTATATCTGAGATAAAGGAACCAAATCGTTACATAGAGAAAATTTAAATAATGTCTGACTCACACAAGAAGTCCTAGGGTTTTTTCCTTTTATATTACACCTAGCACCTAGGGCGAAACTAATATATATTAATATTGATATATAATATTCTATATATTAATTTTGAATTATAAAATTTCTTGGAATGTGGATATCCCTTAAAACATTTTATGTTACCCTTTTCGTTAAGATTTTATTCTTCATTTTTTTTGTACAAATCCAATAATAATTGGATGAACAGTGCACTACAGTCATTGGTACTCCGATCGGTATTAAATTATTATTTTATTTGAGTAGCGAATACCATATTCATTTGTATAGTAGGAAATCCATTGAAAATAACTTTCGGACGACAACACTTCTAATTTCGAGAATTTCACTGAATGAAGTTCAACCGAGCCACATCAATGACCACGATCGTTTTAATCCGAAAAACGCAGGGCAAGCAATTACCGGAGCTGGTATCTCTTTCTGTTTTATTTCTGCCGCTGACGTACGGCACTGGTGCACTTTTATTCCGCTCTTACTCACGGACAGACGTAACGCCTGGTGCTCGTCGATTCTACTACGGGCCGAACACTGAACGGCCCATTCTATTCGGCAATTCTCATAGAAATGCACCGAATAGAATCAATGGACATCCTGATATTACGACTTTCAAGCGGTTAAATAGAACAAATTAAATTAACGTCGGATAAAAATCAGTGATACATCAGTGATTTGATTTACTAACAAGTACCAAATAGTATCTGATGCTATTACTAGATAATTAACAAGTATTAAGTAATATTTTACGTTATTAGATTCTGTTGATCCAACAGTCAAAGGCGCCATTCTATTGTACTTGACACCTATTTGACCAACTCTTATAGAATTGCACCGATTAGAATCGAATCAATGTACATCCTGGTATTGCAGTTTTGTAATAGGTTAAAAACAAAGCGAATTAAAGTCGATTAAAATCCGTGGTACACTAATTCGTCCATTAACGATATCTAAAAAGTTGTAAGTACTATACGCTCCTCCATGTCTGAAGATAATAGAATTTCTACACTATACCGGAGAATATTAAGTACATTACATCGATATGTTCATCTGCTCCGAAATTTTATAAACGCTATTTCTCGTTGGTAATTATATCGCGTGTAACTAAGCTTGCTGCGTTATTTACTTGTTACGTGAAATATGTTCTTCTGTAAATATAGACGCAGTTACTACTGCTCCCTGGTAGCCAGTTCATTATGTAATCCGATTATTTTTGTAATTATTAAATGTATGGGAATATTACTCGAATGAAATGCATTCTTGTTCAGATATAAAATACGAAAAGTATTATCAGCGTATATTACATTGTCATTACCAGCTTTGTTGACTTTCTCATTATTATTCCAGGATTCTTATAATTAATAGAATGAAAATACACATCAAAATGGATCCACCATTCGAATTTGTCTTATTTAACAAAACTTTGTGAAGGAATGCTTAAAATAGCCTCACAATGCCAAATTTTATTTTGCCTATCTTCTATTTTCGGTATAATATTCTTAATTCGTCTTACCAAAAATTATTTTGTTTCCAAGTAATACTATTCACTACCATTATTTCAACATATACAAACCTTGAAACATAAGTCATTATACGTGTTTTAAAACGCTGTACTAGGTGGTATGAAAAAAACATATCATTGCGCATAAAAAACGAAGTTGACCTTCATGTCTCCTCCCTCAGGTCCATCTATAAAAAAGCTATTGACATCAGATTACGAAGCCCTCAATCCCAAACAAGTTTTGTCTGATTGCATTCCTTCTTATCACGAATAGCAACCAAGATATTCAGGTGCCTTGTTTTAGGTGCCTCGCCCCGTTGATTCATTATTTATAATTTTCACTAGAAATTTAAACACGATATAACATTTCTTCACAAATCCCAAACTTAATTGTTAATGTATTTTCAGAGTTATCCTAAAATTAGAGTTACAAGTGTTATTCACTTTATTCAGTAATTCTTTCAAATTCAAGAAATTAGTTAAAGTTTTAAGATTACCGCTAAAATATTAACAATCTTGATGAAGTTATCGTGTCAAGACTTGAATAAAAACTTCCAGAAATAAAGGTGTGTTTCATTTGTTTTCAGGATTGGCTACCAGTAGGTATCCGTAGCTGGACCCCAGTTTACATCGAATGGTCGAGGTCCTCGAAGGCAGGCCTCAATTTCCGTGCGGCTTACAAGTTTATCAAGGACACTTACTGTGGCGATCATACAACAACGATGCCGGAAGGAGAGGTCAATGGTGGTGATCTGGCTAACGCCGGCCTCAAACTTAATCAGTATTATCAGCAGAAGTGTACGTGGGTCCTCGACTCTCCGACCGATCGACAGCTGAACATTGAAATGAAGTCCACTCAAAGCCGTAAGGAGATTAATATTACTATTATTTTATAAAGGAAGTAGTTTCTCACTTTGTAGCAATTTCTAAATTTTAATTATTGTAGTATTTGTTCTTAAGAGACATATCGTATTTTATTTATTATGCGAATATATATATATATTTGTCGTCCAATTTTCTGGTACCCACTTCTGGTAGTTTGAATTGTAAAAATCCTAAGATCGATTTATTTCGATATCTGTCAATAAAATATGACAAAAATTGTTTCTAACCCGGACGTATTTTATCTTAATGTTTGGAATTCCATGTTAAGGAAACCAATATTTCCCTCCTGATTCTATTGCCAGTCCAATGAAAATCTTGAAATATCCGTCAACGATAGTTAACCCTCGGAAGACGGATGCTTCGATACTCACGCGGCGGACGAATGCAGGGTCAAATTGACCCATAGCTAAAATTTGCTATTCGCGGTGTTCAGATTGGAATATTTGTTCAAAATATTACAGATATGTTTACATGTATATAATATTTATTATAATTAGGAACAATTAGTACATAATATGGTTGTCTGTGCCTTATGATTATGGCATATAAATTTGATACATAGTTCGCATCTTATGTCTTTCGACATTGTAGAACTAAATTCTTCAATGAAAACGTCGCTTTTTACGAATTGTGTAATTTTAGAGGATTTTGAAACACGTCTTACTTCTTCGCTGTCTGACAGACAACTAGCTATGCCATGACAGTATTTTGTTTCAAGAACGAAACTAACACTACTATAGCAGGATAAAAATAGAATCATCGGTGTTGCAGCAACAATGTATGTGTTAGGCTCTGTTCCTCAGTTTACAGGGCCGCCTAAATCAGATAAGGGCTTTATGAGTGCCTTTTGAATAGGTAACCGAATGCGACTGAGAAAGAACATCGCCAAAGTGCCGCCCGACAGATAACAATAACATTGTTAATAGTTATAACAAAAATGAGCGAGTTTAATTTTCATTTACAAAGACGTTCTATAATCACTTTTTGGATAAACTGAACGGCGAAAACGATTGGGTCAAAATGACCCTGCATCCGCTGTGCGAGGGTTAATAACTGTGATTTCGGATTCCCAATGCGATACTTACAATTCTTACTGCCATCTCAGTGTCAGTTAGGTGAAAACAATAGTGGTGTATAAACTAACTACTGTAAACTAATCTCGATAACACTCGATAATATCAAAAGGAATTCAACACATGCCATATTATATTTTTCATATATTTATTAATTAATAGTTGACATAATTCGTATCGTAGTTAAAATTCTTAATAAGCTTTGAGTAAATGTATATCTTTCCGTGCAGATAAATACAATGTATTTGAAAAGTCTGGATTGAAAAGTCCATTATCTCATAAGGGAAGTATTTTCTATGAAAACATTAAACAGCAAAGTATTAGGATTTCAATTGGGCTATAAAATAAGTCTACTGATTTTGGGCCTGGTGCCCTTATATCGGCCCTATTAAATATTTTGTCTTAGGCCCTATGAGGCCCAAATAGGGATCACGGGCCCAAAAGCAACAGGCTCATCTGATAGCCTGATTGAAATCCTAAAACTTGTCGTTCAATGTTTTTAACGAAATTGCTTCTCTTATGAGATATTTTACCGTTTCCAGACTTTTGAAGCACCTTGTATAATTATTTCATAAAATGAAATCCGAATGTATAATAATTCTGTAATATTATTATTTTATTTATTGACAATTCAAGACCTGAGAGGAAAAACGCGAAAACTGTGCAAATTGGAGTAAAACTGCCTTCTAGTGGGGCAGAAGATAAGTTTCGAAATATGGATTACTCAAGGCGAAAAACCATTCCTGTCCATAGTTATAACAGAGGAAAGACTTGTAGAACTGGAGAAAAGTGAAGGAAACTAAGTCACAGGACGCAGCCCCTTTCCCTCCCTCTTTCTTTCACTCCCTAACTTCTCCCATTTTCCCTTTTCTATAAGAGTCCTGTCCCAAACATAAAAATGATCAGTTAATCCCAGAGCATAGAGCGTATAGCATAGGGCAAATTCATGACAGTATTAATAAGCGACAATTTCAAATCGAAACACAAATTTCTAAATCCCTGCGAGAACATAACACTCTCCTATAAGTTATGTGTGGGATTATTCCTTCCGAGTCTAAAGTGACGGCGTGCCATTTTCCCATAGTTTAGTTGTTAGACCGCACCCGGGTGGCACCGAGATAATGTGCCCATTGTACCGTTGCGGGACCTTCCGCCCATTGCGTCACCAAGGGCTGCCGGTAGGGGAGCTGAGCCTAATGTCCTTACGAATCACGTGTATTCAACCCCGCCCCGCGCCGTATATTGGTGTTAGGTCGGGTGGCAGGCAGGTCTACTATGTGAACCCACTGCCCTTCGCCGATCGGCGCTTTATCGGCAGGTACTTTCCAGGGGCAGACTCTGATCTTGCAGGAGGATCCTCCTTTGCCCTCTGTTCTTTCGTCAATGAATCTAGGCGGAGCACTCTTGATTCCTCCACCCCCGCGGTGACGTTGGTTGATGAGAACACGGTGGATTCGTCTGGCGCCCTGCACACCGGGGCTTCCCTTCCTGGAGGTTCTGTTTTATTGCATTCTTGTATCCAGGGGTCCATTTAGGTGTCTCGCGCACCAGCAGTGTCCTATAAGGTCTACTACCAGCGTACGGACATCCCTTCTTTTTCACTTCAGGATTCCCTTTGCCAGTCTTTTTGGAATCTCATCCCGGATGAGATTCTTAGACTTTGCGCAGACTGCCTCCTGTTTTAGGCGTATTTGTCGTCTAACGGATGCTTTCGTCGTCGATTTGGCAATAGATAGACCCGGAACTGACCCCGTAAAGGCCGTCTGTGAGCCCTTGTGGACCGGCCTTTTAATTTCCTGCGTCCGTTTGTGACCCGCAACCCACAGAACCTTAACAACATTCTTCCGGACCACCTCTCTTAATGCATGCAGGCAATCTTTTACAATGCTAGACTTAATGCACGTATTACAAAAGGCCGAGATGGTCGCTCGGTTGTCTGTGCATATGTAAATGCTTTGCGCCCTGATATTGGTTTCCAACAAATGTCGATTTCTTTCCATAATCCTACAATACAAATATATCAGATTACGTAGTCTGTTTTTCAAGGTAACTATTATTTACATACCATTATAATCCACTTATATAATATACAATCTACTTTATATTCAGCTATAATGAGTTTATTATAGCATATTATATACGTTTATTATCCCACATTTTTATATTTCTTGGTTCCAGTCGGCGCCCTGATTTTATATATCTCGCCGTGATTTATAGAATCCATAAATCTCGTAATTACTCCCAATCGAATAAAATCCGGATCAGAACCAGTTACACCGGAAGAGCAGCCCATGTGTGACGTAAAATTTGGGCGAGCGGAAAATAATTTTTAGTTGCCAAATTTCATTTCATTCTATCCTCAGTCATATCATCCAGATGCCTACACGCATCATTAAACTCATCGCGGTGCCGAGAATAACTCAGGAAACAGAAGCTGTAAAAAAGAAATGAATGAAATGGAAATTTGAAGAAGCGTGAGGGAGAGAGGGAGGGGGTGGAGGGTGGGAGGGAGAATGAGAGAGAGAGGAAGGAAAGTGAGGCGGAAACAGAAAGAAAGAAAAGGGGATGTAAGTCCAAGGCAAAATGCGGACTACCGCACGAAGCTTCGGAAACGAATGGAAACGGGACCGAGACTAAAGAGACCATCAAATTGACCAAAGACAACGAAAACCACAGTTTCGTCGAGGGCTATGGAACTACTGTCCTCATTCCTTTCCTTCGACTTCCTCTGTCTACTTCCGCCACCTGCCCCTCTGTCTTTTCTCACCGTATTCTCCTCTCTCTTTTTTCTGCCTTGCCATCTTTTCTGCGTTCTGCGTTCCTCGGTGAAACAGTACGACGAACACACTACAACCAAAGCTTCCCCGACGCCGCACCCAGAAATGGCTTTGATATACCTCCGTCCTACTTTCAACACGACTACACAGTCTTCCGTGTTTCTTTATAACTTTTCATCGTGCTTCGCTATTTCTCAACATGTCCGGCGAATCAAAGAACAGTTCAAAGTTCATTTACAGTTCCTTGTTACAACCTCAGTTCAAAATAATTTCAATTTTTATGATTTTTAGAACCGTGGGTCAATAATGTCCCAATGTTTTATAACACACAGGCATATTTTGGTGTCATGGTAAAATTACCAAATTAATAATCTTAATCAATTTGAATACACTTTATGGTCGTAAATGTTACATTTCACGGATGAGGTTTTGCTGGGAAATCATAATAATAATAATTGGTTTAATATTGTTTCAAAATAATTTCCAATTTTCTATAATATTAAAAAGAGTACGTTAACACGTTGAGCACCGGGCGGAAATCCGTGATATACGATAACACTGTCCAACACAAAAAAAAAGTTGTAACAACGAATATGCGATTCTTATAGATTTCGACGTGCTGAAAACGAATCCGCAAACCATTTCTGGCCAGTAATTACCATTTTCGAAAAAATCAATTTTGAAAAAAAAGGTACTTTTTTGTACTTCGAACAAGATTTGTGACGTAAGTATATAAGTTAGACAGTTTTTATTTATTGCAAAAAATTCTGTGGGTCATCACGAAGAAAATGATATGAATTACTTTTGCAATATGGATTTGCAAATATGTTTAAACATTAGTTAAAGCTGGCGAGACACGCTCCGCGCGCTCATTTTTCGAGATTCGTTTCAAATTTCCGCGCTCCACTCCGGCATGTGTCCCCCAAACGCTCACGTGCGCGCATAAATGTCGCGTCTGAGAATCCCTGCTGACGATCCGTGACTTCCTCGACTTTTTGGCTTTTATTTACGACTCCAAAGTCTGCTTTACATATTTTGGCAGTGCTTTTTAAAGAGGAATGTCTGCTCTATCGCGTAGAGTAATTGGAATCCCCGTCAGAGGTCTATTTTTTCCGGAAATTTGAAACGAATCTGGAAAAATGGGCGCGCGGAGCGTGTCTCGCCAAATTTAACTAATGTTTAAACATATTTGCAAATTCATATTGCAAAAGTAATTCATATCATTTTCTTCGTGATGATCCACAGAATTTTTTGCAATAAATAAAAACTGTCTAACTTATATACTTACGTCACAAATCTTGTTCAAAGACAAAAAAGTACCTTTTTTTTCAAAATTGATTTTTTCGAAAATGGTAGTTACTGGCCAGAAATGGTTTGCGGATTCGTTTTCAGCACGTCGAAATCTATAAGAATTGTATATTCGTTGTTAGAACACAGAAAAAAAGTCAAAATTTGTTGGACAGTGTAATTCGCGATACGCGTCTGTAATGTCAAAATCTAATACTGTTTAAGCAGTCTACAACACATTGCTCACCTCACTAATAATATGGACATCGGCGGTCACAGGTGACCCACACGAAGTTCCACGTGTTAAAAATATTTTAGTACATCGCAACTTTCAGAAACATCTAGTGCAGCATTAAAAGTATATAGTAAATACTAAAAATATTTCAGTATGTTATTTATCTGTGTTGATACATATATCTAAGTTGATTAACTGTATCCTTATAAAGCGATGAAAGTGTACTGAATAGAAGAAATCATTGAATAGTTTAAAATGAAGTCGAGCAATTTCAAATTTTAATAGTTAATAAAAAATCTCACGATATGAAATAATAAAGAGAAGAATAGGGTACAAGTGGGTCAACGTTATTCGTATATGTCCGGTTTCATTAAATTTCTCATAATTCCAGGATTCTACATTGTGGCCATTACTTTGTAAACGTACTCTCTGTTGAAAAAATGACTTCCTCATGCGCACCATAGAACAGAGTTGTAACGAAAAATATATCACTTCGTTATCATAAGTTCGCACGGCTTCCATTATTTGTTCGGCAATGATTGCGGTAATACCGACAACTCCCGATTTTTTTTCACGCATCAGATGCAGTATCCGCGGCAATTAATTGTGGACGCGGCCCTTTAATTGATTGTTTCGTATACGTATTCGCTTCACCCTTGACTCGTTACGCCCATGGATAACGAATGTTCTGGCCAATCCTCGATAACGACTCGATGAATTTATTTCTTGGCTCTGTCCAACTCCCTTTATTACCTCATTTTTTACACCCACCAATTAAATACCGTACCAATCATCGTTTTTCGCCTCATTTCCGCCACGGATCGTAACCAATTTCCAAAACTTGTTCATTTATCAACGTCGCTATTTAATTACCACCTTATCGCGCCAGTTACGAGCTGGGGCGTGCGAGTTTTAATTATCAATGGCAGATGACCGAATCGCGTCGCGTACCTCGTTTGACCGTCCTCTCTCGATAAATAAGACCGGGTTCTGACTGGGGATCCTAAGACCGCAGCAGGCATCCGTTAATAACAATGCAGTTACTTCCTCGCTTGCGTATTGCTTGCGACAGGCACGAGACAGGTCCTAGGAACTGCTGTCACCTGTTATTACCGGAAGGCTGTATTGCACCTTTAGTGGATAGGTCCTAAGAACTACCACCTAGGCTGAGAGAGAGAGTGACGACGAATCGAGATGCTACCCGTTAACTATTAATTGATTCACTCCGAGCGGTTAGAGTGAATCTGTGATGGGCTCGTTGCTGTGATTGATTTGAGTAAAGGAAATGCACAAGACGTTGATGTTCCCTTTTTGAACAGTTACAAATTTATTCTAACAAATCTCTATTAATGACTCTTTTACAAATGTGTTTAGTGTGTGAGTGTAACGCTTACCTAAGTAGCGACGACGTATATTGTTCGTTGACTCGTTGAAAGGTCACTCCGCTTCGATTGCTGTTTTATCGCAAGATCACAATGGTGAACGACACTTTAGTTGAGCTTAGATAGTTTCAGTGAATTCGAGCGGCGCACTCCTAAGACGCGTGGACTTAATCGGACAGAGTAACGTTGTGATGTCGTAAGATGGTTTTACACTGGCTTGGATGGAAAATGGGTCCCTTTTTATAGGGCTTGATTTTGGGGAAAACGGGAGGAAAATGGGAGGAAACTATAGGGCGAGTGGGAGGAATAGGCTTCATGCGTCGGAGGTCTAGGTTGTTTACGTGAACGGTAGGAGATGCATTTAGTGTCCGGAGAGGCTACACTGCCTAGGAGATGTTTAGGTAATGGAAGTAAAGTGGGACCGACGTGGACTGTGGGAAACGCATTTTGAATTCACTGAAAGTATCCTGGGAAGTTAAATAAAATTCTTCCGAGGCGCATTTCTGTCGCCGAGCGTTCTTAACTAAATCGTATGAACTTATGCATACGCAACACGCCCATCAATAATTAATGGCATGTTCATTGGTTTACATGGAATTGTAACGTCGCTGAGATAATATGTTTCGTGTGGAATCAAGTTCCATATTATTATGTAAATTATGCTCTTTGGTGATATACGTATTATATCATTATCAGGATTCCATTCGTATTTTTGTTAAACGACGATATTGCGATCAGGGTTCAATTCTTTTAATTCCAAGACGGAATATCTTAAACATGTTTTAGGAAGTATAGCGAAGTCCGCCGTTGGTGCGGATTATGTTGGCTGTACGGAGCCGGATTATCACGCAACCGGTCGTGATACTAAATGAATTAGGCAGAAGCTTATGCCGAGACGCTGGATATCGTGTGTAACTAATAGACTAACTTTTTTAGCCCAAAATATGCAATATGTATATTAGCATATTCTGGGCGTAACTGCGGCGGTGGAGTTTTCCGGCGACGAAACTCCACCCACTAGCGTCGGTACGGGGGTAGTATTTTGGACCGTGCTGAGCCCGTATGTTTGACCAACGTGCTCCAGGTCTGTTGACGGCCCAAGGTTTTAGTAGGTATACAAGGCATCGTCCCAATGTTAAGAGACGAGCTACACGAAAACAATAAGCCATTTGACTACGGTAATCCCGTCATAAAAAATCTGCCTTGCACATGCTTGGAAAAGTCAGGGACTTAATCCAAAGCAGCTGCAAGAGAATATTGCTACTTCGGAGTGTTATAAACCGTGTGCCGCTACAATGTCATTGTAAGAATACAAGATTTTAACATATTAATATTTCTTCCTTCTTTTAAAAACAACTTTGCATGTGTTAGGTCGTCCTTATATGAAATGGCGCACTATTCTGAAGGCTCATTTTATTCCTCCCCTGTACATTTCAGTTAGTAACGTGATCAACAATTTTTATTGTATTACTATCGTTGAAGTTCTGGCTACTTTTCGTATATTACAATTCAACAGATCCTCTTTTTATAACGTTATAATGAGAAATGTAAACGGTGAATTGGACTAGAAATTTCTCGGTTTTCGGAAACCGCGAGTCGAAAAGCAATGCCAGAAATTGAAGAGAGAAGTTAATAGATGGTGATGTGACTGTTTCATAAAACTACATTATATTTAATACTTAACCCTCTGACTCCGATCGGCGGTATATATGTTACGGTCAATGCGATTAATCCGGTGATTACACTGTCCAACAAATTTTGACTTTTTTTCTGAGTTCTAACAACGAATATACAATTCTTATAGATTTCGACGTGCTGAAAACGAATCCGCAAACCATTTGTGGCCAGTAACTACCATTTTCGAAAAAATCAATTTTGAAAAAAAGGTACTTTTTTGTCCTTTGAACAAGATTTGTGACGTAAGTATATAAGTTAGATAGTTTTTCTTTATTGCAAAAAATTCTGTGGATCATTACGAAGAAAATGATATGAATTACTTTTGCAATATGAATTTACAAATATGTTTAAACATTAGTTAAAGTTGGCGAGACACGCTCCGCGCGCTCATTTTTCGAGATTCTTTTCAAATTTCCGGAAAAATTGGACCTCTGACGGGGATTCCAATTACTCTACGCGATAGAGCAGACATTCCTCTTTAAAAAGCACTGCCAAAATATGTAAAGCAGACTTTGGAGTCGTAAATAAAAGCCAAAAAGTCGAGGAAGTCACGGATCGTCAGCAGGGATTCTCAGACGCGACATTTATGCGCGCACGTGAGCGTTTGGGGGACACATGCCGTAGTGGAGCGCGTCATAAATGTCGCGTCTGAGAACCCCTGCTGACAATCCGTGACTTCCTCCACATTTTGGCTTATATTTACGACACCGAAGTCAGCTTTGCATATTTTTGGAGTGCTTTTCAAAGAGGCAGGTCTGTTCTATCGCGTAGAGTATTTGGAATCCCCGTCAGAGGTCTAATTTTTCCGAAAATTTGAAACGAATCTCGAAAAATGAGCGCGCGGAGCGTGTCTCCCCAACTTTAACTAATGTTTAAACATATTTGCAAATTCATATTGCAAAAGTAATTCATATCATTTTCTTCGTAATGATCCACAGAATTTTTTGCAATAAATAAAAACTGTCTAACTTATATACTTACGTCACAAATCTTGTTCAAAGGACAAAAAAGTACCCTTTTTTTCAAAATTGATTTTTTCGAAAATGGTAGTTACTGGCCACAAATGGTTTGCGGATTCGTTTTCAGCACGTCGAAATCTATAAGAATTGTATATTCGTTGTTAGAACTTTTTTTTTGTGTTGGACAGTGTTATATACAGGGTGCGCCGTCTCAATCTGGTCAATGGAACTATTGAATAACTTTGACAATTCTCAATAGATTTCAAAAAGTTCTGTTGTTTTATTGAGCTTACTCTTTTTCAATTTATCTCAACTAGTGTCCGAAAACAATATCAATTAAGTGGCCGCCCTTATTGGTGAGACATAAGTGAGCTCGTTTTCTGGCATTTTCCATCACATTGGCCAGCGTCTCGGGCGATATCGCTGCCATTTCGGCTCGAATGTTATCTTTGAGCTCTTCGATGGTCTTTGGCTTGTTGACATAAACTTTACTCTTCAAAAATCCCGACAAAAAAAAGTCCGGTGGAGTCAAATCCGGAGATCTTGGTGGCCAGTCAATATCGCGATATTGACGGTCACGATATTTTCGATGCACGCTGAGTTAACACCACTGAGCGATTATTTTCAATGTAAAGCGCCACTACATGACTGAAATTGTACTGAACTGATGTTTCCAAAACGTTTTTGGTGACGCCGATCGGTTGTCAATTGTCAAAGTTATTCAATAGTTCCATTGACCCGATTGAGACGGCGCACCCTGTATAATTGCCGGTTATTATATATAATCACCACTAAGTTTGGTAAATGTGATGAATTCTTGAATATTTATCAAATTAATCGGCGAGTTTATATAATTCCCAACTCGTAATGGCGAATGTGATAAAAGTCCGTTACTGT
Organism: Nysson spinosus; assembly: GCA_910591585.2. Taxonomy (NCBI): domain Eukaryota; kingdom Metazoa; phylum Arthropoda; class Insecta; order Hymenoptera; family Crabronidae; genus Nysson; species Nysson spinosus. Next base: position 10,595,261 of record OU342838.1, read on the forward strand.
TCATTATTGGCGGTCTTTGTCGATTTCGGATGCACTCTCTTTTTTTCTGACGCGGTCCCTTTGGCGAGCGCCGATCGCGCACGTGTCGCGATCGGACTTTGTCCACGATTCCGCTCGACTATATAGTGCCGACTCCTACAGTAGTATTTCCAATTTCGTGCCTCCTGGACGTTTTTTCGCTACCCTCTCGTATTTTATAAAATATTGAATGATGGCTGGTATCCTTGAGCCTTTTAACTCCAAGTTATCTAATATTATGAACACTAAGAATGCAAACAGTGGTTTTCCGACGAAAGAAAGATATGATGACTTGTTAAAAAAAGTGAGTAATAGTAAAAACAAAAGTAGTGGTAAAAAACCGGAAGATTATAAAAGACTAAAAAGATACGACGTAATGAAAGTCGGCAATGTTGAAAAACTTATTTTTCCCGTAAATAAAGACACCTCCAGTGTTAGATTTTACGTGTACTTTGAAGAACTTTTTACCGTAATACATGAAGCACACTTATCAATAGGCCGTGGTGGTAGAAACAGGATGTTAAAAGAACTTAAAAAAAAGTACAAAAACATTACTACCGAAGAAGTGATGATTTATTTAAATTTGTGTGAAAGTTGTCAAAAAAAATCAAAGGTACCGAAGAAAGGACTTGTTGGGCCAATGGTCTTTCAAGTGATGAACTCAAGATGCCAGGTAGCCCTAATTGACATGCAGTCACAACAAGATAATGACTGATGTATATGTATGATATGTATAAAGACTGATATGTTGGATATGTAACTGTTTTGTATGAATTCTAATAATAACATTATTTTCTCTACTTAGGTCTTTCATTTGATAAGACATGTCAGTCCTTTTCAAATCTATTCTTCTTCAAATCTCGTCACGAACTGAACGTTCGATCCTTAAGAAGACTTGGATGATTTTGAAACTGTGGAGGGGTGATGTATGCCTTCTAAACAAAGGGGCACTGCTCCTTACATGGCTCGAAAATCGCTAAACAAACGGCTCAGCGACTTCGTTTATCTAAACCTGGTTGCCAACCTGGTCCCTACCGCCCACTAGTGGGCGATTCAAGCTTTCTTAGTGGACGGTAAGTTTTTGTCCGTTTTTACAAATTTTGTTCTTCCTTCATATATCGAGTACATTACTATTACATTACTATACATTACTTCAAAATTACTGTGGGATTGGGAAATATATGGCGGTTCCTATTAAAGAACGAAGAGAGCAGAGGAGAATAAAGTGCAGAAGAGACTAACATAAGACCCAAAGATCAGCGGGTCTCGTGGCGCAAGTGGTAGCGCGGCCGACTCCGGAGCTCGAGGACTGGGGTTCGAATCCCCACGAAGGCTCTTAATTTTTCTCTTGCTGCTCTACAGCCGCCGTCCATCCTACTTTACTATTTTCGTTTGGGTCCTCTTCTAAGGGTCTCAATGGACTTTACTGGCATCGTGTGATTTAGTTAAATTACGTTGCACAACGTAGTGTTTGTCGGCCGATATGACCTGCGTCCACCCTGGAGGCATCAGGACATAATTTTGAGAAGTGCCAAGCCATGTCTAAATTCACCACTTCGATCTGATTGCAGGTCCTTATGCTCAGTGAAAGTAAATGTTCATTAGAATATTCACACCCTTTTTAGGGAACTCCACCTCCACATTTAATTTTTTTGTTCTTAAACTTAATGCAGCCCCCACTAACAGGCGTTGTATCGATGGAGATGCAGAAATTCATTAAATTTTAATTATCTATGTATATAGGCATATAATGATTGTTGAATGAAAGAAGAACTCTATTATGTTCAACACAGTTAATAACTACACTTAACAACCCTTTTCGTCGTTCCACTCTTTCTTATATTCTAAAACCTACCTTAAGTCTCTTACTGACACGCGCACTCTCTCGCCCCACTTTCCAAGAATCCATGCATACCTGCTCGCCCTACCTGGCAATTCTACACCTTATTATTTATACTTAACAAGTGAGCGTGGCGCCGATATTGCTGTCCTTTCCGTTCAGCCGGCAGCGAGCCAGCACTTGACGGCGAGCGTTCTAGCGGTATTTAAGATGGAGACCGACGCTGCCCAAACAAAAAGTCCACTGTCCGTCTTCAGGAACCGACGCCGCGCTCAACGTGTCAAGCTACACTTACTGCTAAAAACGCGGATACTACATGTATAAAGATACATAAAGTATTATATAAATAAAAAGATAAATTTAAGTACATATTTTTATAACCCCCATCTCCCTTTAAAAGTTACTTCGTATTTGCGCGAACTTAAGTTATTGTTGCACCGGTGGCCGGTAAGGAAATTTTTTCATCGGCAAAGAAACGATAGTGGGCGGTAGGTATTGAAAGGTTAACGATACCTGATGTAAACGAATAAAGTCCTCTCGGCTTAAACTTATGGGGAAGCTTGAAGTTCAATGGTCTCAACAGAGTCGCCAAGTTTTCTCCTACAAGTTGGGAACTCATTTATCCGTTTAAATAGTTTCTATAATTAGATATGAAAGATTACATCCATCAACGCCTTCACCACTGGACCGCAACTTGTGTTACACGATATCTCGCGATACGTGTCTGTAAGGTGTGTATAACGTCTAAAAATAAAACTGCTTAAGTGCTTTGTGATACGTTAGTTACTTTACATCGTTATCGTAACGATAAAAGTATTGAAAATGTAGTAGGCGCTTAGAGAGAGAAGGATCGCACGCGTTCTGGGTAGTTCAATTGGGAGAGCACCTTTCCGGAAAGTAGAAGATCCGGTGCTCGAATCCAGGGTCCAGCAATTCGTGGGCCGTTCCTTTTCTCCAATGCTCACGAAAATCTTACAACTATTAGCGATTTATTTGATTCAGGTTGTTCACTAATGATGCCACGGCAGTCAACAGGTTAAATAGCCGTGTGTAATGGATCGCTGCGTTATAGTACTCAGTCGTATCACCCGCTCGACGTCGAAGAAGAATTGATAATACAGACTTGTAGTCTCGTGCTGCTTTTCTGAATAAGTAATCTTTTTTCTTGGGTTTGTGGAAGGAATGAGACTGTGTTTTGCAGTTTGGAGAAAGTGCCTGACTAACTCTAGTATTTAAAAATACTTGCTTATGACTAGGCCTTAAATTAGAAAGAGGATGGGTACGTTACACGTGGAAGACAAAATGTAAAAATCTTCAGGAATAGAATACATGGCTTTTTTAAAAATGAAACGGTTGTTTTTGACTCATCATGTACATTTTATGGGATTCTTTGTTACAGGACCGTGCACGGCATGGAATTTGACGGTACACGAATACAGAAAAAATGGAGATCCTGCTGGACCCAGGTTGCATACATTCTGCTCAAGGGACATGCACAAAAATTTCACGTTACCATGGAAAATGAATACCGTGGTAGTTAGGTGAGTTTCTTACTAAGCGTGACCGATTAACCCGAACTTTCCAGAAGTTTCTTGCGATCTCGTCTATTAGCTCCGGCTAACGACAGTTTGACGACAGTTTCAGCCAGGGATTATGACTCCACCGGCTGAGTTATAGGCGTAATTTATAAAGAGCGCCTTTCTATTGTATAAATACGCTTGAAGCGTACAAATTTATGACACGCGAAATTTATCCGTTCTACGAGAAAGAAAATATAGGAATCTTTGTCATTACGAATGAATTATATCTGTCTTCCGTTCATCGATAATGCACCCTTTAATTATGGCTTTGTAAAGCGACGTATGGAATAGGATTTATGTTATTCGATAGAATCAAAGAATATTTTTAATATTAGCTTGCCGTATTCTACAACGAAAAGGATAATTAAGGAGTAATGACGAATAAGAATGTTTATAAAAAATGTATATTCCGAATTCTATTTTTTTGAAACTGTGGATTGGATGGAAACTTCTAAAGTATGCGTAACAGGAAAAAATTTGTCATAAAAGCATGATTTGGAGGGGCACATTATACAGTACATGTAGTTCTTTCTGTAGGTGGCGACTTTTCGGAGATTTCGAGGTCAACTATGTTATTTTAAATGGAATCTACACTTTCTGTAATAAAATATCGAAGAACGTTGAATTCTGACTAACATACTATTGATATTTATTATCCCTAAACCTAATAGTTCATGAATAATTCCGCTTCGTTTCTTGAAAATTTACTTAGCGTAATATCAAGTTGGAGATTTAATATCATCACAAATTTTCGTAAAATAGCGGTGTTTACGTGAAAATTTTTATAAACAATACAAGTTTGATCTCATCGCAATCGTTTATACGTCCATGATTTAGTATTAAAGTTATCATCGGTGTTTGTTCGTAATTACCTGTAAGATAAAAGCAAAAATGAAATTCAATAATAGCGGAAATGTGGATATGCTTTCAGTTTATGGTGCGTGCGGTGAAAATGCAACCAGAACGGAAGCTATCTATGCCAAAAAATATCCTGTACGAAATCAGCCATCTCGACCGGTATTCCGGAGACTTTGAAAATCGCTTTAGAAACCAAAAGTTTTAATGTTACCAAACGTAATGTCACTAAATCTGCTACTTCTGATGAAAATATTGTTGTAGTACTAGCAGCGTTAACAGAAAATTAGTCTTACGAAAATCTGTGATGATATTGAATCTCCAACTTGATATTATGCTAAGTAAATTTGCAAGAAACGAAGCGAAATTATGCGTTAACTATTAGGTTTAGAGATAATAAAGGTCAATACATTTTTACTCGTAATATAATGTTCTCGATAGTGTGGTACAAAAATGTAACATTTCATTTAAAATAACATATTTGACCTTGAAATCTCCGAAACGTCTCCACCTATAAAGAAAACTACACATACTACATAATGTGACCCTCTAAACCTTGGAAGTCATGCATGAAGAATTTGTTCATACAACGGATACTTTAGAAGTTATTCGAAGTGTGCAAGTTGTGTGGTCCACCCTGTCTATGTATAAAGATATTATGTCAATATAAATATGTACTGTACTATTTCGTTGTTATAGATATTAAATTCATTTGCTAACATTTTTATGTAAGTGAGTTGGAGAGGTTTTTGTATTCCAAGCATTTCGCAGTCAAATTGCACCCAATGAATTTTACAAATTCATTTTTTTGTCTAATAAATTGAGACAAATCCCGGCATTTCTAATAGACGGATAACAAAAAGTTGCAATTTTATATGTAATACACATTTTTCATAAGCTTAATGTGGTTCATATTTTTCACAGATTGCAAGCTTTAGGAAGAACAGCTCCCCAATACACGATGAAATGGAGGAGTGATACAGTGATAGCGAATACTCGCAAAAGCGGACCATCACCGGCTCCAAACCACGTGGCAGCATCGTCGATTGTAAACACTCCACATGGTGATCTTATCGTAGTCCTTTTCATCATAATCCTCACTAAGTATTTATTTACAATGACCTCCTCTTGAGTTGTAACTACACGGTAAAAGATATATACAGATATGCAATTACGTTCCTGTTGAATGAACAAAAAAAGATGTATGAACAAGTCTAAATCTTCCTCCTCTGTACATATATATACATAAATAATTTAAAGAAATAACTGACACTCATATTGTGTTTAACTCTCTATCGTATGCATCGTATTATGTTTATATGAAATGATTATTATTTTTATATTAAGACAAATAGATTTTGGACTATGTTGAAAGGAAGTATTTTCGAAAGGAAACCGTTTCATATTTCTCTGCTGTGCTAAGAATCATTTAATTTAATTGATATTACATGTAATAACAGTAGAAGTTATTTGTGTATTTATTATATGGTTTAAATTAACATTTTAGTTTAATATAAATGTTCATCATGTTTCATTAACAGGGTGAATTGTATCACTATAATTTGTGGCATTATCATCGTATCTTTTATAAATAATGATAAAGTACCCTTACGGGTGAATGAAGTTTTAATATACATTTTGTTTTGTCAATAGTGTTGCGATAAAGGGTTAAAGACGATATCGCACTGCCTGGATTTTCGTCTTGAATCCATCGAATTATAACAGAATTTATGCGAGCAAGAATGTTTGTAAGAATTAAAATACACGCCATCGATCGATTAAAAAATGTGTCTATATTCGAAAACAGTTCGTACTTCAAATAAACTCTACGAATTTCGTTCGGGTACTGCTTGATTGGTACGAGGGACATCCGGCATTTTCAGAGTCTATAATCTCCGATAGAAGAGAGGGATTATCAAGTTTTCGAATTCTACAGTCCGAATCGAAACACACTGACAGGCGCATACATGTACGAATAGAAGCAAGATGTAAGAAAGGAATTTATAAAAAAAAACACTTCCTGTGTGGCCGGATATGGAACTCGTTTTTATAGACACTTAAGTCGAATAGCACTTGTATATATATATACACACATATATATACATGAATATAAATACGTATAAGTATGAGTATAGCAAGTTGCAAATTGCGAAGAAGCAAAACGCGATGCACGGATTTGAAGTAGCGAGAACCACACGTCACCTCTCTCACGTAAATGCTAAAGTAAATGTGTAAGGAGTTATAGTTATTGTAAATACGCAGTAGAAAATAGAATTTGTACAGAATATCATGAACTATAATTAGGTAAAGATTCTCGAAAGGAAACCTCAGATTTCCTTGAAGCTTTACGTGATCACATGAAATAACGAAATATCGGATAACCAAGAAAGTTCTTGCCGTTTCTAGGCTTGTCATTAACAAACTGCCCATGCGTACACTCTAGCAATTAAATGTGTAGTTTTGTATGCTTAAACTAAAGCTTATTTAACAGACAATTTATCGGTATATAACGTTTACGGTAATTAAATTAATTTTTTAAAGTTTTGATTTACAAAAGTAACCTGCATCAAAGTCAATTATTATTCAGGCTTGTTTACTTTATGAATCCAAATTGGCTGGTAATTGCTACCTCATGCCTTATATTCTCTAGATATTGCGCTTTTAGACTATCAGCTTTTCTTGGTACTAGACAACCATTTACGAAATTGGTGATTCCGAAATTGGCAAGACGTCGAAAGGAAGTTGAAGTACTTTTAGAGAGAGGAAAACTTTTATAAACAGGAAATAGAAAAGTTGTTAGGTCGTTGGGTGAACGTAATAAAAGCCGAAGGTGCCAACTTTTTTGAATAAAGTATTGTTTGATCTATAATACTTTGTATATCATTCTCTATTGATTAAAACGGTAAAAACTTTCTTCGTTACCTAATATATTATTTGCATATAAATAATATTTATATATATTTGCATATATAGATAATTATATTATCACACTTTTATAAACAGATCCAAGTTTAAATATCATATATTAAATTATATTTGTTTTATATTACGACATTATTTGTATCTTATATACTCTATTACGTTTTGCATCATCACCTAAAACAGCAAAATATATCAATGAAATGTGTACCCATATTTTATTGCACTTTATTAATTTAAAATTATACTAAATCATTCATAGATATGGTTACTATCATCATCACACTGACGATTAGAATAAATCACCATAGTTTAATTTAACCCAATACAATTTTATAAGGCTTTCTTACATCAAATTAGAAAAAAGTTGGTGATAAGTTGAGGAATGCTTAACGAAAACCTTCATCTATGTTTTGGAGGTTATATTGTCATCATAATATACATATGTACATACATCAGTTTTCCGCGATTAGCAATTATAAGAAAAGCTGACAAGTTTCAAGAAAGCCTGAATTTTGTCTTCGAAAATCTTTCCTTTGCAAGTGGCTAAGAATTAGTTTAAATTATAATTATATATTACGACATTATTATAAAGGGATACGGTTCTATGGATGGAAAATAATGTATTTTCACGAGTGAGCTTCAAGTACGACTGACACTCCTCGAGTTATTGCTGCGCACTCCCGATATTCATTGGAATTTCTTTTCCCTGGCAATAAATAAGGAATTAGGCAAATAACATATTCGCTCTTTTACAAGAAACATGCCTTTTTAATAATAATGTAAAGTTGGAACTATTCAATGCAAATTTTTGCTCCTTGTACAATGTATACATTATATGTGCCAGTAATTATGGAAGTAATCCAGGTCTCCTTTCCGGAAGGAATGTTGAAATGCTTTTTGGCTAAAAATATCAATATATTTTTATTTAATAATGAAATATACTAATAACTATGCTTAGAAAATAGTATTATGATTATTGAGTTGTAAAGGAAGTCACTTCCAATTTTTTTGAGGGAATGAAAGACATTTATTTCATAGAAAATGAAAACTTTATTCAGTTATGTATTGACCATTTTTTTGTAACACTTTTGCTGTCTTTCAACCAACTTGACAATTCCTCGTTCGTAGATAGTCTTATTTCTATTGGCAAAAAACTGAACCAGATAATTTTTTGCACCTTCATTTAAATCGAAGTTCACACTATTCAAAACCTTTTGCGGACACCGATTTACTGATTCTACCATATGGTGGATGTGGCAGGATATTCCAATGAAGGTTCAATTTTTGTCGAATCATCAAACATGTGCGTGGTCTTGCATTGTCATGGTGGAACTCTACACTTTTTCTGTTCACCAATTTTTTTAAGTGAGTTGCAATACTTGTATGGGACGTAATTAATGCCTTTGCGATTTCTTGAGTGGTGATACGACGATTTGCTTCGACAAATGCCTTTATTTCGTATTCATCAACTTCGGTTGGTCTTCCTGATCGTGGTGCAACATACACATCAAAATCTCCAGAACGAAATCTTGCAAACCAATCCTGGCACTGTCGTTCTTTCAAGGTTTCACATCCTTATCACATACAGCACATAACTTTTTATGTGCTTGCACAGCGATCTTTCCTTTACAGAAGCAATAAAATAAATATGGAGAAAATGCTCTTCTCGAATCTCCATCTTCAAAACGACGTTCTAAAAATACAACTTGATCAGTTCACTCATTTTTTATTCCTAAATGACGTTTATCATGTCAGTTGCCAATTTCTAAAATGATTTTACGCTTTCGTGTGAGGTTTGTTACTTAAAATTGAGCCTAACTACAATACATCGATGTGTGAAATCGGCAATGACTTTCTTTACAACCAAATATATTACAATGTTATATATTGTATTCAATTGCAAATATATTTGTATTATATAATAAACTTTAAATATAATATAAACTTTGTCAATACCTATCAACATTCTTGTAACTCAATCAAGAAAGTTATATAAATTAACCACAATTAAAAATATCTTGATTTTAAAAATGAAGAAGCTGAAAGGCGACTTTCATAATCACCGACGCATATTATAATTTATTTCTGTAAAAGGAATTTCGATGGATTTCGAAAGCACAATTGATTAAGATTATATTAAAAGTGGACATAAAAATTAAGATATATATGTACAGAACGCTTGTAAGATGGCTCCTCAAACTTCAAAGATACATTTTACTAATGAAGGTAAGGAAAACGATGTCAGTTGTTTGGATCTATCTAGAATATAATTGCAGTCATATAAGTACCCAATTTATATCAAATTCGACAGTCATATGACTGCTTTGATGTTTATTTCTAACAAAATTATTAACATATAGAACTGATATTTGAGTAGTCATCTTAGAATACCTTGCATAAGATACTTCGACGAGAGGTCAAATTATTGTAAAGAATTAATCGATCTGAATCTTATTATATTTAACACCATCCATAGATATAAAGTATTATAATTTTGTATTCCTTTATTATGAATTAATAAAGATATTATTCGTCTTATTTATTATAATGAATTTTATTAATTTAATCTGAAATTACGAATGACACAAGTTAATGAAAAAATTATGAAAGATCTTGAATTATTTCATCTCGACATATTCTATACTTGAGTTTCAAATATCCATAATCATTTCCAATATTTACTTTATTAACTATAGTTTACCCAAATGAACAAAATATATTAATATTTTGCAGTTTTGCCAAATTGAACTGCCTTGTTAATAAAATCTCTTGTTGTATATTGCGTATCGTTGATTAAATATCTTTTTCAAGCAGGGCATGATGTTACATGTCCGTCAAATAAAACCCTCCTTTAGGATACAATGTGTGATTGGTAAACAAACAGTACTTGCATTATCATGAACCTTCTACGTACATTATAATATAAATATACTTGGATTATAAACACAAAATATAAAGAAGACTTAATTAATATCAACCATTCTGTTCATTACGAAATTTCGTTCACACCGACCCGAGCTAGCTATCTAATAGAACCGACTAATTTCATTTTAATTAGAACTACATTTGTAAGAATATATAATAATTTTGCAACCATTTATAAGAAGGTGCATGACGATCAAGCAATTAATGCAGAAATAATGTCGTATCGAAAATTAAGTCTATTAAAGCGTGTAAAATAAAATATGCAAGCTCGGTGCAAATATACTTGCGAGCCCTCTTCTACAAATTCGTCAAAACAGCGCTGAAAGTCTCAATATAATTAATAACCACCAAACTGAGAAAGAGGTGATATGCGAATTTTGTTTTGATCTTATTAAAAAACGTAACCACTGGCAACACTAATTTTGTGGGTATTTATTCACATTATCAGTAGCTACAACATTATAATAAAACAGATCAATTCTCCCATGTACTTTGCTATAAACATTACAAAAAATGTTAGCTCGGGGTGATATTTCAGTCATTACAGCATTAACGTGATTTTCTTTTATCATAACGTTTAAGGGTTTAGTGATTTGTGTTTCAATTCGGTGATGTTTCCTGATATGTATTTAATTAGTAATTCAAATCTCCCCTGTAGCAACAAACTCCTATCGTAGTCGTATCGTGGATACAATAAACGAAACGTTTTTGAAGTAGCTTATGTCAAATCACCTCAAATTTCTAATACATTTCCGATTCAATATATGTTTATAATAATATCTCCTCCATATCATATGTTAACTTCAAATTTTTTATTTTTACAAATAAACACCCTCATTTAAGCCGCAATTAAATTGCTGGAATGAAATCTTTTATTCCTCACTGCATCTTTTTCAATTAATCATATCTGCATATGATTAATAAACCAATTCTCATTTTGCTAGTCAATACCATTAAAAATGATTAGAGTTTTGCCATTTTAACAGATATTGTTGACAGGAATAAATGCACCGATTTTGCACAAAACACAATTCATCTACTCTAAATACATGTTACGTGTATGTACTACTCACATTTATTTGTAAGTCACAATAAATAGTCAATTGTTTCATATGGGTATAAATAAAGTAATATGAATGATAATCTTTTTGCATCTCCGTATATTGCGGGAGACAGGAGTTGTCGTATTTTTCAAATTAGACGTCGGAATCCTTGCACTACTGTACCTCTTTCCCGTCGCACTTCCCTTAGTGTAGTACAGAGAGCTGAGTAGTTTCTTTCAGTTGGGAAATGGTTAACCCAATGGATGCTTGACGACTTGTTGCTTTAACTTATTTTATTAAAACTTTGTAAATTCAGTGTTGTTAATAGTCGTGTCTGATCATGTTCTTCCTGTGTTCTAACTATGTTCGAGTCTATTCTCACGCATTCTGAATGTACTCTCAGTGTGTCCTGTTCTATTTTGATGTGTTCTGAATATATTCTCACTGTGTTCTGATTTGACAGTAGTTGTGTAGCTTATTTTATATGAAAAAGTGTAGCGGGTGCCGCTACTGCTTGAATCTCATTGGTTGTGTATTGGTTTTTTCAAGGGGGTGGTACGATGCGCCGCTCGAGGGTGTCGCTCAGGTTTCTTGGAAATTAAGGAGGTCTAGCAGCATAGGTACCAACCTCTGCGGTGCCAATATCTGATTGCCACATGCGATCGGTTGACCGATTAGACCTTTGTTTTAATAAACAAAGAATTTTCCTTTTTGCTTGGATTGTCTTGTTTCACGATTGAACACGCTGCCCCGCTTGAACTGTCGTGTTGAATTGCGCTCTTCTGACTATGTACATTGCTTAAGATTACTGGTATATTACAATGGTGACTAGAACTGTTTGCAATTGTTGTACATGGTTGTGATTAACATAACGTATACGTATCTTATAGTTCACTTATACTAATTAAACGATTACATTACGTTAATCGGTAAAGTATTACAGTGATATATAAGATTAATTATCGTTTTTATTAAATAGCCGCCGTGGCAAGTGGCGGACGCGGGGCTCTTCGTCCCCTCCTTCGTCCTCGCCTTCGCCCCCTTCCTTCAGGGTCGGCGGCTTCGCGGGCCCTTTCCGCGGCCTCCTTCCGTGACATTACCTGTTCACAGAAGGAGGCCACCGCCCCCCATGACCTCTCGCTGCTCACCATCGCCTTAACGATGGCTCGCAGCGAAAGGTCCGGTCCGATGCTTAGACCAAGGACTCGCCGCTCTGCAGCCCAGGAGGGACACTCCTCCAGGGTGTGTTGTGCCGAGTCCACATTCTCCCCGCAATGATGACTTTGCGGGGTGGGCTCTCTTCCGATCCTATTCAGGTACTCACCGAAGCAACCATGCCCGGTGAGCACCTGCGTCAATCGGAAGGTGAGCCTTCCCTCTCTCCCCAGCCACTGCTGGAGGACCGGAAGGACGGCCTTCACCGTCCTTTCTCCGGAGCCGGGATCCTCCAATTGGCTGCGCCACCTTTCAAAGGTGTGCAGCCGGGCCCGGCTCCTGCCGGCCTCCAGCTCTGACGCTCGGCTTTCCGCCGAGCCCGGCGTCCCTTTGAGGGCCGCGGAGATTTCATATATCTCCGCGGCCTCCACCGCCTTGAGTTCCCATGGGGGGGAACACCCAAGTAGGGCCGCCGCCCGCTGGGATACGGTGCGGTACCCCCGGACGACCCGCACGGCAAGGGTCCGCTCTGCTCGGGAGAGGAGCTGGCGGTTCCGCCGGCTCCCCGCGAGGGACCCCGCCCACGCGGGAGCCCCGTAAAGGGCGGTGCATCGCACCACTCCCTCGTACAGGCGGCGGACGCCCACCTGTGCCCCCCCCCCCCCAGGTTGGGCAGCAGGCGTCCCAGCGCCACCGCCGGCTTCTCGACCCGGGGCACCACCTCTTCAAGGTGGGCCCCGAATGACCATTGGCTGTCGAGGGTGAACCCCAGATATTTCATCCGGGTGCCCACCTCGACAGCCTCGTCCCCTACCCACATTGGCGTGTCTGGTGGGGGGCCCCTCCTAACCCGGCGAAGAACCAAATCGCTTTGGTCTTGGACGGGGCGACCTCGAGGCCTAGCCTCCTGATGGAGGCCACCACGCACTCCACCCCGCACTCTCCCAGCAGGAGAGTGCGCGTGTAGTCCCTCCCGGAGGCGACCACCAGTGTGTCATCCGCGTAACACACTAGGCCCACCCCCGACGGGAGTGCCGTTCGAAGGACGCGGTCGTACCCCAGGTTCCACAGGGTCGGGTCTAAGACCGGGGTACGCCGCGCCAGCTGGGGCGTTCCACCCTCCCGCCCCGGCTCTGATAGCCGAAGCTCCGGTCCTTTAAAAAGGACCCGATCACCTTTTGCAACCAGGGAGGTACCCGGTGGTAGGCCAACGCCTCCCTGATTGCTTGCCAGGGGATGGAGTTAAAGGCGTTGACAATATCGAGCGATACTGCCAACGCCACTCCACCCCCCGGGGCCGACGCTGCCGCCCGCGAGAGGGAGCGGACCCGCTGAATCGCGTCAACGGTTGACCGCCCCTCCCAGAAGCCGAACTGGCTCTCGGCCAGATCGGGCCCTACCCCGGCCAGGTGCTCGACGAGGCGGGAAGCTATAATCCGCTCGAGGATCTTGCCCGCCTCGTCGAGCAGGCAAATTGGCCGGAACGCCGAGGGGGGACCTGCCTCCCTCCCCGGCTTTGGGAGCAGCACGAGCTGCCCCCTTTTCCATAGTTTGGGGAACTTTCCCTCCCATAGGCTGCCCCATGAGCCGCCTAAACCTGTCCCCCATGACCCGAAGGGCAGACACCAGCACACGACCGTGTATGCCGTCGGGCCCCGGGGCGGTGTTCCGTGCCGCGAGGCGGCGCACCGCCTTGTCCAGCTCCTCCGGACCAATGCCCGGGGCGGGGGTGCCGATTTGCACCCCCGGTTCCCGGCCCCGCCGCCGGGCCTCTCCCTCGTCATGAGGGAAAAGGGTACCGACGACAGAGTCCAGGAACTCCGGGTCCATCGACTCGGTCACCGGGGGGGCCCACGGGCGTATCTTGCCCATCACCGCCCGATATGAGCCCCCCCACGGATGCCGGTCGATGGTGGCGAGGAGCTGGCTACACGCCTCCGCCTTGGAATGGATAACGCTCCTGCCTCGTACGCTAGTGGACCCGAGATCGAATCCACACTCATTCGCACATTACAAATTTTTTTAAAGTAAAAGTTTTTTTTCAAGTAGAATATTTAGAAATTAACAAATCTGATATTTTAACATCGCAAAATAATATTTTAACGAAGAAAAATCAAAAATTAATTTGGGGAAATGAGTTTTATACTTTTGAATCCTACAGTTATTCAATACTGCAAACATCCGAACTATAAATATTACAAAAATCACTCTGGAAGCAATTTATCAGAATAATGTTACGATTTTTTAACATTGGCATGACCTAAATAAACATTCCCATTTACTTTTTCGAATAACCTTACCAACTTTGTATAGTATATAATAAACCAAGACGCTGATAATATCTGTGATTATTAATCCTCGAACACGAAATGCTTCCAAAGTAAAAACCAACAAAGATTAGGTTCTGTATAATTTGCATTTACATAGTTTTAAATATTATTGTAACGTAAATTTAATCATATGTTTCTATCACATTTTGCAATGAATATTGGTATTATATAAGGAGTGAAGACGATGTATCTGTGATTTAACTAAAAATATTCAATCAAATTTGCAATTAGTTTTGATTTTTCATTTACATATCCATTTGGTTTATTACTGATAATGTAATTTTCAATCAATAATGTCTTAATATGTGCATATGCACTACCGCTCATAAGTATTCGAACGGCGTGGCTTTTGACCATTCCTTCTAAATTGTTGATGTCTTAATTACCAGGGACGCGTTCCATAAACCGTACCAGATCAGGTACTTCAATTGAAGAAGAATGAGGACAGTTTCCATTAATTGCCCATTGTAAATGTGTAATAAAACACGTGTTTTAAATTACGGGTGGTGGTACGGGCCCGTGATTGCCTTTACGGTGGTGGGTATTTCCCTCTGTTTTGTGTTCAGTAAAGGTGGCAAGCGCCAATAATGTTTTGTGTTTATTGTTTCATAAGGATTCTGTATTTAAAAATTTTAGTTGTACGTGCTTCCGATTACCCTTATAAGTGTTACGAGCTGGGGCGTGCGAGTTTTAATTATCAATGGCAGATGACCGAATCGCGTCGCGTACCTCGTTTGACCGTCCTCTCTCGATAAATAAGACCGGGTTCTGGCTGGGATCCTAAGACCGCAGCAGGCATCCGTTAATAACAATGCAGTTACTTCCTCGTTTGCGTATTGCTTGCGACAGGCACGAGACAGGTCCTAAGAACTGCTGTCACCTGTTATTACCGGAAGGCTGTATTGCACCTTTAGTGGATAGGTCCTAAGAACTACCACCTAGGCTGGGAGAGAGAGTGACGACGAATCGAGATACTACCCGTTAACTATTAATTGATTCACTCCGAGCGGTTAGAGTGAATCTGTGATGGGCTCGTTGCTGTGATTGATTTTAGTAAAGGAAATGCACAAGAGGTTGATGTTCCCTTTTTGTACAGTTGCAAATTTATTCTAACAAATCTCTATGAATGACTCTTTTACAAATGTGTTTAGTGTGTGAGTGTAACGCTTACCTAAGTAGCGACGACGTATATTGTTCGTTGACTCGTTGAAAGGTCACTCCGCTTCGATTGCTGTTTTATCGCAAGATCACAATGGTGAACGACAGTTTAGTTGAGCTTAGATAGTTTCAGTGAATTCGAGCGGCGCACTCCTAAAACGCGTGGACTTATTCGGACAGAGTAACGTTGTGATGTCGTAAGATGGCTTTACACTGGCTTCGATGGAAAATGGGTTCCTTTTTATAGGGTTTGATTTTGGGGAAAACGGGAGGAAAAATGGGAGGAAACTATAGGGCGAGTGGGAGGAATAGGCTTCCTTCGTCGGAGGTCTAGGTTGTTTACGTGAACGGTAGGAGATGCATTTAGGGTCCGGAGAGGCTACACTGCCTAGGGGATGTTTGGGTAATTGAAGTGAAGTGGGACCGACGTGGACTGTGGGAAACGCATTTTGAATTCACTGAAAGTATCCTGGGAAGTTAAATATAACTCTTCCGAGGCGAATTTCTGTCGCCGAGCGTTCTTAACTAAATCGTATGAACTTATGCATACGCAACATAAGCATGGGATACTTTTTTGCTCCAATCACTTGTTTTTTACCGCTTGCCACGAAAAGGTCGCTGATTTTTTGCCGAAAATGTCAAAAACCAAGGAAGTATCGATTGAAAATCGGTCTGCTGTCTGCGTTTTATTCGAGGAAGGCTTATCCTTTCGTGAAATAGCTGAAAAATTGAAAATTTCTACGAGTACCGCATGGAATATTGTGCAGAAAACACTCATTCGTTGAGTTTGGCCACGTACTACGGGATCCCATCGAAAACTAGAGCGCAACCGCTCGAAAACGTCTGCGTTCGGTGACATTAAACGTTTGTCAGCGTGCCAGATGAAAACACCCAATGAAAAAAATTCGATTTCAATGTTCCGAAAACGTGAAATCGAACCACCGATCGGGAAACCACTCATTCGTCATGTTTGGCTTGGTATATATTTATTTATTTATTTATTCACGGGAATTAACCCTAATACAGTGGATAAAAACAACGGAATTATATTTATTAATATTGGAAACATGTAGTTTTAGCATCATAAACTTGGTTTGATCGCACATGAAAAGAATATATATGACCAAGCGTTAAATGTTTTAAACAGTGAAAGTTTGAGCATGTAGAGGGACGACGAAAAAACATCAACTCTAAGATTGATCACACTGGCGTTCTTACAAATCGTGGAGATGGGGTCATTAAAGTAGAGATCTGTAGACATAGAGTTCGTTCTAAAGTGCACAGTACTACACAAACAGCGATTGGTTGGCAGCGATTGGCTACTTTTCCCTTGACACCTCTCCGCGCTCGAAGCCTCGTACTCCCACTTATGCCAAGAAATGTCCATTAACCCTTAATGACGTGGGCAGTACTTCGCGAGGGATGGGAAGGTGCCAAGGATCACAATGTTCTGAGCATGGTTACCGACTACTAACGGTAACCATGTGATTATTTTGTAGAGAGGTATGTTTAGAAGATGTCGGAAAGTTCAAGTAAAGATTATGAAGTTAAAACGGCGAGGTTTGGTATGCAGATATTTTATAGCGCACTGCCGTTAGTGGAAGTACACTATTGTTCAGTATGGATTTCTAGGAACCGTCCTCAGGTAGACCTGTTAGGGTATGACCCCACGGAACACACCGGCCCCCTTGAACGATCCCGCTCAACAATTAATCATAAATGAATTACAAATGTACAAGCTTATGAACTAATGACGAAATGATGAACTATGATTATGATACAGTTGATGTACTATACTTGCTATATTATGAAACTAATGTATAAACAAGTATCTACAAGCACAAACATTGCGTGACTTGATCATCTATTGGAAGTATTACTAATTTCTTAATACTACGCTTGAATAGTCCGCTACTTATCTTGACAGAAACAACGCGATTTGCGTTGTCATCCCCTGGACGAAGTTCGTCGATTCGACAAAGAGGCCAATGGAGAGGAGGTGAATTGTCCTCGCGTAGGTGGTCCATGGCTCTAATGCGGAGGTCCAGGCTTCCTTCATACTATTTCGTGCTCTGGTTTATTTCGTTTAAATATTCTTTGCGCCAGCGGGTCCAAAAGTGCCCTTTCATCTTTTGAATATGTTCTCATGCTGACAGCTTGCTGACTAGAGTCTGGGAAAAGTTTCTCTCGGGCATTCTAGTTAAAGAGCCACCAATGTGGAAGTGACATGGACTAAGGGCTAAGAGGTCGTTCGGATCTAAGGAGAGAGCTGTTAGGGGGCGGGAATTGAGGGTTGCCTCTATGTCAATTGTAAATGTGTTTAATTGCTCAAATGTTAGTAAAGTTTCCTCTATCGTATGTCTAAAATGTGACTTAAACGATTTGACGGCGGCTTCCCACAATCCTCCAAAGTGAGGTGATCTTGGCGGGATGAAATGCCAATTTATGCCTTGACTCAGTAATAATGAAGATATTATTGGGTTATTAGTTTCTGATGCTATGATATGTTTAACTTCTAATAATTGGCGATTGGCTCCCGCGGAAGTGGTAGCATTATCCGAGTATATATTGTGGCTGTTGCTGCGCAAAACAATGAAGTCCAACGTCCGCCACATCTAGCAAGGAAACCGAAAGAAAGACACTACAGGGAACTCAGTCGTGCCTGACATTCTTAATATCCTACACTAAAAGGGATGGATTCAGGGACGGCTGAGTGCAATTAAATCATAAAATCCAATCGCGGCGACTCTGGAGCGGTCGCCGTCACCTGGCTACCACGTGGCCTCGCGGTCGCTCCGTTCCAGGAATTCGCCGCACCTACAAGTTTGGGAAACCTCCCCTATAACCACCTAATTTCTAAGAACTCTCCTTCCCGGCGTGACAACTACAACCAATGGCATTCTAGGGGCCAGTAATATGCCCGCCCCAAATTGGACATCCGAGGTGTCTTCATTTGTAAAACCGCACATTGTACTGAATCTAAAATCAAAGCTCGACTCAGAACTATTAAAAATCTAAACACTGCAGTTCCAGAACCAAGAGTCAAATTCATTAGTCGACCTACCTTCCACACTCACATCAATCGTCTAAACCCAATCATACAAATCAAAAAATAATCACCGTAACGACCATCATCGTGAGGTGAAGGTGTGCAATTGCGTTTTATTCGGGGGCCGAAACACGCAAAGGGACGCACACCACAGAGTACAATTCGCTCACATCTAAGAGCGACTAACCGTACTCAACAGTGGCATTTGCCGCGACGCGCGATGAATCGCTTCAATGCCGCTATGAATGCTTCCGAAGTGAGATCGTTGACTATCTCTATATGAACGGCTTTAGCAACAAAGCATATGAAAATAGCAACGTAAACCTTTAACACGTTGAGTGCCACGCGATTTTATATGAGTGCCACAATATTTTATAAGGAAATCGCCGTCAGGCCACGCGCGTTGCTTAGAAGCGCGCTGGTATCGTGGTACAGCAATGAGAAGTGCACTACTAGCAAATTGAAATTTCCTCGACGCAATGTGTTTAAAAATATTAGGGCCATTGTTTCTTATCGTAGCAGAAGATATTTACGTTTGGAACGAAATGCTTATATGGACAATCATCCAACACGTTATGCGCCTAGTCTGTTTTGTCTTGTTTATCGTTTGGCCCGCTAGATAAGATTTCATCGAAATCGACTTGCGGCCGGCGCTCTGTTTAGTTTACGGCAAAGTAATACTAACATTTTCGAAATTTCTCACGTGATGCATTTTAGAAATGTTTTACGTTCATATTCATTCAGTCCTCTATGGTTCTTGGTTCAGTGCAGACGAAAATCTTTCCTTAGCCTTCAAAATGTCAGTCGAAGGGTGTGAAAGTGATAATAGTGAAGTTATTTTTGCTATAAGGCGGCATAGAGTAACTGTTTTTTCTTCATCAGAGGAACAGGAGGATAGTGTTGAAGATTGGAGTGATCCATAGGGAAATCAGCCAAAAATGGTACCTTTTGCCTCTCCTTCTGGGTTTATAATTGAAAATTTAAATCTAAGGTCGGATGTAGCGGTAGAAGGTTGCTATGAACTATTTCTGCCGGATAAATTGTTCGAGGAAAATGCCGAACAAACAAACTTATATGCGTGACAGCAATTAGAAGGCGAAAGTGGACAGTGACAAATAAAACTGAAATAAAGTGATTTTTGGGGCTAATTCTATGGATGGGATTAGTGAAACTACCAGCAATATATTTATATTGGTCCCATGATCCTGTGTATGTGCAAACATTTCCAAAAAAATCATGTCCAGAAACTGATTCGACCTATTACTCTCGTGTGTACACGGGGAAATCTTTAGAACAGGAAAACAAAACGCCAACTAAAATCGTGATGTTCCTTTGCAGAGATTTATTCGATAGGGGACACACGTTATATACCGATAACTAATATACAAGTTTAGAATTAGCGGACAAATTAATTAGTAAAAACGTTCATTTTGTAGGAACATTACGTTCGAATCGGCGAGGGAATCCGCCGCAAGTGATATCGAAAAAGTTAAAACGGGGAGAGGCTATTGCTAAAGAAAATGAAAAGGGAATAACCATTTTGAAATGGAAAGATAAGCGGGACATACTAGTTCTATCAATAGAACATTCATCGGAAATGGTGAATGTTCAGAGCCGATAGGGATCGATATTAATCCTTGTGGCCAAGTCTGTTTATCGTGCGTTAACCAACTGGGGCCATTAAACCATAAATGGTTGTCGATTAATTCTGAGGCTGGTGCTCCGCGACTAATAATATCAGCCGGGTTTTGGTGTGATCGTATGTGATTCCATTGGCTAGGACTACTGTTTCTAATAATTTCGGAGACTCTATTTCTGACGAATGCTTTTAAAGAATTAGGTGTGATATTTATCTAACGGAGCACCACGGTTGAATCAGACCACAACTTAATTGAACTAAACATATTATTTAATGCCAGTTTTACTATTTTGTATAGCCTAATAGTAACACAGCCGTACACAATGCAAGCCTGGGAATGGATAATTGTTTAACAAGTGCAACCTTAGATTTTACACAAACTAATCGCGAACGGCAGGTACCTGACGAATCCTTCGACCGCAGGTAGATACAAGTGCCGTAGGCTTCCTCACTTGCGTCGCACAACCCGTGCAATTGTAAATCGATCGCCTTAGGAATTGTCACTTGCTGTGGAATGTTAATGAGATTAATGTTGGTTAATTCCGCAATGTATTCCTGCCACTGCCAGCTTAATCTGCTGGGATGTCCGAATCCCTGTCTAACTTAAGGCTCCATAATTTTCTCATGAAAACTTTTGCGGTAATTAATACTGGGCCTACGAGGCCTAAAGGATAAAAAAGTTTTGATATTCTAGCGAGTATGTTTCTGTTCGTTAGCCTTGTCTTGGGTGAATCAACATTGGAAGTATAAGTTATCGAATCTACATTTGAATTCCACAGAATGCCTAATGTTTTTATTGTAGCATCGGTTAATAATGGGTGAGATTCTATCTTGGTTTAAGGTAGAAATTGTATTAATGAGCTATTATTGGACGCCCACTGCCTGAGAGGGAACCCCCCTTTATTGGTTAATTCTGTAATCTCTGTGATTATTTGCCTAGCTTCCTGAAGAGTAGAGCCTCCTGTGATCATGTCGTCCACATAGAAATAATTTTGGCGGCTATTGGGAACTGGTCTCCCTCGTCTTCAACTAATTGTTGAAGACAGCGAGTTGCTAGAAATGGAGCCGACGGAAGTCCGTACGTAACGGTGACTAATTCGAAGGCGGTTAGCACATACGTGTGCATGCGAAATCTTAAAGTTATTGACAGTAAATCTGATTGTATTGTAGGGCCCGTCATGAGGAGTTCATTAAGAGACTGTCCAGTAGTTGTTTTCATTGACCCATCAAATACGATCCGAACCTTGGTGGTTGTACTGGACTCCTTTATAATTGCATGGTGAGGCAGGTATTAACCTTCCGAATAATGAATATCTACCTTCCTACGATCCGTCAAAGGTTGCCACGTATTTGAGTATTTTGATGTAAACAATTTGTATGGTTGGGCAATATCTCAACCTCTACCGTACGGAGGATTTCGATGGGTTGAGGAAGAACGTGCAAATAAATTTGACATACATTCGATTCCGACAGATGATTCCACGGCATATATTTTAGTAGTTGATTGGGAATATCCGCATGAAATCTATGACGCGCACGCTGACCTTCCTTTCTGCCCGAATCATGAGGGTAAGAGGCAGAGGAAACTGATTGCCATGCTCGAGGATAAAGTGTGATATGTGATACATTATCGCCATTTAAAACAATGTTTGAGGTATGGTTTAAAGTTGAAAAATATACATAGTCTTCTACACTTCAATCAGTCCCAATGGTTACATGACTACATCGATTTGAACACTAGATTACGCATGAGCGCGACGAATGAATTTTCGAAACATTCATTTAAATTAATGAACAACACGGTTTCCGGGAAGACGATGGAAAACGTGCGTAATCACACGGATGTCAAACTAATTACACGATGGGATGGACGATACGGGGCTGAGGCTTTAATCGCGAAACCTAATTTCCATAGCCGTACTGTATTTTCAAATCAATTGTAGCTATTGAGCTAAGGAAATTGAGTATTAAATTTTCTAAACCTGTTTATGTAGTAATGTGTATTTTAGTCATATTTAAAACACGTTTATATGATTTTCATTATATAAAACGGGACAATGACCGATTTGACACAAGCGATTATGCGAAAGACAATCTGTACGGTTTGCCACTAGTCAACAAGAAAGTGCCTGGTTTAATGTAAGATAAAAATAATGGTATGATTATGACAGAATATGTAAGGTTGAAGGCTGAGATGTATGCTACTCGAGTACACGGAGGAGTGTGTAAAAAAAGGGTATAAACAAAAACGTTTCGGCCAGGGCCATACGCTTAGAAGATTATGTTGAATGTCTTAACAACAATGTGGAGAAGACAGTTCGCCAAAATCGTATCGGGTCCGTACGACATGACGTGTACATAATAAGTGAAGAGAAATTAGCTCCAAGTCAATATGATGATAAAAGATATGTTGTACATAATTGGACACATACACTCCCTGGGGGTCATTATAGTATAAAAATAAGAAGAAATAATGTATGACACGAATGTATTCAATACAAACGTTAAAGTACATCTTTTTTATTTATCCATGAATTATGAGAAGCATCGAATCCTAACCATTTGATATACATCTTGTTTCCCTTCTTGCGTATAACCTTCTCAATTAGGTGCACATCTGGATGCGTGGCTAGATGTCATTCTTGTTCATAGAAACCTCCGGCGATAGGACAATCCTTCGAAGCCTTTAACAACTACGTAGCCGGATTTGTATGTTTTACCGTTGTAATCTCAAACACTTCTGTTGACCAATTCGTATCCTTTATGGAATGCAGTTTTGAACCTGCTTACGCGTACTTTATCGCCAACTTGAAATTTTGTTGAGCCAACAATTTCCAATTTACTGTATACCGTTGACAGGAGATGGTCGGCATTGTCGCGGGTCACGTTGATCGGGCACATACCAATGGTACAATGTTTTCGCCTATTGTAATCTGATACTAGTGTAGGCAGGATATCAGTCCATTTTTTTTTGTACGAGGGGAAATCTTCATAGACACCCCGGTCTCCCTCTGGGGGGGGGGAGGCCGGGGTAGTGCCGGATTCTTACCGGCTAAAACCGCTCGGTGAACTCCAGCCGTGGCGCTTTTTGGGACCCCGAGGCCCTCTTGAGAACTCTGCTCGGGATCCCAGCGCCCGGCCCTCAGAAGGGCCAGTTCAATTTTTGATTTTTGGGGATGCAGTGCGCCCACGACACTGCACCCCCACCTCGGAACCACCATTCATGGCTGCCTGAGCCCCAACCAAGGCAGCCTGGTGGCTCCAGCGGCTATTACATAGCCGCCGCGGCAGCTGGCGGAGCCGGGGCTCTCCGTCCCCGCCTTAGTCCCCGCCTTCGCCCCCTTCCTTCAGGGTCCGCGGTTTCGCGGGCCCTTTCCGCGGCCTCCTTCCGTGACATTACCTCTTCACAGAAGGAGGCTACCGCTCCCCATGACCTCTCGCCGTTCACCATCGCCTTGACGACGGCTTGCAGCGACAGGTCCGGCCCGATGCTTAGACGAAGGACTCGGCGCTCTGCAGCCCAGGAGGGACACTCCTCCAGGGTGTGTTGCGCCGAGTCCACGTCCTCCCCGCAATGATGACATTGCGGGGTGGGCTCCCTTCCGATCCTATTCAGAAACTCACCGAAGCAACCATGCCCGGTGACCACCTGCGTCAACCGGAAGGTGAGCCTTCCCTCCCTCCCCCAGCCACTGCTGGAGGACCGGAAGGACGGCCTGCACCGTCCTTTCTCCGGAGCCGGGCTCCTCCAATTGGCTGCGCCACCTTTCAAAGGTGTGCAGCCGGGCCCGGCTCCTGCCGGCCTCCACCTCTGACGCTCGGCTTTCCGCCGAGGCCGGCGTCCCTTTGAGGGCCGCGGAGATTTCATATATCTCCGCGGCCTCCGCCGCCTTAAGTTCCCATGGGGGGGGAACACCCAAGTAGGGCCGCCGTCCGCTGGGATACGGTGCGGTACCCCCGGACGACCCGCACGGCGAGGGTCCGCTCTGCTCGGCAGAGGAGCTGGCGGTTCCGCCGGCACCCCTGGAGGGACCCCGCCCACGCGGGCGCGCCGTAAAGAGCGGTGCACCGCACCACCCCCTCGTACAGGCGGCGAACGCCCACCTGTGGTCCCCCCAGGTTGGGCAGCAGGCGTCCCAGCGCCGCCGCCGCCTTCTCGACCCGGGGCACAACCTCTTCAAGGTGGGCCCCGAATGACCATTGGCTGTCGAGGGTGACCCCCAGATATTTCATCCGGGTGCCCACCTCGACAGCCTCGTCCCCCACCCGCATTGGAGTGTCCGGTGGGGGACCCCTCCTAGCCCCGTCGAAGAACCAAATCGCTTTGGTCTTCGACGGGGCGACCTCGAGGCCTAGCCTCTTGATGGAGGCCACCACACACTCCACCCCGCACTCTCCCAGCCGGAGAGTGCGCGTGTGGTCCCTCCCGGAGGCGACCACCAGTGTGTCATCCGCGTAACACACTAGGGCCACCCCCGAGGGGTGTGCCGTACGAAGGACGCGGTCGTACCCCAGGTTCCACAATGTCGGGCCTAACACCGACCCCTGGGGTACGCCGCGCCAGCTGGGGCGTTCAACCCTCCCGCCCCGGCTCTGGTAGCCGAAGCTCCGGTCCTTTAAAAAGGACCCGATCACCTTTTGCAACCAGGGAGGTACCCTGTGGTAGGCCAACGCCTCCCTGATTGCTTGCCAGGGGATGGAGTTAAAGGCGTTGACAATATCGAGCGATACTGCCAACGACACTCCACCCCCTGGGACGGACGCTGCCGCCCCCGAGAGGGAGCGGACCCGCTGAATCGCGTCAACGGTTGGCCGCCCCTCCCGGAAGCCGAACTGGCTGTCGGCCAGATCGGGCTCTGCCCCGGCCAGGTGCTCGGCGAGGCGGGAAGCTATGATCCGCTCGAGGATCTTGCCCGCCTCGTCGAGCAGGCAAATGGGCCGGAACGCCGAGGGGGAACCTGCATCCCTCCCCGGCTTTGGCAGCAGCACGAGCTGCCCCTTCTTCCATTGTTTGGGGAATTTTCCCTCCCCTAGGCAGTCCTCCATGAGCCGCCTAAACCTGTCCCCCAGGACCCGAAGAGCAGACACCAGCACACGACCGTGTATGCCGTCGGGCCCCGGGGCGGTGTTCCGGGCCGCGAGGCGGCGCACCGCCTTTTCCAGCTCCTCCGGACGAATGCCCGGGGCGGGGGTGCCGGTTTGCACCCCCGGTTCCCGGCCCCGCCGACGGGCCTCTCCCTCGTCATGAGGGAAAAGGGTACCGACGACGGAGTCCAGGAACTCCGGGTCCATCGACTCGGTCACCGGGGGGGCCCACGGGCGTATCTTGCCCATCACCGCCCGATATGGGCGCCCCCACGGATCCCGGTCGATGGTGGAGAGGAGCTGGCTCCACGCCTCCGCCTTGGCCCGGAAGATGGCCTTCTGGAGAGCCACCTGCGCGACACTGTACCGCTCGTACAGGGTCGCAAGTCCCCCCCCCCCCCATCGCGTCTACGGGCCCGTTGGAACAGTCGCCGCGCGCGCACACAAGCGGCTCGCAGATCGGCGATTTCCGCCGACCACCAGTTACGGGGCGGGGGGGGGACCGCCCGGCCCGCGGCATGGCGACATCCGAGACGGCCGCCATGGCCGATCGGAACCAAGCCGCCTCTGCGTCCGGCGAACTTTAACGCCCACCGGGGGGGAGATCCCCTTACCAGTGGACGAGGCTGGACGAGCGGAGTGGGGGCCGAGACGGTCATGACTATGTAAGCATGATCCGACATGGTCTCGGCCCCCGACACCCTCCACCCCGACACTCTCCGCACGGCGGAAGGCGAGACCCACGTCAGGTCAATGACCGACGTTGGTCTGGGGGAGATTAGCCCCAAGTCACGGGGTCCCCTCCTGACCCGCCCCCGTTTGGTGGGACTCCGTGGCATCCATAGAGTCCCCCTCCGAAGGAGCCCGCCGCTGCGGGGGCGTGGGCCCGGTCTCCCCTTCTGGGGGAACCGGTTCCGTTGGCCCCGGCGCAGGGGGGGTCCGTCGCTTCGGCGGCCTCTACCTCCATGTCCTCATCCACCGGGACAGCCGTTTCGGCCTGCCCAGCTTCGGAGAACTCTGTCGCCGCAGCGACCCCAGTTGTTGGGTTCGCCTCGGCCATCTCCATGGGGGCCGAGGCCGCCACTACGGAGGACCGGACCCTTCCCTTCCCCTTCGAAGGCGGGGGCCTCTGGGGCGGTGCGCTCCCCTTCGAAGCCGACGGCCTCTTGGGTGGAGCGCACGCCCTGGCCCCGAGCCGGTGGTCCGCTGGCCGCCCCAGGTCCACGCGTAGCGGGCACCGGGGCTGGGCCGAGCATTCCACCGCCCGGTGGCCTTCGTTCCCGCAGTTGTAGCACCGACGACTACGGTCGGTGCTGCAACTACACCGCTGCCTGGTGTGACCCACAACCAGGCAGCGGTAGCATTGGAGGGGACGGGTCTCCAGGACCCGCATCCTCACAGAGGTCCAGCCAACCCTCAAGCGGCCAGCGCCAACAATTTTGTTGGCTGCCGCGAGAGGGCACTGGACCCATAGTGTGCCGAGTTGGGCAGGGGCGCGTCGGATGACCCCGGCGCGCACCTCTCCACCGGCACATCCCCCCGTGGCGGCCACCGCCGCCACCACCTCCTCAACCTGGACGGAATCGTCCAGGTCGAGGATGCGCAGCTCCGCCCGCTTTACAGGCCGCGCCACCCTAACCCCCGAGCCGGCGAGGACCTCCGACATTTTGGCGGCCAAGGCTTGTGCCTTGTTGTGCCGGTCCTCACCGGCTACCTCCAGGATAAGGCCACCTGTGATGGCCCGCTTGGGCCGGACCTCGGCGATGCCCACATCCTCCAGGCGTATCTCACGCCTGACCGTGGCCACCGCCTTGTCCAGCGTCATCGACGCCCCCTCCCCGATAGCGATTGTCACCGCCGCTGTCTTGGGGGGGCGTCTCAGACTAGGGGCTTTTGCCCTTCCCGGAGCGGGTGCGGGCTTGTTGCCCGCCGCTACCGAGTTGGCCGCCCCCGCTGCCGCCGAAGGCGGGGGACCCTTTGGTCCTCCCGCCTTCCCGGCAGGAGCAGACGGCTGGCCCTTTTCGGGTCCCAGCGCCTGCTGGAGGGGAGCAGGCGGCTGGCCTTTGGGCCTTGCCGCCAGCTCCCCTCCTGCCGCCGCGCACTTGAGGGGACTAGGTGGCCGGCCCTTTGGCCCTACCACCTGTTTCCGTCCCTTCCTCCCCCGTTGAACCACCTGCGACCAGGTGGGCTCTGTGACAGCCCCCTTAGGGGGGGCGGCCTCCCGTGGCGGCCTCGAAGCCATCGGCGGCCCTGGGGCCGCGCGTGGCCCCGAACTCGCCCTCTTCTGGGAGCAAATCCCTTCCCTGATGGAGGCCAACTTGGTCTCCATCATGGCCGCCATCCGATCGACCAGGCGGTCCTCCGCACTGCTCGAGGGGCTGACGGCCCTTGTCCGAGGTTTTTGCAACCTCGGAGTTGGCGGTGGGGAGAATTCCCCGGCGCCTCGCGCCGACGACGTTCTTGCCCCCGGGGAGGGGGGGATTGCACCCCCCGTCCCTGCAGTGCCTCGACCGTCCCCTGGAGTTGGGAGACTAATCTCCGCAGCTCCATCACCTGCTGACTCGGGCGGCCGTCTTTGCGCCGCAACCACTCCGAGTCCTTATTGGACTCGGATCTCTTAATAAGTTCTGTGGCCGCGGCTTTCGCGACCCGAGACGACCTCCTGAGCCTGTGCACGTAGCTACCATTCAGGTTGCCGGCGTGCACAGAAACTAGCTCCACCGAGCGGAGCTCCTCAAAAATATACCCGCCCAGGGCCCCCGTGGCCTCGGCCTCCATCTGCACAGCCAACTCGGTCTCCGAGGGAAGCGATGCCCTCGAGCCCCGGCTGTACAGATCCGAGGGGTTTACCCCCCTATCGGAGGAGAGGTTCTTCGTCACGGTCCTCCTCCGCTTCCGCGACACATGCCGGAGGGACCGGGACGTGGACGACTCGTCCGTGTCCTCCTCCCTGGAGACCTCGCTTTCCCTTCCTACGCGACCCGGTCTCGTGGCCGCTCCACCTCTGCGTGCTCGCGGCTCGCGTGGCGGTGGCATCGCGGACGAGACTGCTAAGACATCTCGCAATGCCACCCTCACTTCTCTAGTGAGTCCACTTACCCCATCCCTGCAGTCCTGATCCTTTGCCATGTCCTCCTCCCTCCTTCCTGTCCGTCCGGTTGTAGTTTTTGTATTAAAATCCATTTTTTCCCACGAGGAGGTCGGAAAGGGTGGTCCACCCAGGCAGAGCCGCCTTACCTGGGTAAGCCTAAAATACGACGGGGTTTCGGCAGGTGCCCCGAAGGGACCGTTTGCGACTGACTAAGTTTTACATACGGCCAGCCATT
Organism: Nysson spinosus; assembly: GCA_910591585.2. NCBI lineage: Eukaryota > Metazoa > Arthropoda > Insecta > Hymenoptera > Crabronidae > Nysson > Nysson spinosus. The sequence goes on from OU342838.1 coordinate 10,624,186, forward strand.
CAGCCATCGGCACGGTGCCTGCACACCTTAGCTTCGGATGGATCGCAAGAAATTCGCCAAGGAGCCGAAGACTTCCACCTAGGATGATGACCCGGTTTTAGCCGAGTCAGCAGCCCTGGCTTCCGCCCCACTCCCGACCCTGAAAACCCTTGGGAGGGCGGCTGCCGGTTTGCCTTTCCGCCTAGTGTGTTGACCTCTGAAAAGGCCCCCACCCTGGCTTCCAGGTGCCCCGACGGCCAGCTTCCGAGTAGCCGGATTACAGGAGTTGCCAGACTCCCAGCTTTTCCTCCCCCCGAGGGAGGACGCGAGTTCCCCTTTCCACGGGGGAGGCAGGATATCAGTCCAGCGGTACGTTCCATTCAACGAGAAACACTTTTCACGTCATGTTTTTCAACGTGCGATTAAAGCGTTCAACCACGGAAGTTTTCATAATGCTAAACGTAGAGTAATGATTGATATTATGTCATACAGTTTTGAAAATTCCTGTTATAAAATTCCTTGCCCATATCGGTTTGCAAATTGCATGGAGTTCATCTATCTTTCCGTAATATGGTTTGAAAAGCTTTAGTTACATCACTTCCACCCTTAGCTTTTAGGGGAACGGCCCACGCATATTTGCTAAATACATCGATATCTGTGAGAATATACTGGTGACCACGATTTTCTTTAGCATACGAACGAACGTCTACAATGTCCGCTTGCCAGAGATCGTCGAATCAATGTACAATCACTCGGTTGCGTGGAAAGTTACGTCTGACCGGTGCGTGCAACTCCTGTACCAATTTAACATTTTTCTTACTCATAATTTGCCGTTGTCGTCACCGTAGTAGTAGTAGTAGTAGTTGTTGTTGTTGTTTTGATATCTTCAGGTTGCTGCTTTGATGTTTTTGATGTCCTCGTGGTTGTTGTTTTATGTTTTTGATGTTTTTCAGGTTGCTGTTCTGATATTTTTGTGTTTGTTGTTTTAATGTTCTGTGGTTTTCAACCTTCTTATGGTTTTTACCGTTTGTTAGTTGCTGTCGTTCTCCTCCTTCTCTTCTTCTCTCTTTTCTTTGAAAAATGTGTAAAATATGTGCATGAATTGAATGATGCAACCCAAGCACTTCACATATTGCTCATTAGGGTTATCATCCATCGCTTTATCCATCCAGTACTGTTAGTTTAGGATTTTCAATCGATTACTGTCCAAGGTTTCACAGTTTCGCTTCTTTTATGAATTTGATTGGGATGAATGTGTTTTCGATGAAACATTATTTTTATCCTCGGTGGCTTTTACTCTGCTCACATTGTGTTGCATTTGATCATTCAATACTCGAATCATGCGATTTATCTCCTCCAAGACTTTTGCACATTCGATAGCGCAGAATTCCTTCATCGCTTCCTGCAGGTCGAGTGTTCTGTTGTGAATGATATCCTCCATATCGTTTTTTATCTTTAATTCCGTGGTCTCTAAATTTTGAAGAGGCCTCCTAACAGCCTCGATCTCGCGATGAAATCCATTCTTCAATGTCGTACTAATAGATATTTTGGCAGTCTCAACATCTTCTCGAACATCTTGCATTTGTTTTTGCCTACATCGGTTTAAAAGGTTGTAGACAGTCGTGGCATCATTGCTTTCTGTGGAACTCGCCACACGACTTATCTTCGTTCCTCGCGCGTCGAACGTTTCTCTGTCCGAGCACAATGCGTTATCATGCATGTAATTCCTAAATGATGATAAGATTGATGATGCCGATGACGTTGACGATGACCCTCTCGGTTTATTCGGTCCTAGTAACGTGCCAAATTTATTGATGGACATTATATGAACCACTGATTCGATAGCTGCAAGTCTTGCTAATTTATAATCAAACCTGCTTCGCGAAGTTCTTCGATTATCGACATGATTTCGTTATCATGATCTATATGACCAGCGTTTCGTTAGGCAACAAGTAATTTCAAACGTTCCACCAGCTCGTTCGGATCGTCCCAGTGAACGTATTCGATCATGTTGTTCGTCATCGTCATGGCTTTTGGAAGCCTAGGTTGTAAACCACATCCATGTTGAGGAGTGAACAGTGGTGATATAGCATGCTTGTACTTGTAACCTCTGTTACCCATCGTGGGCTTCATCGAGGAATATCCAAGCTTGTGAGCGTGTGTAATGGTCAGAACGTTCTTGTACGCTAGTTTATCAGCTTCCGTATATAACGTTCCATGGGGTATTCTTTTAAATATACGAATTGAGACCGCGAGTTCCCTTGTACCTCGTACCGTTCACGATGATGTTGGTGACGTCCACCTCAAAGGTAGAATCACCAATCATCAGCTTATCATTGGACAAATATATACCGTATACGTTATCCGTCGTTCTTGATGTATCAACAACAAAATCTCGCAGATACTGTCGCGCCAAAGGTCCAAGGTTTTCTTGCAGATATACGCTTTCCTCACAGTATGTTTAAGAATTTTACATGATGTTACGTATCGACGTCCCCAATACATTTGTATCAGTACCATCTTGCTTGGAAGTCTCGAAAATTTCAGCCGCTGTTTCAATTGCATTCGGATTCACGTTTTCACCAGGTTTCGTATCAACGTCACTTGAATTGTTCTTGTTGTTTGTTGTCAATGTTGCTTTCTGGCCGAATCGTAGGCATCAATTCGCGACCGACACAGGTTTTCTCTTCACGGCGAGACTTGTACGAAGTCATATCTTCACGCAGTCTTTTCATATGTCTAGCCCTTTCAATCTTCTTGCGTTTAATCTGTGTCAATATTTTCGACACTAGTACAGACAACGAAGAAAGCGTTTTATCTGGCTGTGTCTGTGGTGGTGGTGATGGGGATATGGATGTATTTTCAATCAATTGTTTCAAAGGTTCAACTATCGCTCGCAAATCCGATTCTGAGGCCGCCTGAGCGTCCAGCTTTCCAACTTTGAGCGCTAGATATTTCTTACGTATGGCTGCGCTGGTCTTGGCAATCGTCTTCGTAACTATTTCCTTTTTCGCTCGCTCACGCATTTCATTCGACGTTATCACTCCTCACCTGTTCCATGGTGACGGCGCAACTTAAGCAAAGTTTTATATATGAATGTAGTCATGACGTTACAACAAACTCTTTAAATCCTCGTCGGTATCGACCACGGTCCATGGGGCTATCCTTGTTATAACAAGGAATCCATACTTTGGTTTGTCTTTGGTGATGTCTTTGGTGATGTCTTTGGTGATGTCTACGTTCACATGATCTTGATAAACGTGTCGTAAATTCGTGCCATCCTGTTTGAACAAAATTATCAATTTGGCATTATCACGAATTCATTATTTCGGTATTCTAGCATATGATTGAGACAGATAGAACCATCAACGTCCGAGTGTCTACCCATAGCAAAATACTCCCTCATAACGTTCTGTTCATTACAAGCAACGTCGTCGAAGATAAATATGGAGTTGGTTCAGGCTTGAGCTGGTGGGATCACATCTGTATTATCTGCAAATGCAAAGTATCCCTTACCCTCCACGGACAACAACATTTCCTCCAAGTATTGCTACTTGGGTTGATGCAAAGACTTCCAGCACACGTAAACATTTTCAAATCGTAAACCGTTTGTGCCCTCCAGTAAACTGATTATGACACTTGTCTTTCCACAGTTTGATGGTCCACATATCACAGAACGTGTACAGTTCGGTAACAGAGAACCGTGTTTTCGGATTTGTTCAAAATCACCGAACGTACGATTAGCGAGTACGCAAATATTCACCGACTGTTTCACGAAACGCATGATGATAGTATATTTAGAATGATATGTGATACTGATTTTGGAGGAGCTATTTATATTCCGGTTTGATGTTTATACCCTTTAACAGTTTGTGCGAGTTGGCTGCGGAGGAACTACAGTACATTGACGCATAATTGGAGAGGTACTTACACAAGCGATACGTCATCGTTTACATCAGAATCAGCGCGACTCTTCCATGGTGAAATATTATTTGAATTTGGTTGTTGAAGCTATGATAAGGGATTGTTCTCTATGTGTAGGACTGTTGGAGCAGGTCCCTTGAACAAAGATATAGATGCGCTACCCTTCGAACTACATATACCCGGCTATCAATTTTGTGATTACAAAAGCGGCTTGCTCGAGGAGATCGTGGTAAATCCTTTCGACCCGGCTTGCAGAGATCACGATATCGCCTACTCCCAACGTAAAGATAACGAAGGACGCCACGAGGCTGATAAAGTTTTAGCTGAAACAGCTCGATAACGTATAACAGCAAAAGACGCATCGTTTGGTGAAAAAGCAGTAGCAACAGCTGTGTGGGCCGCCATGAAAGGTAAAACCATACTTGGTATGGGGTTGGGAAGTACTAAGACGAAGAGTAAGAATAAGAATAAGAGCAGGAAACGACGAGTATTCCGCGTCGCTAAACGCGGTGGTTTGCTACCATTAATCTTGGCTGCTTTATCGGCCATCGGAGTACTAAAAGGAGGAACCGCGGTTGTTGCATACGTGATAAGTGGAATGAACGTTAAATATTTCGATAATTTTGGAAATCTTCAACCACGAAGCGAGCTGATTGATTACCTTGGAAGAAATGTGAAAACCATGTATAATCATATGCGCTTTCAAAATTTGGATGAGAGCGTGCGTGGACAATTGTGTGTAAAATTTCTCCAAGAAAACATGTTATAAATTATTGCTATGAATCGTCTACAATTCATTTGCCTTCTAAACTTCGTTGACAACAGTAACAACAGACGATGTCCTTCACGTTCACCTTATCATGACGAAGTAGTGTAACATCGAGCAAGTACTTTCCACCGAAAGATTTGAACGATGATGAATACGAACTCGGTCTCATAGATTTCGAGACGTACTTTACGGTACCAAACATCAGCTCGAGTAATAATACTAATAAATTTTGCATTGGCAATGAAGACGAGGAGATTACTATTCTCGACGGCTCATACGAATTGAAAGCTATCTGTGAGTATTTGAAACGCGAGATATTGAGACGGTATCCACGTAGCAGAAAGAATGTTGATGATGAATACCCTATCGTTCTACATGCAAACAACAATGCAATGAAGAGTGAAATCAGAAGTGCGTACAGGATCAACTTCATGAAACCGAACAATGTAGGATCTTTGCTGATTTTATGATTTTCTACAGACCGCATCTTATCTCCAGATATGTGGCATGAATCAGATGTGCCTGTAAATATTATAAACGTCAATATGATTCGGAAAGACTGTAACATAACCGCCGGTTCATACAGTAACGGTAAACTCGTTCACATCATACACGAGTTCTCAACCCGCGTGCCTCCAGGATATAAGATATAGGAAACACCACCACGAGTCATTTATCTGCCGATCGTCGTGCGAGCAATTGACGATTTGACAATCCGAAATGTTCGAATAAGTACGTTATGAACTCGATGGGGTTGAAATCGATCATTGTAGAAACCCTGATATAACGAGTACACTGAACAATTATTTGAGTTTAATTATTTGAGCCAACGCGGGATGGACCAATGAGATTGATGTGAAGAACTTTACGGATTTCAACTTTTGCGTACCACTGAGTATGCTTCTAGGCTTTTGCGAAGATTAGAAACGCGTAGTGATAAACGCTCGTCATGAGCTCATACTCATTCGAGCTCGTGTGGATACGAATGCATTGTTCGGACCAATCAGTCTGAAACCTTCACTGGAAATTCATAAGAAGAACTGTACAAGTTGTCTATGCCGCGCATTTTAGAGAGTGGTAGATCCCTCAATGCTAGCTTCCGCTCATGGGACCTTTACGAGTATCCTCTGCTACAGACGACTTCAAAACATACGTGGGCTGTAAAAGCTGCTACGCAAATGGAGAAGCCTCGATACGTGATATTCGCGCTACAAACAGCTCTTCAAGCTATCAAACATCAAACTCTACCTAAATTCTGAAACGTATCCATACGATGATTTAAACTGTTCCGTCCTAGCACCGTTACTTTTGATTACGATTTGGTTTGTTGCCACTAATACTTCGCCCACGATCAAGCAAGCCTACCTTTCGGGTCTTTGTCACCTAAAACTGTTTGGCAATGCCGTAAAAAGAATAGCAATTGTATGATTCGAGCGGTCGCTCGACTTTGGGACAGGTCGCCGTTGCAGCGACATAGGGATCTATTGTATCTTTCTTCTATTGTTCTTAGTCACGTACGGATCCCTGCGCCCTGCAATTAACTTTACGTAGATTAGTGCACGCGGCCCAGTCCGACATCTGGTAACCAAATGTTCCGACTTTCGTGGAACCTACCTGGCTGCGATTCCTCGGAGTTCGCGGATTCTTGGAATTTGTCGCAAAACAGTTGCTACCAATAGGAAGGTCCCAACATGGTTTGACCAATTAGATCAGTGACAGATTCCACGATTTTCCACGCCTCCATAAAGGTAGGGACTCTGGTTGCCACGAGCTGGATCGTGAACGACGTTACAAAATTCAGTCATCTCAAAGACATAAGACGCTTTACCAGTACACGGTTATCCAGATTTAGTTCATACCACAGAATCTTGATACTGGAACCTCAGATATCTCAAGGTCTTTCCCTTGAAATTAATAGCAGTTAAGGTTTATAATCAGCTGTAGTCACAAGAAGTTGACTGCGAGAACTAAACGATAGTTCTTAACTTAAAATAGTATTGTGAATAAAATATTGTGATAGTAACTTGGAAAATCAAGCGAGATCACCCTCTCCACACTGTCCATTATTAAAACACCTAGCTGATCCAAGCCTGAAGCTACGCCACGGCAGATCGGCATCGTACATAAACTTTGATTTCGATAAAGGTGAATACACGTTACTCTACCATATATACTCGAAATTTCAACAATCTTACTACGAACATGGAGATGCGTTACTCGAAAGACTAGAATTCATGCATCAATGTCCATTTGTGGTGTTGGACTCTTCTCGTCAGAACGAATCTTTGAAGAGTGGAACCGTCGATGTACGAATAGATTTTGAATGCAAAGATAACGTACCACCCAGCACATGTGCATACTGCTTAATCATGCATGACCGCATAGTCGAGTATAACCCGCTGACCAACGTTGTTCGTAAAATTACTTATTATAAAGTATAAATGTAGAAGGTGGTGGTGGTAGTGCCGTTAGCGGGTATGGAGGGACATGTGTAAGAATCTATATAAAAAGCTGATAAACAGTGCATTACATCGGTTTGTGTAAAACGTTATCGAGTAAGCGCTTGAATGCAGACCAATGCAGACCAAAAGGAAACAACTAAATCAGTTCTGTGACAGCGACTTCTGCGCTTCTAAAAGCTTGAAAACGTAAGTTACTTCAAAGGATTCAATGTATGTGTTAGAAATACTACCCTGAATACTTTTTAGACGTGTAATCGTTGTCAAATCTCTGGGGTAAGTGCCGTGGGGTTTTACACAGTCCTCTCACCAAAAGGGCATACGCCCCTCCCCACTCCGTGGCCAGATCTCAGTGTACAACGTACCTATTCTTTGAGCAGTGCAACGTCGGGTTGCCTGCCTGATCCTAGCCAGACCCATACGCCAGACACACAGTCCTTCCATCCGAAGCTGGCACCGTGCCGATGGCTGAATGGCTGGCCGGATGTAAAACTTAGTCAGTCGCAAACGGTCCCTTCGGGGCACCTGCCGAAACCCCGTCGTATTTTAGGCTTACCCAGGTAAGGCGGCTCTGCCTGGGTGGACCACCCTTTCCGACCTCCTCGTGGGAACAAAATGGATTTGAATACTAAAACTACAACTGGACGGACAGGAAGGAGAGAGGAGGACATGGCAAAGGATCAGGACTGCAGGGATGGGGTAAGTGGACTCACTAGAGAAGTGAGGGTGGCATTGCGAGATGTCTTAGCAGTCTCGTCCGCGATGCCACCGCCACGCGAGCCGCGAGCACGCAGAGGTGGAGCGGCCACGAGACCGGGTCGCGTAGGAAGGGAAAGCGAGGTCTCCAGGGAGGAGGACACGGACGAGTCGTCCACGTCCCGGTGGGCGTTAAAGAAGCTGGACGAGGCCGCCATGAGGGCGGCCATAGAGGCGGTGGCCTGGGGGAGCCCAGGCCCCTCCGGTTCGCCGGACGCAGAGGCGGCTTGGTTCCGATCGGCCATGGCGGCCGTCTCGGACGTCGCCATGCTGCGGGCCGGGCGGTCCTCCCCCCGCGCCGTTTACTGGTGGTCGGTGGAAATCGCCGATCTGCGAGCCGCTTGTGTGCGCGCGCGGCGGCTGTTCCAACGGGCCCGTAGACGCGATGGGGGGGGACTTGCGACCCTGTACGAGCGGTACAGGGTCGCGCAGGTGGCTCTCCAGAAGGCCATCTTCCGGGCCAAGGCGGAGGCGTGGAGCCAGCTCCTCTCCACCATCGACCGGGATCCATGGGGGCGCCCATATCAGGCGGTGATGGGCAAGATACGCCCGTGGCCCCCCCCGGTGACCGAGTCGATGGACCCGGAGTTCCTGGACTCCGTCGTCGGTACCCTTTTCCCTCATAACGAGGGAGAGGCCCGTCGGCGGGGCCGGGAACCGGGGGTGCAAACCGGCACCCCCGCCCCGGGCATTCGTCCGGAGGAGCTGGAAAAGGCGGTGCGCCGCCTCGCGGCCCGGAACACCGCCCCGGGGCCCGACGGCATACACGGTCGTGTGCTGGTGTCTGCTCTTCGGGTCCTGGGGGACAGGTTTAGGCGGCTCATGGAGGGCTGCCTAGGGGAGGGAAAATTCCCCAAACAATGGAAAAGGGGGCAGCTCGTGCTGCTGCCAAAGCCGGGGAGGGAGGCAGGTTCCCCCTCGACGTTCCGGCCCATTTGCCTGCTCGACGAGGCGGGCAGGATCCTCGAGCGGATCATAGCTTCCCGCCTCGTCGAGCACCTGGCCCTGGCAGGGCCCGATCTGGCCGACAGCCAGTTCGGCTTCCGGGAGGGGCGGTCAACCGTTGACGCGATTCAGCGGGTCCGCTCCCTCTCGGGGGCGGCAGCGTCGGTCCCAGGGGGTGGAGTGTCGTTGGCAGTATCGCTCGATATTGTCAACGCCTTTAACTCCATCCCCTGGCAAGCAATCAGGGAGGCGTTGGCCTACCACAGGGTACCTCCCTGGTTGCAAAAGGTGATCGGGTCCTTTTTAAAGGACCGGAGCTTCGGCTACCAGAGCCGGGGCGGGAGGGTTGAACGCCCCAGCTGGCGCGGCGTACCCCAGGGGTCGGTGTTAGGCCCGACATTGTGGAACCTGGGGTACGACCGCGTCCTTCGTACGGCACACCCCTCGGGGGTGGCCCTAGTGTGTTACGCGGATGACACACTGGTGGTCGCCTCCGGGAGGGACCACACGCGCACTCTCCGGCTGGGAGAGTGCGGGGTGGAGTGTGTGGTGGCCTCCATCAAGAGGCTAGGCCTCGAGGTCGCCCCGTCGAAGACCAAAGCGATTTGGTTCTTCGACGGGGCTAGGAGGGGCCCCCCACCGGACACGCCAATGCGGGTGGGGAACGAGGCTGTCGAGGTGGGCACCCGGATGAAATATCTGGGGGTCACCCTCGACAGCCAATGGTCATTCGGGGCCCACCTTGAAGAGGTGGTGCCCCGGGTCGAGAAGGCGGCGGCGGCACTGGGACGCCGCCTGTACGAAGGGGTGGTGCGGTACACCACTCTTTACGGCGCGCCCGCGTGGGCGGGGTCCCTCGCGGGGTGCCGGCGGAACCGCCAGCTCCTCTGCCGAGCAGAGCGGACCCTCGCCGTGCGGGTCGTCCGGGGGTACCGCACCGTATCCCAGCGGGCGGCGGCCCTACTGGGGTGTTCCCCCCCATGGGAACTCAAGGCGGCGGAGGCCGCGGAGATATGAAATCTCCGCGGCCCTCAAAGGGACGCCGGCCTCGGCGGAATGGCGAGCGTCAGAGCTGGAGGCCGGCAGGAGCCGGGCCCGGCTGCACACCTTTGAAAGGTGGCGCAGCCAATTGGAGGAGCCCGGCTCCGGAGGAAGGACGGTGAAGGCCATCTTTCCGGTCCTCCAGCAGTGGCTGGGGAGGGAGGGAAGGCTCACCTTCCGTTTGACGCAGGTGCTCACCGGGCATGGTTGCTTCGGTGAGTTCCTGAATAGGATCGGAAGGGAGCCCACCCCGCAATGTCATCATTGCGGGGAGGACGTGTACTCGGCGCAACACACCCTGGAGGAGTGTCCCTCCTGGGCTGCAGAGCGCCGAGTCCTTCGTCTAAGCATCGGGCCGGACCTGTCGCTGCAAGCCGTCGTCAAGGCGATGGTGAGCGGCGAGAGGTCATGGGGAGCGGTAGCCTCCTTCTGTGAACAGGTAATGTCACGGAAGGAGGCCGCGGAAAGGGCCCGCGAAGCCGCCCACCCTGAAGGAAGGGGCGAAGGCGGGGACAGAGAGCCCCGGCTCCGCCAGCGGCCGCGGCGGCTATGTAATAGCCGCCGGAGCCACCAGGCTGCCTAGGTTGGGGCCCAGGCAGCCATGAATGGTGGTTCCGAGGTGGGGGATGCAGTGTCGTGGGCGCACTGCATCCCCAAAAATCAAAAATTGAACTGGCCCTTCTGAGGGCCGGGCGCTGGGACCCCGAGCAGAGTTCTCAAGAGGGCCTCGGGTCCCAAAAAGCGCCACGGCTGGAGTCCACCGAGGGGTTTTAGCCGGGGGTTTAGCTCCCCCCAGAGGGAGACCGGGGTGTCTATGAAGATTTCCCCTCGTATAAAAAAAAAAAAAGACACACAGTCCTATGACACCCGATAGCTACGTGACTTCGAGCCACTAGCCATCTCTGGCGACCGGATGTGTATCCTTGTATACTTTCTCCTATTTGAATCGCGTCTAAGTACCGGCCATAAATTAGCTAAAGCCAAATAGCGGCGGGCTATCTGCCTTCAACGTCTCGAAATAAGCTGTCGCTAACATTTGTATAAGACAATACAAATGAATCAGCGTGTCCTAGGCCGGAGATACTCATTGACCAATAATTTTGTCAAGTATCTGGATGTTGGTGTACACGTTGCCGAAGATTGTTGTGTTGAGCTGGCAATTGGAGATAATCGAGGCAATGAAGTTCTGTTCTCCATGTCAACGTGGAAAGTGTTGTTGCAAACGAAAACGGATATTCCACGACTGCTGACAGGAATATGAACGAGATTATAAAAATCGGTAACACGTTAACATTACAAATCGTTACGTTTAATAGCGAGAAAACCATAAAACACTCTGATACTCTTACTTCTATATTCGTTACTGAGAAAACTATGTATAGAATATATGACTTTGAGAATTGTGTCGATCATATGTACACCTGGTTGTCAGAAAATATTCTTATCGTTAAATGTAAGTTTGCAAAATTCATCGAGATCCTAAGAAATGCAAATTGGGAAGATTATATGAATGAAATAATGAATGATAAATGTTTTGAGAAATACTCGCTGCTAGATTGCGAACTATTGGCTCTCTGCTTTAATATGATAATATATGAAGCACTAATAAGAATAAGTACTGTTTAAAATAAGCTTTCTTTTATCCCTTTCTACCGATAATCAATTTGCTATCCGAAATAGAGTTTCCTTAGTTTTACAAAATTCATATATGATGCGCTGATAAAACAAGTATTGTTTAAAAATAATGTAGAGTTCTAGGATTCGTGAGGATTATTAAAGGAAATCTACTGTGATTGTTGTATTAGAACCGTAGTAACCTAGCGTAAATTAATATAATATGTAACTTTAGCGTATCGTATAATGCGTATAATCCGTAGCGCGTGTATCGAGGGTTCTCTTAAGGCTGCCTCTCAAAAACTGAAACCTAAACCGGCAGTCCTAACCTACGTCCTTATCTTTAGTGCTACATAGGCACACACTCACGCACGCGCGCACGCATTCTCAATTACGGGTTGGCCACCCGCCTCGCCCCCAAGTACCGATACTACCTCTCGGCCATCCTGAAAATAGCGTTCGTCCTCAGATGCTTAATTTTTTTTTTTCGGAACGTTTTGGATTCCATCAATGGTACGTGATACCCAGGCCTTCACGCATTGCGCAGCACTCGACGTTCTTCGAAGACCTCTGTAGCCTCCTATCATTCCCACTAAATATCGTTCACTGCGTACACTTTTCCTAACACTATACGGGCTCAAGTGTTTATTACAGAGTTTCAACTCTCGTCCGTACCGAACGCACTTAACTGTCCCTAAATCGTTCTCACGGTAAGCACTCGGCTTCTTCCTCTTCTTATCGTTCTGTTGCTTACTTTCCTGATAGTGTTCAATACATCGTCTTAGTCCTACACATAGCTTTACTTTCGTGTCTGTTTCTACTTTAGATAACGTTAATACAGAACTTAAGGGTAACTTTTAGGGTAAGGGTAAGGTTTCTGTTGGTATCCAACAGATTTCGTACTTTAGGCGATAGTTTACCCTTTTTTCGCGATTTCCCTATTTCGGAATCGAGAAATCGAATTTCGTGTATTCTGAAACGTGAAAACTCGATTAACATAGAGAATTTCATCACTTCCAATGTAGAACGCATAGTTTGAACGAAAACGTAAGGTTTCTGTTAGTATCCAACAGATTACGTACCTTAGGCGATAGGTTACCCTTTTTTCGCGATTTCACTATTACGGAATCGAGAAATCTAAGTTCGGGTATTCCGAAACGTGAAAACTCGATTAACATAGAGAATTTCATCACACCCAATGTAGAACGCATAGTTTGAACGAAAACGTAAGGTTTCTGTTGGTGTCCAACAGATTTCGTACTTTAGGCGATAGTTTACACTTTTTTCGCGATTTCACTATTTCGGAATCGTGAAATCGTATTTCGTGAATTCAGAAACGTGAAAACTCGATTAACATAGAGAATTTCATCACTTCCAACGTAGAACGCATAGTTTGAACGAAAACGTAAGGTTTCTGCTGGTATCCAACAGATTTCGTACTTTAGGCGATAGTTGACCCTTTTTTCGCGATTTCACTATTTCGGAATCGTGAAATCGTATTTCGTGCATTCAGAAACGTGAAAACTCGATTAACATAGAGAATTTCATCACTTCCAATGTAGAACGCATAGCTTCAACGAAAACGTAAGGTTTCTGTTGGTATCCAACAGATTTCGTACTTTAGGCGATAGTTTACCTTTTTTCGCGATTTCACTATTTCGGAATCGAGAAATCTTATTTCGTGTATTCAGAAACGTGAAAACTCGATTAAGATAGAGAATTTCTTCACTCCAAATGTAGAACGCATAGTTTGAACGAAAACGTAAGGTTTCTGTTAGTATCCAACAGATTACGTACCTTAGGCGATAGGTTACCCTTTTTTCGCGATTTCACTATTACGGAATCGAGAAATCGTAGTTCGGGTATTCCGAAACGTGAAAACTCAATTAACATAGAGAATTTCATCACTCCCAATGTGGAACGCATAGTTTCATCGAAAACGTAAGGTTTCAGTTGGTATCCAACAGATTTCGTACTTTAGGCGATAGTTTTGTCACGTCCCGCCGTGACGTAACACTTGAGAAAAAATGGCATCTGGGCATGGTTTCCGCAACTGGTTAACACTAAGAAAAAGGGGAAATTGCAAAAAACCCGAAACTCAAACATGAATTTTTGCCCAAAAGTGAAACCGCGAAATCCTTATGCAAATGAACATGTAAAAGTGAAAAATGGTAAGACTGACGAAATTGTTTACTCTTGCAAAATTATTTTGCTTCCGATCCGAACGAAACTCAGGTACTGAAGAGCGATCGACCCCCACTACTCAACACCAAAGTCGCTCCCCCACACGCCCCCTAGAACCGCCGGCAGAGCCATCGATATTCATGCACTTGCACCTACACTCTGATCCTAGGGTAACATGCGCAACTCGCACGGTACATTACCTTTTGAACAATGGAAGTATGACAGCTGGACGTTTCACCCAATACCGTCGCCTAAATGGCCGGTCTATGGGGGGGGGTGTCTAATAAAGGAGTTCGAAATACGGTTTTTAAGCAAAGTACGTACTTACCTGAGCTATTTCCAATTTGCTTCAGGGAAGATGTGCGCCTCACGAGTTCGCCGATCCAGTGACCGTCGGTCGGGAAGTAACCACCCTGGAGATGAGCACCACCAAGGCAACCCGTCAACAGTCTATGAAAGGTCGATGCAGTTCCATGTGATGGTATACTTCCGCCAGCTCAGCTGCTCCTACGGAAACGTTTACATCAATGACGATGATCGTGGGATCTGTGGCGAGTGCTACCTCGCCCGAGGGCAACCTCCTGAGTACGAGCACTTCGACGTCCACTCAATGTACAATAACCTCATCAACCATGGCTACTGCGAAGATTGCGGATGGCCAGCAACCATCGTGCGGCCAGTCGTCATGTGTGAGGAGTGTCTTCACGCACTAGTACGCGACAGCGGAGACGTCGCACGCCATTACGAAAACCCAGACTTAACCCTTTATTATAGCCACATAACCGACCGTATGTTTGTCGGGCCGGTACGAAACGCGTAAGACGCCATTTGCCAACCGGAACTACGTCACAGCGAAGTAACGAGGAAGGTAGCAGCACTGAGCCCAACACCAGCGCCCCAACGGATGTACTCAGCGCCTTAAAGAACAAAATGGCGACGCCCGAGTGGACGCGGGAAGGATGACGTCAATCTTCCCCCACGCCACCAACCACCGCGCGAGCCATGAGTCCCCACCCACCTACGAAGCATAATCCCCACTAACGAGTTTTTAGGGTATAAATACGGGCACATAAGCCGGAAGGATCATTCTATACCCTAATCTCTAAAATCTAAAATCAACTCTTCTACAAAACTTACGCCTTAAAGATTGAACTTAGAATTCTCTCACTACAGCAAGGTACTTAAAATCTTTAATTTCTACAAATTAGAACTTAGAATTCTCTCACTACAGCAAGGAACTTAAAATCTTTAATTTCTACAATTTAGAACTTAGAATTCTCCTTCCGTGCTATTGCGAAATTATATAATAAGGTATTGTTAGGAAATAATCGTATATGATTGTTAATTTCTTTCACTTATCAAATTACTATTACGTTAATTAGTATTAGTTACTATATTGTTAAATATTAAGAGTAAGGGAATAGTTTATTAAATAAATCTTGTATACAGGACTGCGATTCCTGCTATTCTTCCAAGTTCCTTCACACCGCGCGTATAACCTAAAATTTGGATTACAATAATTAATCATCAAGTTAAAACTTAAATTACATTAATTAATAACGAATGAGCTACAATTTCCTCATTTGCTTTTTACGTATCTCAGTCGAACCTCCCCTTGCAACTCTGTTGCGGTCATTACTCCGGCAACAAGTTATTCCCTTGCTCCACAATTATTCACCCGACCTTGTAATTGCGTTGCGGTCATTAATCCAGCATCGAATTACTCCTTCAACCTAAAATAATAAACGTAATAAGTAATGACGAAATGGGTGTAAATTATAGGAAATGACTCGACCGGGACACCGTGGTGGAAAGAAACATTACCTGAGAAAATTGTGGCGTATTTATAATCAAGCGAGGGATTTTGACCCGTCCGTCTTCTCCGCACCTGCGTTACGACATTCGAAACAAATCGAGTACAAACTTGTGCCTCTCTCTCTCGCTCCCACTGTTCCGCCGTTGCTCGATCCAGGGAAGTGCCACCCGAAGGACCCACGGGTTCCTTACTTAACAAAGAAACGCGAGGAAATTCTTAAGAACAATTATTAATTAATAAACCTTTTTTTATCTTATTTAACGTGAATTCAGTTACTCACCTCCTATCCGGAATTCTCTGACATCCGCATCGAAATTAACATTAATAATAACGGAATACTATAACCGATAAAAACATTAACCTATCGAAATAAGCTACCATATTATTTACACATTACCTGAAACCGTCGTATATCCGTGGATACCTAACACCAGACCTAAATAAACAAAGAATTTGTTGAATAAATTAAGACCCTAATTTATATTAATTCGTTGCTACTTACCTGTCATTCGAACTTCTAAACGAACCCCATTGGTGGATCCAATGAGAATCGATCTTCCTCACTAGTCACTAGAGGGGGCCGTTTCAGTTACTGCGGTCGCCGCTCTAGACTGAAACAACATAATTCATGCCCCACGTGCCCGCCACGTGCTCGCCTAATTTATCACATTTTACGAAATAAATACCGGTCGCGCGCACTTGCCTCTTAACGTATATTAAGGGCAGTGTCCTTAGGGCTCACTCCGCGGTGGCAAGCCGTCGTCGGTCACATATTTTTGTACGAAATTCACTCGGAACGTAACAATACCAACAGAAACCTTACATTTTCGTTGAAACTATGCGTTCTAACCATAGTTTCATGCCCTTCCAAAATTCTTTTCGATGAAATTCTCGATGCCATTCGAATTTTCACGTCAATTTACACGGAAAATACGATCTCTCGTTTCTGAAATAGGGAAATCTGGAAAAAGTGCGAAACTATCGCCTGAAATGCGAAATCTGTCGATTTCAGAGAGAAAACTTACCTTTCCGTCGAAACCATGCCCTTCCAAAATTCTTTTCGATGAAATTCTCGATGCCATTCGAATTTTCACGTCAATTTACACGGAAAATACGATCTCTCGTTTCTGAAATAGGGCAATCTGGAAAAAGTGCGAAACTATCGCCTGAAATGCGAAATCTGTCGATTTCAGAGAGAAAACTTACCTTTCCGTCGAAACCATGCCCTTCCAAAATTCTTTTCGATGAAATTCTCGATGCCATTCGAATTTCCACGTCAATTTACACGGAAAATACGATCTCTCGTTTCTGAAATAGGGAAATCTGGAAAAAGTGCGAAACTATAGCCTGAAATGCGAAATCTGTCGATTTCAGAGAGAAAACTTACCTTTCCGTCGAAACCATGCCCTTCCAAAATTCTTTTCGATGAAATTCTCGATGCCATTCGAATTTTCACGTCAATTTACACGGAAAATACGATCTCTCGTTTCTGAAATAGGGAAATCTGGAAAAAGTGCGAAACTATCGCCTGAAATGCGAAATCTGTCGATTTCAGAGAGAAAACTTACCTTTCCGTCGAAACCATGCCCTTCCAAAATTCTTTTCGATGAAATTCTCGATGCCATTCGAATTTTCACGTCAATTTACACGGAAAATACGATCTCTCGTTTCTGAAATAGGGAAATCTGGAAAAAGTGCGAAACTATCGCCTGAAATGCGAAATCTGTCGATTTCAGAGAGAAAACTTACCTTTCCGTCGAAACCATGCCCTTCCAAAATTCTTTTCGATGAAATTCTCGATGCCATTCGAATTTTCACGTCAATTTACACGGAAAATACGATCTCTCGTTTCTGAAATAGGGAAATCTGGAAAAAGTGCGAAACTATCGCCTGAAATGCGAAATCTGTCGATTTCAGAGAGAAAACTTACCTTTC